>PUFA01000333.1:600000-1177593 GCA_003508835.1 Eonycteris spelaea
TTCTTTGTTTTTCCCAGTCTACCACCTGACTCCCATGGTCTGTCCTGTCGTAGCTTATTCACAGATTGCTTGCTCAGATGTGCTTGTGTACAGGTTTGGTGTGATTTGTTGAGTTTTAGATGTTCAGCTTATTGTTAATTAAGGTGCGAGATCTGGAAACATCTCTCACTCTGCCATGCTTCTTGATTTTTTTTTTGAAAGATCAACTAACAATCATTATTATGGCATGCTCTTTTGTCTTTACTGAAAAATTGTTGACTAAAAAATCTGAACATTTTTACTCTTTGGAATGTTAGGAATGTCTGCCAATGTAATAGAAAACACATAAATAATCATCTTAAAGAATAGTTTAATACATGAAATGGAAATGATTATGCATGCCATAAATAAGAAAATACTCTTCCTTTCAAATCATCCTAACCCCAAAGGAGATGCTAGATTACAGGGGGAAAAAATGAATTAAGGGATGGAGAAGGAGAAAAAAATTCAAGGTAGATTTGTAATGAGAATGAATTTCTCTGTTCAATTATAAAATCATTTGTAAAATAATTTTAAAAGATATTTGTCTTAATACTGTTTTAAGTCAGTAACTTTTCCTTTCGGAACGTCTTGTGAAATGGTAGAAAGAATCCTTATGAAATCACATGGTGTTATATCGTTCTGTACCTACTCAGGAGAATTTTACATTTGAAAAATCTCCATAACTTCCAAGGAGAAATGAACAAATTAAAGCATATTTTTTCTCCTGATGAGCGTTAATGGTTAATTGAGCATAATTGGTCAATTGAAAAAGGTGTATATATTTGGCAAATGACATTATCCTGTTAAACTCTGTTTTATTAAATTATTTTCATCTGTGTTTACATAGTTTATGTTTCGTAAATGTTTCCCAATTGTGACATCACAGCCCCACCTTGTGGTTAATGAAGATAACAAAGAGTCTGTATTTTAAGCAAAAAGCAAGAGCTTTAAATTTTTAAAAAATATTCATGCTTTCAAAGTTTTCTTAAAGGATAGTATAAACCAAATTATTAGACCATGGTAGTATGATACAGCATTTTGAAAAGAGGAATTGGGATGCCTTACTCTGAAATAAGGGATAGCTAGAGTACATATTTCAAGTTAATCCTGATAAAGTAGTTTCTTTACTGTCCTTTAACTATTTTATAAACTTCTAGTTTCTGTTCACTAGGCAATATGAGCCTGGACTACTAATAAAATTAGTATAGAAGCATTCAGACTCAGTTGCAGTTGATATAGTAATTGGTTCTGAGTAGGTAAGATAACATATAATATTAGAACAGTTACAATGAGTTCAGTTATAAAACAAATACTTTAAAAAACATTTCTTTATAACAAGGAAAGGTAAATCATATATTTTTTTTCATAAACAGCACAGGGCTAGTAAGCACAGCAATGAGGACAGAATTCCTGTGGTACATAAATTGAAATTAATAATGTGTGTTTTGGCTTTTTGAAGATTAACAAAATTTGTTCCTGCTGAAGTTGCTGAAGAGAGGTGTACTAAAGTAGTTCTAATTTACTACAGCACTTGCATATCCAAATGTTGACCATACGTTCTTCCTGATGACTTTTCCATCCTTTATGTCACCTTGTGCCCTGGTTGTTTGAATGAATTCAGGTGCTTCTCATTTAATTCTAGAATAGTAAACTGCATTGATTTTCATACTGTCCCTTCAGACAGCTTCCCTATTGATCATCTGCAAGCCAAGAGGAGAAGAAATTTTTTAAAGTTTGTATTATCGAAACCGAAATGATTTGGCTCCTGCAATAGCAAGTCTCCAAAGATGGTCCTCAAGGACCTATGCCTCCCAGGGTTCGTATCTTTGTATAGTTCCCTCCCGCACTGAATCTGTTACCAACAGAGTGCAGTATAAATGACTCTGCATAACTTCCTAGTTGAGTCATGAGAGACCTTTTGGCTTTGATCTCTTAGAGCATTCACTCTTAGGGCACTGCCTCTAGAATCCTGGTGCTGTTCTGTGGAAAAACCATGCCACAGAGAGGCCATGTAAAAGCACTCTGGCAAACAGCTAAAACTGAGCTCCTGTACCATTTAACATCACGTGAGTGATTTATTTGGACATTGAACCCAGTGGAACCTTTGGATGACTGTTATCCCCCACAGTTGACTTCTGCCTGCAACTACGTGTGAGTCTCCAAGGGAGAACCACCCAGCTGAGCCCAATCAACTCACAAAGCTATGAGAGACAAAGATAATATTGTTTTAAGTCACTAAGTTCTATGTTTGTTATCCTGTACCAGATAACTGAAATAAGTGTAGTTGCCTATACTGCCTCTGTAATCAGATCGGCTTTTCTGGGCATTTAGCATACTGGATTGTATATTTACTTTCCATTTTCCTCAGTATGGGTATAACCTCCTTGAGGGAAGGACTAGACTTTTCTCAATCTTTATAGTTTTAGAGCCTAGTATACAGCCTGGCATATACTAAGCACTCATATGTGAATAAGTAATTGGGAGTTGGTTTTATAGCTTAGATTTTATTGTATTTGAATCGAAGTGATCCCTGGAGAGAATAGGAGTTTTGAATTTAATAGACAAAAAAAAAAAAGTATATATATTTTGGTTATGATGTGTGAGGTGAAGACTTGAGAAAGATTGTACAGTTTATTCCTGAATAAAGGGACATGTAGGTGGCCCTTAGTTGGAAAGAGTGATGCAATTGCTTAGTGGCCATATGTTTGTTAGATTTTTAATAAGTATTTCAAATTGAAGGAATTTGGTTTTATGTATCTTAAAAGTTTTTAGTAACATACTTTAAAAAGCATTGTCAGTATTGACTCAAAGTCTATATTTTATCATCCTACTCTAAACTTTATAAATAGTTTCTAAAATAGAAACGTGAAAACAGTAGATTTTCAAATGCCAAAGAGTGTAGCCTTGAGCTGTATTTTCCCTGGAACTATTGTTACCATGGTTACAGATTGCTTTATTCATTGGGTGTGGTTTGTTGATCTTAACCAAGCTCTATTTTGACATTTATTCAGTATGGTCCTACAAATGTGATGAATAATGGAATTAAAACTTTATAAATTTCTAAAGTATGGATCTGTATAAATCTGTTCAAGAAATGAATTGTTTAAGAGAACTGTAATTGGGGTGATGTCAGGGGGGAAAAAACAACTTAGAAACTTCTTATCTGCATGTAAGAATTTAAATAAAACAGACCTCGGAAGTATTTTTATGTAAATATAAAAGAGATAGTATTAACTGTTTAAAACTGGTAAAGGATTTAGGAGATCTGAGACATTTAAAAGATAACAAAAAATGAATTCAAATGTGTAAAGTAATAAAGACTAGGGAGAGAGCAATGAGAATTAGAAGTTACAATTATAATTGAAAGTATGAATGTGGAAATAGACATAAACCCACTTATAACTTGCCATTAATTAGAAGTTATATCTACTAATTTGGAACATTTGTGTTAGCATTAAGTTTAAGATAATTTTATTATTTTTGGAAACTATCTTGTGTACCGTTTTTCAAACAGTTACATCCTTCATCAAACTTTCTTGCAGGTATTTAGTCCAATGTTACACCGTTGTTTTTTTTTAAGGTCTAAAATGAGGACAGAATAAGTTCAGAATACGTTCATGTCGATGTGCCATGATTAATTGGTATCTGCTCTCCGATGCTTGAGCTCAGAATCTAAATCTTCAATGATAGTTCACTTTTATGACAGTTATGTGTACTTTTCACTGAACACCCACGTGCTTCCCGAGTTTCCCACCGACTCATAGATAGGATTATGTAACTGTTTCTGTCCAGTGGCCTAAGAGGAGAAGTGATATGGACCATCTAAGCATTTAAGGCACATGCAGGGCCAAGCATTTAAGAGTCCTTTGTAGCAACCCTTGAAACATATATTGAGACTGCTGGATCCCAAGTCACTATTTGGCTAGGAGTTTCCCTTAAGAGGTGCCAGGCCTACAACAGATGTGTGTGAAAGAAATAAAGCTTTAAATGTTAAGCCTCTGAGGTTTTAAGGCTTGCAAGATAGCTTATTTTTATCTAATCGCATATGCAATAAATACATATTTCATTTGGAAGGGTAGATTTAGGTATGTATTGATTTTAAAATAAAAACCTAGAGTCACTTAAGGGTTTATTGATTTGATTTGTGTCATCCGACAATAGAATTTTAGGATTGGAGCTGGTCTTAAAATCTACATAGTTCAATCTCTGTCCTGCTTTCACCCTAAACAAATCTCTTTCAAGCTCCTGAAGTAATAGACAAATTATAGGCAAAGGTTGGGAAGATCTGACTTAGCTTATCCTTTGGAGATGACAAAGATTCTTTGCCTGGCCAAACTTTAGTCAAGCTCCCAAACCTTTTCCTAGGCCCATGTGTGGGCAGTTGAGCCAGAACACCCCTACCCTTGATATCTGATCATCCTTGGTATCTGATTGGAGTCCTCATCCATCATGCCCAGGTGATGTCTGATCACCCTTTACGACTTCAGCAAGAATCCTCCAAGGTCCATTTAACTAGAATCTTCCCCTTCTCCAGATGTTTTAGGAATTTTCCATTCCCCACCCCGCACCCTGTTCTTTGGCTATGAATTCCCACTTGCCCAGGCCATATTCCCATTGAGCCTAATCTCTCTCCCACTGCAAAATCCCATTGCAATGGTTCCTATACCTATTGCAATGGTCCTGAATAAAGTTTTCCTTACTCTGCTTTAACAAGTGTCATAGTTTTGTTCTTTAACAAAGATAAGTGATTATTTTGTATCACACACACATACTTCTAACCTATACTCAGTTTACTGCATGAGAATTTTCAGCAAATTAATGAAATCATGTTAAATGAAAAATGTCTGATCAATTGTTAAATGGCAAGCTAAGTGAAATCTACAAGCAAAATTTTTATATTGAAAGACAAAACTAATTTCTCCTGAGGGTATACTATATCCAGAGACTTGACCAGTGCTAAGCAATCACATTAAACCTAGTGTGATCACACAAAGAAGTAGCTTGTGATTATTGTTGCCCTGACTCCAGCCAGTAGTCTCAATTTCTTCAGTCAGGTGTTCTGCTTTAGCTCCAAAAACAGTAGGACACAGTTTAAGAAATTTCATGAAGCATCAAGATATTCTCTTGGGTTATTTGTACAACAAGAAAGAAAAGATCATATAGTCCAACTCCTTCCCCCGTCCATGAAAGATACTCCAGCCTTTGCTTAAGCATTTTGCAGATTGCTCATCTGTGATTGAAAAGTTCTTGTTATCAGAATGCTCTTCTTATTTCACGCTGATATCAGTTGCCCTCCTAACATCTTTCAGTTGCCTCTAGTTCTGCCTTTCGGAGGAACTGAATGTCTCTTCTGTGTTAACAGTACAGGTGGATTCTAATGACTCTGAGTTTGCTCTCCAAGGTTATCATTTCAGGCTTTCACAATCATCTCATCATCCCGTCTTCTGTGACTCCCCACTTCTCCCTCCTTTGTTAATATCACAGAGTGTGTCACCAGGAATAGGACATAGAAGCACCTGACTACTGTAGTTGTTCTGATTGCCTCCTTTGGTCTGGTCACTGTACTCCTAGAAACGAAGCCTAAAATTTAATAATCATTTATAGGAGTCATACCATAACAATTTAAACAAACAAACAAACAAAAAAACCACTACATCAGCGTCTTTCAAACCAAGCTGCACATTAAAATCATTTGTGGGAGCTTTTTAAAAAAATACCATACCCATGTTCTAGCTCTGGCCAAATAAACCAGAACTTCTGGGGATAAGACCCAGGTATACAGGTATTTTTAAAAGTGTTTCAGTGATTCTAATGTGTGACCAAATGAGTTTTCTCTTGTGAGGTTTTTCTCACCTGTATTCTGTTCCATTTTAATTATCTCGATACTATTACTCCCAGAATTTCCAAAGGTAATATTTTAAGGTTAATCTTCAGCAAAGAACATTAAGATTACTATTAATCCTTTGGAAAAGATTTTGAAAAATTATAGAGTTTAATTTCAATTTACTATGTCTTACATTGTTGGGCTATGCATAATATAATTTGGTTACCGTCTACTATATAAAAGTACCTCAGATTATACTATAAATAAACTTAGAAGATCCTTGATAGCAAATGACTTGGCCTAGTAAGCATGGCATACAGAATGGACTTCAAAATATAAAAAGTCTTTCCAAATAAAACATGCTTTTATTCTATGCTTGTTGGCTCTCTGTTTATTTAAAATACAGGATATTAAGGTATATTCAAATTAAATGACTTTATTTTTGACTTTCGGTATCTTTCAGCTATTAAAAGGCGTGCTGTTGCAGAAAGTTTGGCAGCAGAAAACTTTGACATCTGAAATTAATCACTATTGAGTAGGAGTTAATAGGAACAACTGCAGTCACTTAAATTTGTGTCTCTGGGTCATTTGGCAAAAACTTAATTTTCTGAAGGTGTTAAGATTATCTGAATACAGCAGTATAATGGATTAGAATTTCTAAAACTCAATGCTATTGGCCCTTTATTTAAAAGGCAAGGAGCACCATCATTTAGTATCCCCCCATTCTTCTTGGCATATTGAGTATATTGATGATTATGATGTACAATTGTGAAGGCACTAGTTCATTGGTTAAAGCATCATACATTGATAATCATAATAATATTTGTCATCCTTACTTAAAATTGAGTTAGAGATTGTCCAGAGGAATAATATTAATGTCATTTAAAAGAAGACACGAAGGGTTGGAAAACATTTAGAGGAAGTAATGAGAAGTTTATTGTAATTGCACACGAAACTTATGGTTACAGGTCCAAAGTCTGTGTGCCCAACGCTTCAAAAGGTGTTGAAGTAAGGAAAGATTTATTGTTTGAGAAGTTGCTAACCAAGATGTTGGAAGCCCTTGCAGTTCTGAAAATCTGCTTTTAAAAGTACAGAGTTTAAGCTTCTTTACGTCAAGGGAAAGGAAAATGGGAGGGGCTGTTTTTGTAAAATCTCAAGCTCCAAGCAGAATTCCTCTAATGATTAGCATATCTAAAGAAGGACCTATTTGGCATAAAGGCCATGGGAAAAGCAAAGGCTTGAACAAGATATAGGCAGACTGAACATTTCACTGTTACATTATCATTAAGCTCTCTTGATAGCCAAGTCAAAATCAGAAACATAGTGGATGTCTATATAAAGTCCCTTTATATTGCTACAAAGGCATTCCTCTCTCCCAAGCTACCCGTTTTTTTTTTTTTTCTATTTCTGTGTGTATTAAACTTCACCTGGAGGTTCAGTCATACTTGATTTCAACTTGGTTCTAATTCTGTCTATGCTTAGGGACCCTTAGTAGATCAAGTAACAAGTTAGCCTTGATGCTTGTTTTATTTTGAGCCTGTGGAGAAATTGTACACCCCATTTACTAGAACTGAATTTGTCTTGTTTCTTTTGTCTGAACACATTCCTAAATATCTTGATTTTCATTACTGTTACTCTATGACTAGGTCCTGTCAGGGAATAGAGGTCAGTTAGTTTGTCCCTTACAAAGATACCAGTTAGCTTTTACCACATAAAAGACTACATAAAAACCACTCCCAAACATAGTGCCTTAAAATAACAATAGTTTAATCTCATGGATCTATGAGTTGCCTGGGTTTAGTTTAGTGAGATTTCCTCTGCTACAAAGCTCTCATTTTCTTCCCAGACCTAAAGGGCTAAACCCAGCATGTTTTCCACATGGCAATGAGAGGAGTATCATTGGAAGAGGGCAAATGGAAACATGGAAGACTTCTCAGGGTCTTGGTTTGAAACTGGCACATCATCACTTCTGTCTCATATTTTTACTGAAGCAAGTCATATAGCTAAACTCAGATTGAGGGGCAGAGAAAAATAGTTGGAAACCTTTTAAAGGGGAAGTGAAAAATTTGCATGCCAGAGAATGTTAAAACAGGAAGGATTGTTAAAAAGGTATTTAAATACATTAAAACTTTGATTGCGATTTTTAAAATTCATTAATGTATTACCAAATTTTATTGTGGCATATACCAGTAGGATGCTGTTTCATTCATAAAATTATTTCTTTAAATGAATATTTGAGGGCCTAGTACAAAAGCATCTGTCCTCTGACTTATCACATAAAAGACAATCTTGGCTAACTTAAGATTTTTCCCCCCCTCCAGCTTTATTGAAATATAATAGATACTTAGTTGCTCATAAAGAGTAATGACAATTCAATGAGTTTTTTCAATTATAGTTGGCACACAATAATATATTTCAGTTGTATAGCATAGTGATTAGAGAGCTATATAACTCAGTGATCACCCCACTAAATCTAGTACCCCTCTTTACCCTTACTCATTTATTACATTATTAACTTTTATTATGCTGCACTTCATATCTCCATATCTATTTTGTAACTATCCATTTGTACTTCTTAATCCTTTGGCTCTTTTTCGCCATCCCCTAAACCCCCCCATTTAGTAGCCCTCAAAATATCTCTGTATCTATGAGTTTATTTCCTTTTTTTAAAACGAAAAATTTATTATTATGGTGACATTGGCTAACGAAATCCAGTAAGTTTCAAGTATACAATTCAACAGTAAGGCATATATATTACATTGTGTATTCACCACCCATAGTTATATTTCTTTCTGTCACCACATATTTGACTCCTTTTACCTGATCTACCTTTCTATTCTCCCTTACTGCCAGTGTTTTTTTTTTTTTAATTTTTTGTTTTTGTTGTACAGCTCTATAATTTTTAAGATATGTATAAATTCTTGTAATCATCACCATAATCAGAATATGGAACAGCAGCATCATATCAAACAATTTCTTTTTTGTTGCCCCTTTTGTAGTTAAAAGCTACCCCTAGTCCTAACTGCAGACACTAATCATTTCTTCCATATAGTTTTGCCTTTTTTAGATTGTCATATAAATGGAATCACCAAACATGTAATCTTTGGAGATTGGCTTCTTTCACTCGGCATAATACCTTCGGGCTTCGTCAATACTATTCAAATGTTGCTATACTTTTTAAAGCCTTTGCAATGTTATTCATTCTCTCCTGCATGTATGCCACCCAGAGGGCCAGTCTGAGGCATGGGTGGTGGCCTACCTCATACTTCAATTCTCAAAACTATTGGTACACTGTTAGGGTCAGACCCAATACTCAGCTCAGTGGTGAGCCAAACATGAAATGTTTTGGGGTTTTTGAAGTTACTAAGAGTTCCTATAAAGGTTTGTTCAGTATTCGTTTATAACCTGTCGTGCAGACAGAAATGATTTCTACCCCAAAGTGCTACTTTCCTAGACTCGTGCCTTTGGCACAGGCTCCCTCTAGCCCTTCTCTAGGTCCAGGACTGTTGGCTGCATGGAGCAGTCAGATCACTCAGGGTAGAGGCTCAGTAAAGTATGTAAATGTCTAGCCACTATGCTGTATACCTGAAACTAATATAAAATAATATTGAATGTCAACTGTAATTGAAAAAATAAAATGAATATAAGACAAAAAAGAACAGTACAACAATAAGGTTGCTTGAAAAATATAAAGGTATTTTTTTTTTCCTTGTTATGCAGAGGTTAGTGAGTGGTGCAGGGCAAGCCTGTTTCTGGCTATCTGGGTGTGGACTTTCTCTTCATGGAGAGCTGCATCTGGTAGACTGCTTATCTCCATTTTGTATAGTTCCTTTTTTCCTAGAGCTTTGTTCTGTTTCATTTGGGACATGTTTCTTTGTCTCCCCATTTTGGCTGCCTTCTTGTGTTTATTTCTATGTATTAGGTAGGGCTCCTATGTCTCCCAGTCTTAGCAGAATGGCCTTATGTAGTAGATATCCTATGGAGGCTAGTGACACAATCTCTCTGGTCATCTAAGCCAGGTTCTCTTGGTGTGTGCCTTGTATGGGTTGTGTGTGTTCTTCTATTGTAGCTGAGACTTGGTTGCTGTTTTCACGTCAATAGGAGGGAGTGACCCTCAGGTTGATTGGTTGTGACAACTGGTTGTGTCTACAGTGGGGGAGCTATTGTTCAGGGGCTGACCTTACAGAGCAAGATTCACTTTAGCAGGGTTCTGGTGCCTACCTTGTCTGCCCTTCGGTGTGTCATTCTTGGATGTGGTCCCAGATGGTGCTGCTGTTAGGGTCCCCACCTCTGGCCAAGTTTGGCTACAGCCTGTACCCTGCCAGAGGCCACCTGACATGATCCACAAAGCAAAGCACAGGGGGCTGCCACCCATGCTGTGCTTGGAGGTACCTTGATAGGATAAGCTATGAACTGAGGCTGGCAGCTGTGAGTGCCAGAATTGAGGCACCAAAGTATGGGGTATGCCAAGGCCAAATGCTGCTTATTTGGATTTTGTGAACCATTGAAAAATTTTAGAAAAGTCCACAGCATGAGCCAAGACTGGCAGTTTGTATGGAAAAGCTACTGGAAGTGCCTTGGATGGGTCTGCATGTTGGGTGGGCAGGGTCTCAGGGAATCACCAGGGAAGAGCGACTAGTGTTAACTAGATTAATGGAGAATCAGATATGACTGCCCACTCTGTCTGCATATGCCGAGATTGGGGAGGGCTCAATGAAAGAACAATGGCTTCTGCCAACATTTCTGCCTGGAAAAAAAACCCCTTCAGCCCTCACTCTGAAGCCACACAACAATCAATTCCTTTCTATATGTCCTGTTGCCTTTCAAGCTTCTGCCCCCAGCACTGGAGCTCAGAGCAAATGAGTGCGTCAAGTCTGTGCAGAGACCCTGTAAGAGGAGCACTTGGGACTCCAGCCACCGTCCCTCTCATAATCTCCACTGATTTTCATACCTGAAGTTGTGTGGACTTTGCTGCCCAGCATTGGAACCCTGGGCTACAGTACCTGGTGTGGTCCTGGGACCCCTCACTCTAGGGGGACCTCTGCAGCTGAGATATCCCTCCTGATCTTTAACTGTTGCACACGGGTGTGGGAACAGCTTGTTTTGTGTCTTCGTTCCCCATGCTAGTTTCAAGATGGCTTTTTTATATGTCCTTAGTTGTGGGACTTCTGTTCAGGTAGATGTCAGACAATTTTCTATGATGGCTATTCTATAGTTTAGTGGTAATGTTTAAGTGATTGGGAGAGGAGGCGAGCACAGTGTTAATCTATTCTGCCATCTTGACTGCAAATGGATATTGTATATATACTTTAAAAGTTAGGAAGTAGAAGAATTTTCATTTACTAAAGTCCTGAACTTTGATCAAGAATAAATTTTTAAGAAGATAATCATGCATTTTATCACTCTATAATCCACTTCTAATTACAGCCCTAGTTTACCACTATTTCTCCCTGGAGAAATTTATCAGTCACATATGCTTTTAGTCTGTGCTATGCAGACAGTCCCAGGGGTTTCCTCTACATGCATTTTGAGAGCATAGACTACCATTACTTGCAAATTTACAAGCCAAGGCTAATAAAGCATAGCAGTAATTTGAACTTACCACAGTAACAGAAAAGTCACATTTGGATTCAAGTCTGGATATATCTAGCATTTGAACAACATCTGGCTTACATTATTGAGAGGTCAACAATACTCTCTAAAGTACAACATTTTATGAACTCTATCTATGGCATTCTGCAAACATTCCAGTTTATCTTTATTTAAACAATTTAAATAGTTCATCTGTTTTTTGTTTTGTTTTGTTTTAAGCAAAGGCCAACACTTTGTGAAAGGCTGTGTTACGAAAGCTAATATACTCCACACTGTGCAAAAGGATTCCATTTCTAGATAGTAAATTTTGTCGCCTTATTTGTTTCATCACCGAGTCATCCAGAATGTCAGTTTATAGACACATGTGAACTTTGGCTGACTAAGAGCCATTCAAATTTTTCCATCTCCTTCTACCATCAAGGCTAGAAAGTGGAAATATTCAATATCTCAACTTTCCCTGGGTGGGAAACCATATCCAACTGCTGGCCCTTGGATGAAAAGTCTATATTTTGAAAAAAAAAAAAAAAAAAAGGACTGTTAAAAGTTTGTGAAGATACTCTAAATTCTAATAAAATTGAAATTTTATGCATTATGGAACAAAAATATGGAGTTTTAGACTGTCAGTATTAAAGTGAGCAAGAAAAGTATATATGTACACATATATAATTTACAAAACCACTTTATATCTGTTTTAAAATCTCTCATAATTTGAATTTGAAACTGCTGTACAAAAGATATTCACCTATGATACGAGCCATAGCCTGTTTCAGAAAGTGCCTGTGTCAGAAGGCAACCTGTTAAGAGTTGCAGTTTTAAATTCACTCTTCAGTACAGCAGATTAAAAAATTCTATTGCATTTCTATGTGAGTTTATTTCAGAAGCTTCCTAAGACATCAAATATCTGAGGGTAGGATAGACTATGCCTTTTTTAGAAAATAGCAGTAAAGTCTCAAGAAAATCTCTAATTTGGTGCTATAGACTGAATAATTGCTTGTCCCCAAAATTTATATATTGAAACCTAACCTCTAATGTGAGCTAAGGCTTTTGGGAGGTGATTAGATCATGAAGATGGAGCCCTCATGAATGGGATTAGTTTTCTTATAAGGGGCTAAAGAGACCATAGTCCTCTTCTTCCACCATGTGAGGGCATGAAAAATATGGCCGTTTGTGAACCAGGTAGCAGGCTCTCACCAAACACTGAATCTGCTGGCACTCTGATCTAGGACTACCCAGCCTCTAGAACTGTAAAAAATAAATGTTCGTCATTTATAAGCCACCCAGTCAATAGTACGTTGTTATAACAGCCAAAATGGTCTGATGTTGGAAGTTCACTTGATGAGTTTTATATAGAGGATCACTGACTAATCCTTCTTCTGTCAAGTTCTGCTAATTGAGAAGGGAAGAGTGGGAGGTGAGGATTAGAAATATAGTTGACCCTTGAGCAATGCAGGTGTTAGGGGCACTGACCCCCACAAAGTTGAAAATTCATGTGGAACTTTTGACTTTCTCCAAAACTTATATTGAGTTGGCCCCTCACATCTGTGGATTCAACTAGTACTCTTGATCCGCTATTGGAAATCTGTAGTGGGGAATTGGAGATTAGCTGGGAATCTGAGGTTGGGAATACAAAAAAAAAAACTATTTTGATCTACAGTTGGTTAAATCTGTGCATGTGAAATCTACAGATGCGAAGGGTCAACAGTATTTTTTAAAAATTGTTACTGAACAGAAAGAGTTCTCTGCCCATTGCTAGCGGAGGCAAACACTAAACACAGAATTGAAGTGGAGAAATTTAAGAGTTGCTTTATTTGCAGAGTGTTAAGCAAGGAGAATGGGAAAGTTATTGCTTAAAACCCCAAAATCCCTGATCTAGAGTTTGAGGTGGGTTTTTAAGGGTCTAAGGGAACAGGTATGCAGAAGCCTTAGAGGGGCAAGTTTTAATTAGAGCACCAGCATCAGTGCTTTGTGGAAAAGACCAATGTTGGTCATCCTAGAGTTGAGGGGCTTTTTATATACATCAAGTAAAGGGAAGAAAGAGGGAAGTTGTTTTGAAAGAATTTATATTGGCTACAGATAACAGGGACAGGATAAGGTAAAATTGGAGGCAGTTCTATGAAAGATACAGAATTTGTAAGGAAGAAATATTTACTACTTTTGGTTCATTATAGGCAAGAGTCCTGAAGTTCATACATTTGCAAGATGTGATGGGCCTTCTAGTAATCTGCTGGCACACCCCTGAATGTTGATTCAAAGCTGCAACATACATTCAGGAATGTAAGAAATCTTTTGTCAGTTGGCCCCCAGCTATTAAAAACTAACTGCTCTGTCTCTTTCTCTCACTCTCCAGCTCTATAATTTAATTTGGAACAACTCAGAATATTTTCTTGTCACTTATAAATATAAAATTTGTAGAGTTTGGATATTTGCATATGTCCCTGTAATCTGCACCCTATCGAGATGTCAAACACTTCCATAGCCCTAGAAACTCTTCCTAGTTAATCACTGAATACTAATAACTACTGAATACTATTCTATTGTATGCACATACTATAGCTAATGAAAAATTGATTATTTTCAGTTTTTGGCTACTATGAATAAGGCTACCATAAATATTCTTGTGTATATTATTTTTTTGGATTTTTTTTCTTGGGTAAATAATAGGTATATGTTCAATTTTATAAGAAATTACCAGACCAATTTGCAAACTGTTTTAACCAAAATATGAGAGTTCCAATTGTTCCACATCCTTATCAATATTTGATAGTGTCAATCTTTTTGATATTAGCCATTCTAGTTGGTGTGTAATGGTCTCTTATTGTGACTTTAATTTTTATTTCCCCTATTACTAAAAGGGTTGAACATCTTTTTATGTGTTCATTGACCATTTATATTTCTTCCTTTGTAAAGTGCCTTTGTAAATCTTTTGTCCAATTTTTAATTAGGTTATTTTTTTCTATTATTGAGCTATTAGAGTTGCTCATATGTATAATAATTTCTTCTCATACCATTACTTTCTTATTCAGTTTCTTAATAGTAATGTGGGGAAGAGGCAAAAGAACTGAAATGTTAAATCAAGCTATATTCAGAGACTGCAATATGCTGATCAGCCCTGGCTAGACCATGAGGAAACCTGTAGAACAAAGGGAGATTTCTCCTGGGATTGCTAACAACCCATTTTCCCACACCCTGAAGGGAAAACAGGAAAAATAGAGTCTTTAAGTGGTGCCCTACACAAAACAAAATCATTCATTCTCTATGACTAAAACCATAGGGAACCTGTGAATTAAAGACTGGGAACTGCCAGCAGGCCTTTCACATTGTGTATTCTTACCTTTTTATGCCCCATTCCTCACTGTATGTCCATATCAAAGGAAAATAGGTAAACAAAGGCTTTAAACTATAACTCAAAAGAACTAAAGAATGATATATAAATTGAATTCTCCGAACATTTGGTGTCCCTCTCAGTGTCTTTCTCTTGGTACCTCTCAGTTCTTTTACTCTGTCTCTATCACTGTCCTCATCTCTCTCTGTTGTTCCTGTCCCTCTGAGTCTCTCTTATGCTTTCTGACTCTCTGCCTCAGAGAGGTGACCATGCTCTGTCCATGGAGTGTTACCCCTTCTTTAATAAACATCCTTTTGACTGTAACTTTGACATGTGTGTTGAACTCTCTGCGCTCTCCATCAAGAACCTTCCTTTCTCTCAGTGCAGGGCTTGAATCTACCCTGCCTTGGGGAATTTGCCCTGTCCTGCATCAACAGTATCTTTTAATGAGCAGAAATTTAAAATTTTGATACAGTTCATTGTATTCATTTGTGATAGTTTAATAGTTGGTAGTTAAAAGTTGTTTATTTTTAATAGTTTAGAATAGTTAATGTTAGATCCTGTCTAGGAAATCTTTTTCTATCACGAATTTATAAAAACATTCTTTTATATTTTCTTCTAGAAACTATACTTTTAGTTTTAGCATTTAGGTTTATGATCCATCTCATACTAATTTTTCTGTATAGTGTGAAATATAAGTTGAGGCTTATTTTTTTTTCCTGAGAATATATTGATTTTTGTGTGTTTTAATTACTGTCTTTTAAGAAGAATTCCTGGGTTGTCTGCAACCTTTGCCTAACATAATGCTAATTAGATCACTTACTGAGGAAGGGGTCATACGAGAGTGCATAGCCATCCTAGAGGCATGGCAGCCACTCAGCACCAGCAGTTAATGCATTGCCAGAAGTCTGGCCCAGTGTTGCTTAATATTGTTACTGTTGGGAAAATCTAAAATCCGTTGTTGCCCCTGTAGTATGGAGAGATCCTTGGTTCTTTCCGCTGATGCAGTAAAGAATTACAGATCAGCAAGATTTAGAAAAAGTAAGATTTATTAAAGTACGTTTCAAGAAGGAAATGAGCTAAGCCAAAGAGGGCCGTAGCCTTGTGAAAGTGGGGAGGACTGTATTATACGGGGTCTGTGATGGGAGGTTTTGAGGGTGGTGCTAGATGATTGGCATATGAGGTCATTTTTATTGACATTGGCTATTGTAAAACCCTTTGCCTGCTGTGCATACGGTTACCCAGAATTCAATCTGTTATAGTTAGAGTCATGAACTCTAGGCATATGCATGATATTATAATGATAGTATAATGAGATTAAGGTTACGAAGAGGTTAGGGTAGTACTAACTGCACAAGTGCTTGTGGCTGGACCAAACCAGCTACTCTTTTATTGCTCTTCTTTGAGCCTCAGTTTGTAGGGGTAATTTGTAACCATAAAATGAGAGTTCTAGGGAGGTCTGAGGGGAGAACCTTCATTCCCAGTTGCTCATGTCTACCTAACTACCAAATAATATTATAATTTTGTTATTTTTAAAGAAGAAATCCAAATATAAATATAATATTTTCATTATTTATTTTTTGGCAATTAATTTTCTTTTATCACTATATAGGCCAACATTAAACTCAGATCTAGATTGTGAGGGCAGTTTGCAGTCTCTTGTCTAGGCTTTGTGGTGACTGCCAGCTTAAGGCAATTGTATCTATTTTATTATAGTTACAAAAAAAGGAATGATTAGGACTTCATTAGGGAAACTCTGCAAATAAATTCCAATAAGTATCTCTTGGATACAAGGCCACAGATCTAGACTTTGACTATATGAAATTTGTCAAGTAAACTATCTCCCAACCAGTTCGTTCAGTGAAAAAAGAATTATTCTGTCTTGTTGATATTGTTTCAGAAGGCACTTTGTCAGAGTGAACAATTCCTCATCCCCTGTTCACATTGTTTCTTATTAAATAAATGAAATCATAGAATCAGCTCCCAAGAGGAAAACAGTGCTATGGGCTTCCAGAGATCACCAAGTCTTTCCAGAATTATAAAATATCACCCTCCCCAACTTTCTCATGCATTTAAATCGTAAACACCCGGGGCACAAAAAACAGACATAATATAAATATTTATAATTTACAGTAGTCAAAATTCTTAAAATAATCATGATTGTGTAAGAATTTCTAGAAATCCACCAAGCCAAGTACTGTGTAGGAACCAATTTTAGAGTAAAAGAAGATACATGTGGTGCTGTGTGATTGTAAGAGTGAACTTTTGATATTGGTGGGATTATAAGCTGTAGATGCATATTTTATGTAATTAACTTGCAAATACTGTCTTAAAACTTTTTTTCCTTGTGTATTATAAAAGGTGTATTGGGGGATCTCTTTTTTGTTTGTTTGTTTAAACCTTTGGAATTATATTTATAATTTAATATAATAAATCACTCCTTAATAGTGTTAACTTCCACTTTATTCTGGGCAGATAACATACCCTTCTTATCTTTTATCGCCTTTCTGTCCCTTTGACCTTTTATAATCTTCAGTTTATGCTTCTGACTACTTAGAACTTTGTCTCTTTCAGGGAATCTTTGACCCCAAGTCACCTGCATAAGTTAAGTCAGAGTACTTTAAAAAAAAACTAAGGTCTTTGTTAAATCCTTATCCTGGAGCAGCTTTTATATTCAACTCAGCAGCAATATCTTTAAAATGTTTAATAGAAAGAAAACACATAGATTCCAGAACATTAGGCCCAGCATGGAGTGAAGAATTTTAGTTGCACTGATTCCAGCTCTTAGAACTCCTATAAAATATCAGTGTTCAACCTTCTTTTCCAACTTGCCTCCCAGATTGAGAGAAGATTTACTTGATGAACCAGAACAATGTTGGCTGTGGAGCTGAAGTTTATCTGGAGACTTTTCAACCAAGCTGCTAAGGGGAGGGAAACACACAAGCCAGGACACTGCCAAAGTAAAAATTCCAGTGTGATTTTGTGAAAATATTTGAATCAGCACAAGCCAGGCAAGCACTGATCTGCGACAAAGAAAATCTGCATCCTAACATGATCTCTGATTTATCAAAACTAACTGTAATCTTTGCCAAGCCATTCCCTTTTCCTGGGCCAAGGTTCTTATCTTTGAGATGTTGGATGGGATCAGAACTCTGGTAGCCCATAGATGTGATTTATTTGAGTCACACAGGACTCACCCTCCCTTCTTTCCTTCTTTACTCCCTCTCTTGCTCCTCACATCTTCCTTTCTCTTTCTTCCTCTGCTATCCTCCTTCTCCTCCTCTCTCTTCCTTCCTTCCTTCCTTCCTTCCTACCTTCCTTCCTTCCTTCCTTCCTTCCTTCCTTCCTTCCTTCCTTCCTTCTTTCCTCTTTCTTTCTTTCTTCTTTTCTTTCTTTCTTTCTTTCTTTCTTTCTTTCTTTCTTTCTTCTTTCTTTCTTTCTTTCTTTCTTCTTCCTTCCTCCTTCCTTCCTTCCTTCCTTCCTTTCCTTCCTTCCTTCCTTCCTTCCTTCCTTCCTTCCTTCCTTTCTCTTTCTCTCCTCTCTCTCCCTCTCTCATCTTAGATAAAATAAGACAGAAGTTTAAGCAATATAAATATTTTTGGTCTTTTATTCACAGTGTCTGAAACATTTTAAAAACTTCTTATAGCAATGAAATACTATGACCCACCTATTAGAACAGCCAGAATATGGAATACTGACAACACCGAATGCTGGTGAAAGTGTAGAGCAACAGGAAAATCTCAGTCATTACTGGTGACAATTGCAAACTAGTACAGCCACTATTTGAAAGATAGTTTGGTGGTTTCTTACAAAACTAAGCATACTCTTACCATTATCCAGCAATTGTGGCTCCTTAGTATTTACCCAAAGCAGAGACTTACTTCTGTATAAAAAACTGCACATGGGTGTTTACAGCAACTTTATTCATAATTGCCAAACTTTGAAACAACAAAAGATATCCTTCTATAGGTGAATAGATAAACTGTGGTACATCCATACAAAAAAAAATACTATTCATTGTTAAAATAAAAGTGCTATGAAGCCATGAAAAGACATGGAGGAAACCTAATTGCAAATTATTCAGTTAAAGAAGCTAGTCTGAAAAAGCTATACACTGTATGATCCCAAGTATAGCACATTCTGGAAAAGGCAAAAATATGGAGATAGTAAAAAGATCAGTGGTTGCCAGGGGTTTTGGTAGAAGGAGGGAGGGATGAAAGGCAGAGCACAGAGGATTTTTAGGGAAATGAAAATACTCTGTCTATAAAGATATGTCTTTATACATTTGTCCAAATCCATAGAGTACCACACCAAGAATGAACCTTAATGTAAACTATATATAGTGTAAACTATAGACTCTGGGGGATAATGATGTGCTAATGTAGGTTTATCAGTTGTAACAATGTACCACTCTGGTGGGCAATGTTGAGAGTAGGGGAGGTTATGAATGTGTAGGAGCAAGAGAGTATATGGAAACTCTGTACTTTTAGTTCTGCTTCGTTTTGCAATGAATCTAAAATGAGTTAGAAATGAGAAGCCATTTGACACATTGGAAATAACATGATCTTAGGAGTCAGACAGACATTATTTGAGTCTACATACATAGATTCAAATTTATGTGCCTTCTGTTCAATTTACTTACTCTGCGAACCTAAAACTGGTCTAAAAAATAAAGTCTATTAAAAATAAATAAATAATAAAAATAAAACTAGGTTACTTTATTTATATAAATCTGTGTTTCTAGTTTCTCATGAAGAAATTAGAAAATCTGGCAATGCAGAGCCTGGGTTTCTTATAGGGCAAAACCAGCTGGAAAATAATGGGTGCTTCCTGCCTCTTTTACATCAGGGGTACACTTTCCTGCTTGCCACAGTAATCTACTGGGCCCCCTTCATACATTTATGTCTCTGACCTCAGTAGTGCTTTGGTTTGTGACTTAAGAGATTTTAGGCTTGTGATCTCTCTGATGCTTTCCTGTCATCTCAAAAAGTCTGTAATTCTCAGTGGGCAAACCAGTAATTACATCTTATTTATATTGCCATTTCAGCAGCCTGGCAAATAAACTGGAAAACCTTAGTACAAGACCAGACTTAACTGACATAACCAGAAATTTTTTCTTCTCCAGATTTTCCTTGTAGGTGGCCGACTTTCTATACCACGTATCTTTCCACATCTTCTTTTGAAGGCACTGATTTTCTTTTTACTCATCATATCCTCATTATCAGATGATGTACTTAAAAAAAAAAAAAAGCCTCCTGCCTTCCTCTAAAACTGATTTTTTTAAACTCACAGTATGCAACTTTAAAACTCACAGTTTCAAAGCTTAAAAATTTAACTCACTCAAGCTCAGATAACAACTCATAACATGATCTCCTAATTCTTTAGTGAAATAAAAACAAAATCAATAGGCTTTTCCCCTACTTTCCATTTCCATCCACTCCTCTACTTGCCTCCTCTCTCACTTTTCATCCCAACATGCACTTCTCTCCTTCCCTTTCTAGCTTTTCCTTCCTCTTATCCTAAGTAATGTCTTTCTTTTCTCCAAGCCTCTTCTCTTTCCTAAGCTCTGTCTGCCTCCCACCTTCTCCATTCTGCTTTGTCATCTCCCTAAGTGACGGGGCAGAGAACAAGGAAACAAAGAGACAGGGTAGTCACCTGGAGCCTATTTCCAAATAGTTTTCCATGTTTCATGTTAAATTAAGAGCCCCAGTAGTATTTAACTTATTTTAATTAATTATTATTATTATTATTTTTTTACCTAACAGTGCACTCTGCAACATTATCTATCTAATTGAAATTAGAGTTATATAATGTATTATTGAAGGTGGGAAGTTTTCTGCTAACTTCTTTCAAATATACATCATGAAGGAATCTGTGTTGCCATGATGCATAGTTTGTTTCTGGAGGCAGAATTAGTGTTTAGGGTCATAAATCTTGTAACAACTTTTTTGGTAAATGTATCTGAGGCTCAAACCTCTGACCGGCTCTTCTTTCTGAATAGTGATACATTGAAGCATTGTAGAAATTGTCCGTTTACCCTTCTGAATAAATGACTACTTTCAGTGTTTTTCTTTATTATTATGCAGTACTTACCTTGTGATGTCTGGCTGTGATCATTTCTTGCTCCCCTTTATCATTCAGTCCTTTGCTGATTTTGAAATAGATGTGTCTTCTTCAAAGATAGCAGGACCTGAGTTTTACTATTATTTCTAATTTACTGCCTTGTTTTCATCCTTGGCAATGTGTTTTCTTCCTAAATAAAATATATTTGGCAAAGCCTCATTATTGTGCTGATGTCAATAATTGTTTTTAATAACAAATTTACATTAAAAATGATTAATTTTCTGATAGGATTTGGAGTTCCATCATAAAACCCAGATCGTCTAAGAATTTGATCGTTTCCTAATACGTATTCATTTTCTTTTGAATAAACATGATTCTTATTTTATGCTATAACTGACTGTAACTTTGTACTGTGGAAAGTCAGTTCTGAAATTAACTAGTCTGACCCCTAACATCCCCTACTCTGCTCAAGTCCTCTAGCATTTTATTAGGGAGACTAAGTTGAAGAGGCTGCTCCAGAACACCTTCCAGACCAGCTTGATGAGTTTTCCAGCAGCTTATGTAAATTGTTCCATGCCCAAAAGAACGGATGGACTAAATTAATTTCTTTTACTTCAGGCACCTACTTGAAAAAAAAGACTTTCATTTGGGTGTTATAAACAAAGAAAATGTCATCAACTATGATCTTATTGTCTTTATTGTAACATAGGTTATTTTAGGGTAAAAGCATCCTTCCCCTTGGGACAATATTGATTTCTGCAGTTCCTGATTGTGGTTCCCCCTTTCATAGCTCAGGGATAGAGTGTTAACTTTTTGCATCTCAGAGAGATAGCAGAGTAGATTTGGCTCTCTGGGCAGCATCTAATCAGGGACATTGTAAAAGCATTTACAGGAACCCTCGTTTATGACTCAGGACCAGGCCTTCCATATTGCTTTCACAAAGACTTATCCATCAAAAGAAAACTGACTTTCACAAGCCTCTCTCTCCTACGCAGTAGAAGACATGATTTTTCATTGCCTTACTTCTTAATAGGATACAGTCCAATTATACTGGCTCATAGCTTTACCTCATAGAGCGAGACATTTAAAAATCTTACTAGGTCTCCTAACTGGCACAAAGATATATGATTTGTGGTGTATTTTAAGAGAAAAATATGCATGAATAATTTTAATAATTTAGAAAAGCAATGTCATGGCACTAAGATCTCAGGCTTTGTAATCAGATACCTTTTGAATATTGGTTTAATATTTGGTTTTAATATGAGTACACCCACTTACTACATGTGTAATCTCAAGTAAGGAACTTATGCTTTGTTGACCTCAGTTTCCAAACTTATAAAATGTGTATAATAATACATCATATATCATAGGCTTGCTACAGTGATTAAATGTGTCAATTCCCATGAAGGACTTAGAATAGTTCCTTAACATTACTTAAAAATTAACTCTCCTTTTTCAAACCACTTCAGAGTTGGGCTTACCATTCTCTTTCTGTTTTCTTGAATAGTGTCCTTTTAGTTGTTTTGTATTACTCACTAGTATTTTGAATTTATCCTTGGTAGTGACTGCAAATAACATCCTGATTCTCTTTCACCTCAGATTTGCTTGGCTTCTTTCTGTGATTGGAACATAATTAAATAATTGAAATATTTCCCTTCCTCATCTTTGCTTATAGCTATTGTTTGACTTACCTAAACATGCTGGATGTTGAACAGCTACATATGACATAAATAGTATCTTTGGAACCAAGATTATTAGAGCCTGTTAAGCCCCCAAAAAAGGCTTTGTAGAGTGAGTGGCTGGAGCTCCATATCCTGGCACACCAAGAACCCACAAGAAAAGATACAATTTCCAGAAAAAAAACTCCTGAGGACAAACACTTTGACCTGGAGATGAAGGTCTTGAACTCATTTCTCCATCTTCTCTTGCAAATGACTCCTGCCACTTTTTCTATTGCAGATATTTATGGTGATTAGAAGCGACTAAAGTGGAAGGTGATTGAAATTATGTTCAGTTATGGATATGGGTTTTTATAATAAAGCCTCAGTAAAAGTTTACGCTCTTGTGACTTTGTCTTAAGAATATGAATTTGCTGCTTACTCTCAATAACTTCCTTAAAATGTCCCAAGTTAGACAATCTCTCTGTTTTCTGCTCTGAAAACTCTCAGGAAGGCATACTACTGAGCAGTGACTGCAATAAGATACTATATTTAATAAAATACAATTAAACAATATGTAAAAGGAAGGGCATGACAGCCTATAAAATCTAAGGTAATTATGGCTACTGTTAATTAATCAGCCACCCTTTATAAAGTTGTCACTCTGTACCAATATATGTGCTATGTAAGGGATTTTTCCCAGGTTATTTCTCATCTATACTCTCAAAACAGGAATGATAATACTATTTAAGATGATAAACCTGAGGCTTATAGAGGTTAAAATGACTTATCCTAGATTTACTTGTAATTATTTTACGATGATTCATGCATTTTGTTTGAAAGTGACTGCTCTTAGGCCACTTACTCTTTTCACCATCATCTGTACATACACAAAATATTTTCTTAATATTATATTTAAAAATTAATATCAATCAATAAATTGATTTTAATTAAATTAATTGATATTAATTCAATATTACTCCAATAGCTTTTGTTTAAAAAAATTTTTCCCAATCCCCTCTAATTTTCTTTTTGATTTATCCAGTGCGATTTCATCCTATGACTCACTAGTTTTTCTGTCCTGCCCAACTGCTTGATTTTCACTTCTATAAACTTAGGCAAGAGGTCCTGGTGAATTTCTAGCAGAACTAGGCTTATTTCTTTCTGGCAGAGTGTAAAACCAACGAGGGCTTTTATACTTCTTGTAATTAATGGAAACTTTCTCTTATTTTTCAGCTTACCATCCCTCTAGAAATCTACCAGGTTTTGTGAAATTCTAACTTAGATAATACCTGATACCCAGTAAGCAAAATCACCTTAGAATGACCCTGTAACTATTGGCCAGACTCAGTGAAATAACTGCCTCATCATGATGTTGCTTCATTTTCTATGATTGCCCACCCATAAGACCACAGGGTAGTCTAAAGTTGGGAACTTTCTTAAGGGAAGAACTCATCCATGGAAACAGGAGTTCAAATATGATATAGTCATGTTAGGGATGCTGTGGGTAGTCATGTGTGCTGTCATCCAGAATTCGAGGGCTGACTGCTTATTTTAAAACCTGTGCCATTCGAGTATAATTTTCCTATTTTTAAAAAATATCTAAAATGACATATTATGGCTTTTAGTCCATAGGAGGGCAATGTTGAGCTGTAGGAAAACCCTTCCAGTTTTTTTTTTCCCAAAAGAACATATAGAACTGATTAATTTAAAAATTAATGAATTGAAACAAATTAACTAATTTAAATATACAAGATGACAGTTATTTAATAACATCCTCATGTTGAATACCAATTGACTTCATCTTTGTCATACTAGTAATAAATTTGTAAATTGATATAAATTATCCTTGTCACTCAAAGTTAAACCGTTGCTGTCCCTTTGGTGAAGGCTGTGTTCTCCTTACAAATTTAGTGATGTTCTTTTATATTTTTATGCATGGTCTGCTAAACACGGTTCTGCTTATAGAGACAAGAATTCTTATAGTTCAAATTTCTCATCTGCTGTGTCATATCTCCTTGGGTTAGAATTTGAAGTTGCCTTTAAATGCCACCATAAGGCTCTCAGAGCAAAGAGTTAGCCACATTTTATGTTTAAAGTGAGTTATAATGAACAAGACAAAATTAAATTTGAGCCAAATTTTAAGGTATAAAATTTGGTCATGTATAGGAATTACTTTAATTAATGGGGTCATGGACCAATACAGTACACTGTCATTTCAATTTACATTGAAAGCAATTCCATTCTGAATTTTCAAAGCAAGCATTATAAATAGAATTTAAACATAATTATGTGTTTGTGTGAAAAAGCAATGAATTTTGTGTTGCTGTGAAGCCTTACCTGACTCTTCTAGATTGGAATTGCAATTTCTCTCTCTTCTGAACCTCCCTATGTCCATGTACCAGAGCATAGTGATGTGGTTCTGCCAGTTGCTGCTCTACAGCCTATCTGGCTGCAGAAACATGGTGCATCTTGTCTCTGTGGTTTAGTTCCTGAGTTCAAGGAAGCAACTGAAAGAATCAACAAACCACTGGGTTAGTAATAACAATAACCAACATTTATTAAATGTTTGCTATGTCGAACACTATCTAAATTCTGTTATTATTTAACATTCACAACAATTCTGTAAGTTTTATTATGAATGTGATTTGTCAAATGAAGAAACTGAGCTGAGGAGTGAGTAAACAACTTGTTCAATGTTGGAAAGCTTCCCAAGAGACAGAGCAAGGCACACTCCAGAGGTCTTACTCCTCATCACCATAACTAAGTTAAAAGTGGAGGGGATCAGAGACTAGGAGAGGATCAGACTAGGAGACTAGGAGAGGATCAGACTAGGAGGGGATCAGAGACTATGGTATTTCAGAGTAAAGGGGATGAATATATAAATATAAAAATATTTTAAATATTAAAAATATAAACAAAGCCATATCTTTTGTTTAATGTGGCGCTTCTGGGTAGGTATGGGTGGATGGGAATGGGCATATGATTTAATTTTTTGATCTACCTATGTGGCTTAACATTTACGATTGCATATTTTTGTTCTTTTTATATTATAATATAATAAATGGATTATAATCTCCTGGAGGGTAGAACTTGCGTATTTCAATTCTCTGTATCTCCCATTACCCCTAATCCAATAGCATAAATATGATAGATTTGGAAAAATAAATAATTGCACCCCTCACAATTATTTAGGGCTAAAAGGCAGCTACATGTAAAGTTAAATGCAGAAACTGCTGACATGCAATTTTTAGCCATAGTTTAGATCTGAGTAATATCTTTGGGGGATTTATTCTGCTTATTTACAACCCAAAAGGGTGTTTTGGGTCTAAACTATTTCTGCCTAATCAGAAAAAGTAGATTTTGGTAATGGTTAGTAGGTATGTTTTTCTTTTTTCTTATTTACTTAAAAACAAACAAACAAACACAAACCTCTGACTTCCCATTCTGAAATTTAAGATGAAATGATAATTCAAACCTCATGCAATTTTCTAAATAGATATTGGTGGCATATGCATAGAGAGCTTTATTTGACTTTTTAATTTAACAATTCTTATCTAGAAGTAAATAACATGGTATGATTTCTGCAAACTCTAGTCAAACGCTGAATGACACCTTAGATAGGGCATATGTTTGTTCATCTTATGAGATTTATAACTCTACAGAAACCAGTATTTTTCAAGAAATTACAGACAGGAGTGAGTAATTTAGCAGAGTAAAGAAACACTCTTCACAAGAGGGAAACATTGGTGCATCTTTGTGTATGTGTGTGTACACATGTGTGCATGATAATTAAAAGGAAAATCAATGTAGATTTAAACACAAAGTAAGGGATATTATAGAAAGAGGATAAGTAAAGAGAAAAAATTCTGGGACTAATCAGAGAAGGCAAAGGAAAAGAAGGCTGGATAGATTAAAGCGATTTGCACAGTAATTTTCCCATTTCCTTGTTCATCCCTTGGCCCGTTAATAAAGGGTTCAAATTGAATATGTGCAGCAATAGGGCTTATGGGTCATTTCAATGAATCTGCAGCTATGTGAATACGCACAGTGGATGTAATCCTGTTGTTGGGCTGGCCCTGCATTGCATTGGGATGTAGGGGTATGTTTTCATATCTCATCTCATCCCACCCAGCAACAGGCATCCGGACTTCCCTGGAAACCCCCTATTTTCAGTTTTCTCCCCAGGACATAGAGAAATATGGAAAGAGAACCAAAATTCAATAAAAAATTAAAAGAGTGAAGAAGGGCAAGAGGGAAAGAGGGAGGGTAGGGGGAAGTAAAAGAGAGTGGGAGGAAGCAAGGGAGGGAGGTGAAGAGAGAGAAAGGTGACAAAGGGAAAAATAAAGGAAAATTGGTGAGAATGTAATTTTAACATCTGATATTGAAATTTGAATTTAGAACTTGGTTATATGAAAACAACTAGGGATTTAAAGATATGCATAAAATTCTAACCTCATAACATAAAATAATTTCTATTTCTGACCTCCACACTATATAATACATACAATAACAACTTTGAATGGAATTATCCCATCATTTGACTTATTCCCAGAGACATGGACAGATGTTTATTCCTCTAGGTAGAAAATAAATTTCTTATTCAGATTTGATTAAATTCAGGACCACTCAAAGCTGAAGGGGTCAGCTCAACTGAAAGGGTGAGAGAATGAATACTTTTGTTTTGTAAAGCTTTACTAATTTTGTTTTAATTTCTAACAACTCAGTATTTCAGTGAATTTTCAAGCCTAACCTAAACAACTACCATTGTCATTGTGAACACCGGAAAATTTCACCGGAGTAAAGGCTCACATCTTGTCTCCATGAAAGAAGGCTTCCTTGGTGGACACAATTGCCTTCTGAGTTAGCTGGTCAAGAAAAATTTCTAGGCAGTTTTTCAGGATGTGGAAGACCTAAATCTTAGCTCAGCTATCTCACAGCTAAAAGGTAAGGACAATTGTAAGTGGCTACAATCTTTTTTCATATTTAAATAAAATTCTTATTTTTGAAGAGTTTTAAATTTACTGAAAACTTTCAAAGATAGGACACACAGTCTTCATATATACCACACTGTGTCCCCTTTTGTTAATATCTTATATTGCTATTGCAGTTTGGTCCCAACTAAGGAACCAGTATTGATATGTTATTATTAACTAAACTCCATACTGTATTTGTACTTTATTAGTTTTTCTCTAATGTTCTTTTTCTGTTCCCAGATCCCATCCAGAATATCAACTTACATTTTATCCTCATATCTCCTTAGGCTCCTCTAGGCTGTGGCAGTTTCTCAGACTTTTCTTGCTTTTTCATGACCTTGACAGTTTTGCAGGGTGCTGATCAGGTGTTCTGCAGAATGTACCTCAATTTGGGTCTGTCTGATGTTTTTCTCAGATTCAGTGGGTTATGTGTTTTTTGGGAGGAAGACCACATAGGTGAAATGCCATTCTTAGCATTATTTATTTATCAAGGGCACACATTATCAATGTGATGTTAACCTTCATCGCTTTGCAAAGGGAGTATTTGCCAGGCTTCTCCACTGTAAAGTGACCTGTTTGCACAACTCTCCATTTTAAATCACTAAGCATAGCCCACAATTAAAGGGTGAGGAGTTAAGCACACTTCCTTGAGGGGGAATATCTAAATAATTTATTTGGAATTCTTGTGTAGGGGAGAGTTGTCTTGTATTCCTGATTGATTGAATGATTAATTTTTTTTCATTTACTCTTTCAATTATTTCTCACTGTAAATTCATGGATATTTATTCTATACTTTGAGTTATGATAAAATACTATGTTTTGCTGGTTGCTTCAATTGTTCTAACTTTGGGCATTTGGAGCTCTTTCAAATGGCTCCTGTATTCTTTTGACATCTTGCCACCATTGTTTTGTCTTTTGTATACTTCCTTACTTTCTGGCACTTTGAGATGCTGCAGGTTCATTTTGCTGCAGTCCTACAATCAGCAATTTATTTAAGGAGAAATTAGAGAATGGTATTAGAAATTAAGATCTGGGTACAGGAAGTCAAATCAGTTTTTAAAAGTTACTTTTTACTTTAATGTGGCTGGTTATTTTCAACTGGACATTGCTAGAAAAATGGCTCCTCGTTCCACCACCAGAAGAAGGAGAGTGAGACTCGCCCGCACGCTGGGTGTTTGTGTCTGTGCCTCCTTTGTGTTTTTTCACATTAGTCAACTAGAAGCGTTGCACATTCTCTGGTATCTTTGCTTCTGTTTCCCATCTTGAAAGTAGCTAGAAAGCATTGTTATTATCTCTTGAGGACATTGAGAGTAATTTTTGTGAATTCTAGGTTAATTTTTATTAAAAATTGCTTCAGCACAAGTTAATTACATTCACTTTTTTTTTGAGTCAGTAAATAAATTCTAGCACTTGTGAGAGACCATCTAACAAGAATTCTTTTTAGAAACCAAATTATAAATTGTATGACTAGTCTTATTAGAATATGTTTTAACCTCTATATTCTAATAGGTTGGCAAAGGAAAGTGATAAGTAGAAAATGTCATTGTATTGATGTAGACAGTACCTGAGACAGAATAGTGTTAAGCAAAAGTACACTGTAATAATTTTTAAAAGATTCATCTAATCCATAGTCTTAATTTCTTATAACATAAATGTGCTGATGCTCATCTGATTATTATATTTAGATAAAGAATAATATTAAAGTCATTATCAGCAATTATGTAGGAGTTCTTCAAACTATTACTGAACCATAAATTTTTTAACACTTCTCCCTCCAACATCCCATTCATAGTACCTACCTGTCAGGATTAGCTAAACTAGTGGTTCCCAAAGTGTGGTCCCTGGACTACCAGCATCACTGTCACCTGACAACTTGTTAGAAATACAATCCATGTTTAAACAAATCTAGTGATTCTAATCACATTGAAGTTTGGAAAACATTGGGCTCCAGGTTATGCTGCAACTCCAAGCTTTAAAATATTAAAGCTGACTCAAACTACATGCCTTCATTGAGGGCAGAGTTATGCTAATTTTGATCAGTAAGCAGCCAAGAAGATGGAATTCTCTTTACAACATCTTTTTCTGTAATAACAACAGCAAAGAAGTGAAACTCTTAAAACCTCTTCTGGGAGTGACACTTGCTTCTTCTCCTAATAATTCTTTGGTCAAGGGAAGCTTCTTGGCCACACTTAATGTCAAAGGGAGTGAGGGAATGCCATCTACCAGACACCAAAAAGGCTGGAAAGATAGACATAATTGGCAAATATGAATATCTGCCACAATACTAGTTATCATATTTTTCTCAATATAACTATAATAGGATTTGCATATATAACGTAAAAATATCTAGTAAAGCATGAAGAAGTAGGTTAAATTATTATTAATAATATATTTTATTTAACCCAATGTATCTAAGATATTATTATTTTAACATATAATGAATGTAAAATTATTGAGATATTTTACTTTTATTTTTTTAACCTAGGTCTCTGAAATCTGGTGTATATTTTTCACTTAAAGTACACTCTCAGTTTGAACATTTCAAGTGCTCAATAAATAAATGTGACTAGAAGTTCCATTTTGAACAGCATTTTGCACATGTAAGGCAACGTCTACCACATAGTAGGCATTCCACAAGAATGTGTAAGATGTTGAATGACTGTAAACCATAAACATTAAAAAAAATAGTTTTACTTCTTTGATATACTAACAGTGTTTTGGTCTTGGGTTTTGTCTTTTGAAGTTCTTCTCTTGGGTCCATTTTCTCCATGTCTTTAGATGTATCTTAAATCTCAGGGATTTCTGTGAAAATTAAATTTTTAAAACTTTCATCAGAAAAAAAAACATTACAAATGTTTAATTTTTTATGACTTTATATCTGTTTGCTCTAGGCATCTAGTTTTATATCCAAATCTATGATTTTTTGCTATATTTCCTACATAATATTTTTTGTGTACTTAAGGACCACAGGGCTTTTAAAAATTATGCCAAAATTTAAGCTGTGTTTGTGAAATTTAAACATATGGCTTCCACTCAAATTGATGTTAAGATGTGAGGATTAAACATAAAGATAATATCCAGGAGAGTGTGAAACACTGAAATGTAGCTCTAAGGCTTGAAATTATGTCTACAACTGCTGAATAAAACTATGCAATATAAAATAGTTCTCTATTGCCATGACACCCCCCTTTATTTTGCATTTTCCAAAATGTGAACAATCTGTTTATTCTTTGTATTTTTTATTTGAGGAAGTTTGCTGAAACATTTTTTAAAAAGTACAAACATACTAAATGAAAAATCAAATGCTATTGGCCAAAAATAAGGAATATATTCGCCAAAAAGTTTTCATTCTTTAGAAAAACCTGCTCCTTCACCTTTTTCAGCATTATCTCACAATACTAGACACATAGTCCAGTAATTTGATAACTATAACTATTTATGAAATAACAACTCTTCTTCAGAATGCTCCTGAAAGGCACACTTCCAAAAATCTTCTTTATATTAAAAAGTTTTACTTAATGTGGTGTTATCTTTGTGTCTTTGAGTTGAGAATTAAAAACAAAGGCTCATTTGTTTGGTAATGTCTTCTTATTGGTATACTCAATTTATAAGAAAGAATTTGTTTTGTTGTGGTTCTCACTGATCTTAGTATTGGGCAGCCATGAGAATGCCTCTAACTACAAGGGTCAAATTTCTGAGAGGCTCTTCTTGCTGGGGTATAAAATCCATCTCCTCCTCTGTGTTCACCCCATGCTTCCTACAGGCTCTTTGTACCCTGTGATGAGCATACCGTATGACAGAGCAGGAATGACTAATAAAACAGAAAGATTTCTGATAGTCAAAGGACTCCTCTGATAATCTGTGGCTTGAAGACCCCATGATGGATTTGCTAACTTTTCCTTAGACACTTCCATCCAACTTTTCTCTTTGTTTTCTTTCCAGTTGGAGTCAGGCTTATTTGTACTCTGAGGGCTCTCTCTCCCAGGCTTGTCTGGCTTTCTTTCACAAAGACATTTCCTTGAGTAAAATCCTTACATGTTAATTCAGTCTTGGCATCTGCTTCTTGGAAGACCTGAACTAATATAATGCTTTGGAATCACTTCTTTTCAGCTTTTGAATGAAGGTGTCTTCTTATCAGAGTGGAGTGTTGGAATCAGAGCAGCATAAGGAGGGTGCCCTGTGGGTGCTGGTGGCCTCGGCCTGGTACAGGGTGTTGGAGTAGGAGCAGTGGGGCAAGAATATTAGCATAGGAGGGCAGTGGTGGTTGCAGGGGCTCAGTGTGAGGTGTCAGAGTCCAAGAGGGAAGAGAAGCACTCAGGATGAAGGGCACTGTTAACACTGGGACATTTGTTGTATATATGGGAGTTGAACCAAAAATAAATTAAGGATAGTTGAGAACCAGATTTGTCATGGTCAGAGATAGGAGTTACAAATATGGAAAGGGAGAACATTATATAAAACTTGTGATTTGAGATTTTGAATGGTATCAGTAAAGATGATGGTTTTCAGTGTGGAAATAAATATGGTTATAAAAATAAGTGTATAAACAATATGTGTTTCCTACTCTTTCGGAGAATAACAGGATCCCAGCAATAATAGTGAGCATAACTATCACCCAGATGTTGGTTTTTATGGAACATCATTTATTAAAAGAATGGAAACTTATGGAAGAAATTAGTGGATTCTTCCAGAATGGAGAGGGAAAGCATGATGAGCCTGTAACATTATTTTGTGTCAAAAACTAAGGAAGTTTCAAAGAATAATAAGGTCATGTTGAAATGACACAGAAGGCAGCTTCAAAAAGTTCCCATTGACCAAACTTGGGACAATTTTAGAGCAAGTTTGATTATAATGGATAATAATCAATGGAATGAAACAAGAATCCATGGGATAAAAATATAAATAATAATAAGAGAGAGGCTTTCCTTTATATGTCAACTAATAAATCTCAAAGGAGTATTCCTTCACAAAATATTTATTAATTATAAAAAATAGAAAAACAACCATATAGTAGAAGAAAAAATTTTTTAACTGACAGGAGCCCCCTTAAGTGATCAAAATTAACAACTTTGATAATGGAAAAATTCAAAATCATGTGTGATATAATAGGATGATGAAAATATAGAATCTCTTTTGTCAAATTCCTTTTTAAAATGTCTAATCTGGCTCTCAGCATGAGGCAACATCAGTAAAAAAAACTTAAATGGAGGTAAGTTTAGAAAACATACAGAATTTATTAATTTTTTTCTGATCCAGCAGCTGGAAAGAACATTGAAAAAAGAAGAAAATTGTTGTAGCCATATACGCAAGGACTTGATTCTCCCGCTTGCTCTGGAGAAAGGAGAAAGTACATATGTTGTATTAGAATCAGTGGGTTGGAGCAGCCAAGTTTTCCCAAAGGTGGTGTCCACAGCTCCCCAAAAAGTCTTTATTTGTTCTTTCTCTAGTCGAGAAGTTAAATCTGCATTTCTCCCATATGTATAGGAAAGACTCAAACATTATCTAACTAAAAATCTTCTAGGATTAAATTTATAAGCTTAAAAATTATTTAGAATTGATTTATACAACAGAAATATATTTTTCATGATTTTCACATGTTATTTTTAATACTAAAATACAATATAGGATTAGATTTAAGACAACCAGAAAAGACAGTCTTTGAAAACCTTATACATAAGCCTTTCTTTTATTCCTCACTCCCTCTGCCTCTAACTTGTCATTAGCATAGATTACAAAAAATTCAGAAAGGAGGAGGAAGAAAATACATGTATTAAGGGTGCTCGATGTGCAAGAATGAAATTTATTAAATTTATATGATGTGCCAGGCACATTTTAGATGCTCTTTTATATTATTTAGAGAAAAAAATATGAGAGTGATTTGGTATCTTATTTAACAGATAATTAGATGGTATGTCTGTCTTTCTCCAGAACTCAAGCTTTATCTTAAGTGATGCTGGTAAATAGTTAAACTATTGTGTAACTGGTGAAATAAGATGGAAATGCTCCACCAGATGTCAGCATCTAGGTGATTTAATGCTTTTCTTTCAATATAGTTTCTGTATTTAAAAACTTTGAACAAACATCCAAAGTAATCCAAATATGTTGAATTTTACAGACTTCAAAATATGGTCCATGAAAATTTAACTGTCTTGGAATATTATCAGAGTTATGTTGATTTTTTTTTTTTTACTAATTTTCAGTTTTTTAAAGTTCAATTGTGTTACTAAGTTTTTAGGAAAACAGTACCTTAAAAATATTAGTCAAACCGAACGTCCCAAAATAATTATTAATTTTTTATGATGGAAATGTCCTCTGAATACTTTTTAAAATATTTTAAAAAGTCAAACTATTATTAACATAGAGTAAAATGCTCAAATATTAAGTAATGGTTCAATTTGTTTTGACAAATGCATACACGTTCACTCAAGACAGAGCATCTCCTTCAATCAAAAAAGTTTCTTTGTGCCCTTTCCTGGTCAGTTTCTACCACCCTTGAAGCTAGAGACATATACAAATCTGCTTTCTATTATCATTAGTTAGTTTTACTTATTCTAGGATTGTATATACACTGGGTCTACACAATTTTCTTTGTTTCTGCTTCTTCCACTCAGCACAATGTTTCAATTGTCCCCTATGTTGTTGGATGTTTCAGTGTTTTCTTTTTATTGTGAGTAGTATCCTTTGTATGAATAGTTTGTTATTCATTCTTCTATTGATGGATATCTAGGCTGATTTGGGCTGTTATGATGGAATATTCTTGTACAAGGTTTTTTGCGACATATGTTTTCAATTCTCTTGGATTAGAATTGAGGGTCAAAGGGTAGATGTACATTGAACAATTAATCAATAGCCAAACAACTTTCCAAAGTGGTATACTACATTGTCAGTTACAGTATTGAACGGTATTGTTATAGCCTGTACCATTGCTTGTGTATATGTGAAAACTGAAAAAACATTAAAAGTAATGCTTTTATTCTTATTCTAAAAATTGAATATTTGTTGATAAAATTGGCAAAACAGAACTTCCAATGGCCTGAGGACACATTCTGTGAGTTAATGTATATCAGGAAGTATAACTATAAATAAAATGAAATTTCAAAGCACAAATAAGGAATCTGTGTCCCAAGGTGCTAACAATGTTTGACTCTGGGAAGATCAGACAGAATCTGCCACAGAGATAGATCATATAGGAAGAATTTTCACTCACCTTCTAAAGGCAGATGTATTTGTTACATTGCTGAAAGAGGATAATCTGCATTTATCTTTTTAACAATTTCTTTTGGTCCAAGTGATAAGAACACTATAGCTTATAGGACCTACTGTTAAATGGTAATATACAGTTATACACAGAGTACATGTGATTTTTGTTATGATTATATTTCTAAGCAATATATTTTTTTATTTAAATGTATATGAAAAAGGTAAGAACAAAAATGGGAAGATCCCTCTTTACTTGCCACTCCTGAAATAGAAGGACATGACTATGAATTTCAAGATATTGTTGAAACTTCTTTATATGTGATATTTACTTTATCTCAACAAATTTCTAAGGATTTAAATAATATAGAATTTATTCTCTGACAAAAAGTGAAAATAAGCTAGAAACCAACAATAGAAAAATAGAGAATCCCTAAACATTTGGATTAAATAATAAACTTCTGATAAATAACCCATGGGTCAAAGAAGAAATTTAAAAATATTTCAACTAAAATATTTTAGACTAAATAGTAATTAGAAAATAATGAAAATCAAAATATTAATCTTAGAAGGATGCAGCCAAAGCAGTGGTTTGGAGACAAATTAGAGCCTTGATGCATATATTAGAATATAAGAAAGGTTGAAAATAATTTATAAATGATTTATACTTTTATTTTAAGAAGCTATAAAAACAATAAATTGAACCCAAAGAAATAAGGGAATGCAAAAAATAATAAAAGAAGAAGCAAATATATAAGAAAATCTACAAAGCTAAAAATGTGTTCTTTGAAAAGATTGAAAAACCTGATAATACTTTAGCAATAGATGATGGACAAGTAAAGGAAAAACACAAATTACTCATTTGAGGAATAAAAAAAGCAACATCACTACATCATTATAGATACTAAAAATACAATAAGAACATATTATGATGCTCATCATCACTAGTCATTAGAGAAATGCAAATAAAAACCATTATGTTTTTCCTTTACTTGTCCATTATCAGTATTGCAAAAGTGCTATGAGTTTTTTCAGTCTTTTCAAAGAACACATTTTCAGCTGCATCAATTCTTTTGTTTTTTTGGTTTAGTCTTAGAAGGCTGTATGTTTCTAAAACTTAATTTACTTCTAGATTGTCGAATTTGTTGGCATATAATTGTTCATAGTATTCTTTAATTTTTTTTGTATTTTTGTGGTGTGTTATAATTTCTTCTTTTTCATTTATAATTTCATTTATTTGTGTTCTCTCTTTTTACTGCCTGATGAATCTTGCTAAGGCTTGTCAATTTTACTTATCTTCTCAAAGAAACAACTCTTAGTTTTATTAATTTTTTCTATTGTTTTTCTCTTTTTTATTTGTTTCTGCTCTGACTTTATTATTTCTTTTGTTTATATTGAGTTTTGTTTGTTCCTCTTTTTCTAGTTTCTTTAGTTGTAAATTTATTTATTTATTTGGGATTTTTCCTGCTTCTTGAGGTAGGCTTGTAATAGCTATAAATGTTCCCCTTAAAACTGCTTTTGCTGCATTCCATGGATTTTGTAGGGTTGTTTAGAAGAATATTGTTTAATCTTCACATATTTGTATTTTTTCCAGTTTTCCTGTAGTTTCATGCCATTGTCAGAAAATATGCTTGATATAATTTCAACCTTTTTAAATTTTTTGAGGATTGTTTTGTGACCTAGTGTGGGATCTATCTTGGAAAGTATTCCATGTGCACATGAGAAAACTATGTAACCTGAAATTTTTGGATGAAATGCTCTATAAATGTCTGTCAAGTCAAACTGGTCTAATGTGGCATTTAAGGCCATTATTTCCTTAGTAATTTTCTGTCTGGATAATCTATCCACTGAAGTAAGTGGGGTATTAAAGTCCCCAAACTATTATAGTGTTAGTGTTAATTTCTGCCTTTATGTCCATTAGCATTTGCTTTATATACTTCGGTGTTCCTATTTTGGGTGCATAGATATTTATGATTGTTATATTCTTTTCTTGGATTGACCCTTTTAATATTATGTAATGTCTTTTTTGTCTCTTTTTACATTCTTTGTTTCAAAATCTATTTTGTCTGATATGAATATTGTACTCCAGCTTTCTTTTTTATTTAGTTACATGGAACTTTTTTAGCCCTTCATTTTCATTCTGTGTACATCTGAAGTGAGTGTCCTATAAACAGCATATTAATGGGCCATTTTTTAAAACCATTCTGCCTGCCACCTTATGTCTTTGGTTGTTTTATTTTTCTTTACCGTTCTCTTGACACATTCAAAAGTATTACATTTTTATTCTTTATGTTTTTGATGTCATGTTTTATGACTTTTTGTTCTGTAAATTTCCTGATTGTTTATTGAAGTTATATTTTGTTACTATTCTTTTAACCTTCTTATTAACTTCTTAAATGGTTGATTCGCTGTGATTATTTTATATTCCCTGTACCAGTGAGATTTTTTCTCCTTTCTTGTATTTTCTTATTTCTGGTTGTGACCTTTTCTTTTATGCATAAAAGAGACCTGTTAATATTTTCTGTAAGTCTAGTTTAGTGGTGGTGAACTCCATTAGTTTTTGCTTATGGGAAACTCCTTATTTCTCCTTCAATTCTAAGAGATAACATTGCTGGATAAAGTATTCAGGCTGTAGATTCCTTTCTTTTAGTACTTGAAATATTTCTTGCTGCTTGCTTCTGGCCTGTAAAGTTGCTTCTAAGAAATAAGCTGAGAGGCTTATGCATTTCCCTGGTATATGATTTGTTTTTTCATTTTGCTGCCTTTAAGATTGACTTTATCACCATACATCAAAATTAACCAAAACGGAGTAAGGACCTGAATATAAGACCTGAAACAATAAAATGCATAGAAGAAAACATAGGAATGAAACTCAAGGACCTTGGACTTAAAGAGGATTTTATGAATTTGACCTCAAAGGCTAGTGAAGTATAAGCAAAAATAAATGAATGGGACTATAACAAACTAAAAAGCTTCTGCTCAGCAAAAGAAATCGTCAATAAGGTAAAGAGACAAACATCTCAATGGGAAAATATATTTGCAAGCAACACCTCCATAAGGGCCTAATATTCAAAATACACAAAGAACTCATACAACTCAATAACAACAACAAAAAAACCAATCCAATCAAAAAATGGGCAGAGGACCTGAACAGACACTTTTCCCTAAAGGACATACAAATGGCCTACAAACATATGAAAAGATGTCAACATCACTAGCTATTAGGTAATGCAAATCAAAACCACAATGAGAAACCATCTCACACCTGTTAGAATAGCTGTAATCAACAGGACAAGTAATAACAAATGTTGGAGAGGATGTGGAGAAAAAGGAACCCTCATACACTGCTGATGGGAATGCAAATTGGGACAGCCACTATGGAAAACAGTATGGAGTTTCCCAAAAAACTAAGAATAGATCTATGATATGATTCAGCAATCCCTCTTCTGGGTATTTACCCCAAAGACTTGAAAATCTATATCCAAAAAGATATTTGCACACCGATTTTCATAGCAGCATTATTCACAGTGGCCAAGACATGGAAACAACCGAAGTGTCTTACAATAGATGATTGGCTAAAGAAGCTGAGGTACATATATATGGAATATTACTCAGCCATAAAAAGAGATGCAATACTACTCAGCTCACTCAGATCACACTAATGATTATAGTCTTTTAATTTTAATAATCATGAAATCTACCAAATAGTTCAGTATAGTTAATCCTAACTTTTGCATTATACCATATTAATAGATAAGTATGTTGTGAGAACTCTGTCCTCAATTTACATTGGTTTTATGGTAGCTGGATTGATTATAGAGCAAAAAAAAAAAAAAGCACACAGTTCCAATATGCACTAGTTTTACTTAATATAATACTGTTCAAAGCAAGGACTGTCTGTAATTAGTAACCTCTTTTAGTTTATGAAATTATAAATTAAAGGAGGTAGATAAAATTTTATTGTTTTTAGTTCAGAATATCATATTAGAAAATAGTCCCATTGTATTGGTATTGAAAACTTGTGCAAATACCTTGTACCAATAATTTAAAAGATGAGAGTAAATTGCCTTTTGAAAAACATCTTGTACTCACTCTGAATATTTTTGTCCCTAATGCATTTTAGCATTTTATTCCATTTCTAAGAAATGATCAATAAAGACACTTTCAGGCTGTTGTTGTTAAATCGACCCTGAAAATCACATCTCCATGTAGATGCTTAAAGTTTACTGCTTTTCACTTTTGGTGTTTAAACATTTTTATTTTCATTTTAGTAAACTTATAAATGTAGAAGAGAAGTTTACACAAATGCCTTTATATCCATATTCTTGATTCCAAGCTACCAAAGGAGATAAAAATTGATATATTTACATAATCCTTTGTTGGGAAAGGGATAGCAAAACTTAAAATCATCTCTTGAAATTAGTAGGAGATCCTTTTCTGACCTTAGAGAACTTGTTTAACCTAAGTATTAGAGTCAGCTGCTTGAATGCTGTTCTTATTCCTCTCTAGACTAAGTTTACTTATTCTTTCCAGCACCTTCTCTTTTTTCATATTTCTTTTCTCTGTTCCCATTAGATATTATTTTAATTCCTTAATTAAAGTTTTTGATTTTTATTGACATATAATTCACAAACTATACCATTTGTCTATTTAAAGCATACAATTTGATGTGTTTTAGTATATTCACAGAGTTATGCAACCATAACAAAAACCTAATTTTAGAACGTTTTTGTCTCACCTAAGAGCTATACTGTACCCATTATCAGTCACTCTCTAAGTTCTCATTCAGTTCACTGAAACTGGGCAATTTCTGATTTACTTTCTTTCTACTTTTCTGATTTGCTTTTTCTGCTCATTTCATATAAATGAAATAATACATATGTGACATGTTGTGTCTGACTCCTTTCACTTAGCACAATGTCTTCAAGGTTTACCATGTTGTATAAGTATCAGTACTTCATTCTTTTTTGGCTGAATGTTATTTCATTGTAAGAATATACCACATTTTGTCATCTCTTAATCAGTTGATGGACATTTGGGCTGTTTACACTTTTTGGCTATTATAAATAATGCTACCATGAATGTTCCTGTACATGTTTCTGTGTGGACATATGCTTTCAATTATTTTGGGTAAATAGCTAAGGGTGAGTCATATGGTAACTCAATGTTTAACTTTTTGAGGAACTGCTAAACTGTTTTCCAAAGCAGCTATACAATTTTTACAAGCAAAGTGTAAGAATCCAATTTCTTCACCTGTACTGAAATTTATTATTTTCTTTTCTTGTTTATAAAAAAAGATACCATTCACATGGGTGTAGTATTGTATTTCATTGTACTTTAGATTTGCATTTTCCTAAAGACTAATGATGTCATGCATATGTCATGTGCTTATTGGCCATTTATATATATTTTTGGATTAAGGCTTATTTAAATTCTTTGCTCATTTTTAAATGGGAATATATTTTTTATTCATAACTTTTTATATAATAAGTAAGTTTTTATATAATATGTACACTGAACTGCAAATATTTACCCCATTCAGTTGACTGTCTTTTCAATTTCTTGATAGAGTTCTTTTATGATCAAAGGTTTTTAATTTTGTTATAGTTCAACTTATGTATTTTTTTCTTTTGTCTCTATGCTTCAGGTTGTATCTAATAAATTACTGCCTAATCCAAGATCATGAAGATTTATTTACACTTTTGTTTTCTTCTGCAATTTATATATTTTTAGCACTTATATTTTGTTTCTTACATCATTTAAGGTTAATTTTTGTATAGGGTGTGAAGTAGAGATTAAGCTATTTAATACATTTAAATTTAATGTAATTACCAGTAAAGTAGGATTTATATCTGCTATTTGACTATTTATTTTTTATATGTCTCACATGTTTTTGTTCTTTCATTCCTTATTAGCGTCCTCTTTTGTCTTAAATAGTTATTTTTAGCAATTCTTTTGTTATTGCTTTTACTATATATTTTAAATTAGTATTTTTAGTCATTGCCTGGAGGTTAAAATAACATTTAATTTATAATAATGTAGTCTTAATTAATACCAGCTTAATTTTAATAGAATATGAAAACTTTGCATCTGTATTGCTGTGTTCCCCCTCCTATCTGTGTGCTTTTATTGTCATTCAAATTACATCTTTATACATTAAACGCACATCAACATAGACTTGCATTTATTCCCTTTTGCAGTTGTCTTTTAAATCATAGAGAAGAAAAAAGGTATAAACAATGTATTTATACTTCCTTTTACATATGTCCCTATAGTTACAGTTGCTGAAGCTCATTATTTCTTCATGTAGATTTAGTCATTAATGTTTTTTATTAATGTTTGAAGGTATCTTTTTGGCCTTTTTGTGCCGCAGGTTAGCTGGTGACAGAAACTCTCATTCTCTTATATATGAGAATAGTCTTTATATCTTTGTAATTTTTGAAGATTAATTTCACTTGTTATAGGATTCTTAGTTCACAGTCTTTTTCTTTTAGCACTTTGAATATTCCATCCAACTGTTTCTGTCCTCCATGAATTCTTATGATAATTCAGCTATAAATCATACTGAGAGTACTTTGTATGTGATCAGTTCTCTCTTGCTGATTTCAAGATTTCTCTTGTCTCTGGATTTCAACAATTAGATTTCAATGTGTTTAAGTGTGGATGTGTTTGAATGCGTATCATTTGGAGTTTGTTGAGTTTCTTGAATGTGTAGATTAATCTTTTTTATTCAGTTTTGGAAATTTTCTGACATTATTTCTTTAAATTATTTTTCTGTTCCTTTGTCTCTGCTCTTCTTCTGAGACTTGCATTTTACCTATATTAGTACACTTGACATTTTATCTCAGGTCACTAAGATTATGTTCATTTGTCTTTATTTCATTTTTTTTAAAACTAAATCATATCAATTGACTCATTATAATATTAATAATTCCTTAATTTCCTCAAATCTGCTGTCAAGCACCTATAGTAATTTTTTTTTAATTTCAATTACTGTACTCTTCAACTCTAGAATTTTATGTGGTTCTTTTTTCTAAATTCTATCTCTTTATTGGTATAATCTATTTGTTGCTACATCATTTATCACTTTCATTTGACTTTTGAGATATGGTTTTATTTAGTCCTTGAACAAATTTTAAACAACTTCTTTAAAGTCTTTGTATAGTGAGTTCAATATTTGGGCTTCACAGGCACAATTTCTATTGATGGCTTTTTTCATGTGCATAGGCCATATTTTTTCATTTCTAGTAAGCTTTAAAATGTTTTTGAAAATGAACATATTACAAACAGAGACTCATAGACATAGACTATAGACTAGTAGTTACCAGAAGGTAGGGGGTAAGGGAGAAGGGGATAGGTAGATGGTTAAAAGGGATCAAATATAGGGGGGTAGGGGAAGGGTGAAGTGAGTAAAGGGGATCAAATATATGGTAGCTGAAGGAAACTGGACTTTAGGTGGTAAAACACACAATAGAATATACTGATGTCAAATTATAATGTACACCTGAAAATTATATAATTGTATTAACCAATGTTACCCCAATAAACAAGAAAAAAAGAAAAAAAAGAAAAATGAACATTTTAAATAATATGACATTTCAACCCTGGAAATCAGATTCTTTTCCTCAGGGTTTATTGATGTTACCATTTTTGTTGTTGTTATTATCTTTGTTTAGTGACTTTTCTGAATTAATTCTGTAAGGTCTATATTCTTCATCATTTGTGACCACTGAAGTTCCTTGTTGGTTAGATCAGTTGTCAGCTAATGATTAAACAAAGATTTCCATAATGTCTGGAATGAATACTCTTAGTTTTTTGCCAAATGGCTTTGTTTGCTTGTTGGGTATATGTATAGCACTCAACCAGGAGTTGACAAATCTACCTTGGCCTTCATGTACTGCCTTCTCAGAGCCTCAAGTTTAGCCCGAAGTGAAAGTCTTTCCTGAGCATGTGCACAACCCTGAGCATACTTACAGCCCTCCACACATGCATGAACATCTATATTCCCAAGAATATGTCACAGTTTTTCAAAGCTCTTATTATGAACATCTTTATTCTCCAGATCTTTTTCCTTCTTAACTTTTTGTGTACCTTATATTTTTCCTCAACTTTTATTTATTGTCTCATATAGTCACAAAGTTAAATGACTGCCTCTAAATTGTTTTTGGTAAACTCCTTTGGGGATAAGACTTTTTGCACAAGTTGAGCTCAGTGGCAGGTCAATTAAAGACAATGCAAGTGGAATCTTCTGAGGAGCCACAGTTCTCTGAGAATAAGATTTGAAAGCATTCCAACCCTGTTCTGGCTCCTCTGGTAGCTGTTGCCTGCTAGTTTTCACTGTGACTATAAGCTGTTGATTTTTCAGGCTACCATGGAGCTGGAGAGTGAGATGAAAATAAGGTAAGTTAAAATGCCACAAAACTTGCTCTTTTTACTGACATTCAGCCATATTTCTTGAATAAATACTCCCCAGATTGCTGCAAGCCTTTGGTTACTTTCCAGAGTTCTGATAAAATTCTTACCAGTTCTGCATTGCTTTTATGGAGGAGAGAATTTTTAGAGATCTTACACAATCATTTTCACTGATTTATCTCTCTAAAAAATTTTATGACGGTATAAATTTTTACTATTCCTAACATAGAAGTCAATATAGAAAAGCTAAAAGATGAACTTTGTATTGTTAAAGCCATCTAGTTGTTGGCCTTAACGAATAGTATCTTAGTGGCTTTTTAAAAAATTATAGATTTCCTCACTAGTACCTACCCACTATGTATTTTGCAGTCTCTTCTTCATCCATGCCTAGACTAGGAACCTTGCAGCTTATGCCATTCATGGACTGAAGTATGTTTACAGGAGCCAGCATACAGAATGGTCCAGTAAGGAGGATGACCCACAAGTGGTAGACCTTGAATTTTTTTTTTCTTTCTTCCTCTTCCTTCCTTCCTTCCTTCCTTCCTTCCTTCCTTCCTTCCTTCCTTCCTTCCTTCCTTCCTTCCTTCCTTTCTTTCTTTCTTTCTTTCTTTCTTTCTTCTTTCTTTCTTTCTTTCTTTCTTTCTTTCTTTCTTTCTTTCTTTCTTTTTCTGAAATGATTTAATTTTTCCCCCCTACCTCCCTGCTTCTCCCTGCCTCCTCCCACTAGTCCATTGTCCATGTCCGTGAGTCTCTGTTTGTTTGTCCTGTTAATTTGTTGCTTTTTAGGTTTATATCCCACATATAGGTGATGTCATGTGATTTTCAACGTTTTTAGACTGGCTTATTTCGCTTAGCATGATTATCTAGTGGTCCATTCCAGTTATCGCAAATGGCAGAATTTCATCTCTTCTTATGGCTGAGTAATACTCCATTGTATATATGTGCCAGGGCTTCTTTAGCCAATCATCTATCACAGAAGACCTTGAATTTTAAAACAAACTTTACATATGTTTTCCCCCCAAATTTTGGCATCAACAAGTAGAATTTCTAGGAGGAGGAACTGCATTATATTATATATTGTGGTTATAAAATGGAGCCTTCATTTATCTTCTCCTGTTCCTACATTATACATCAACACACTCAAGTCTAGTAACTTATTTAAAATATTCTTTAATTATAAAATTTTAAAAATTGATGTGTTTATAAAATTAACAATATACTTCATTTCTAGCACTTTTCTAAGATAAGTGTTTATTTTGATAGTGGGAGGCAGAAACTGAATTTATCACTTTATGATTTATCTAAACATGCTATGTCCCTGATATGTAAAAATGTTTTTAGAGAGTGTTATTTTCACATAATAACTTCGAGTGTGGCAAAATTTTAGAATAAGTAAAATAATATTCTAAATGATTTGGTTTGAAAAATTGTTGTCACAGTATTTAATAAGTCATATTACTAATTATATTTTAAAGGCAAAATTCGAGCTTCCAAAAGCTTCATTGTTTTTGAACAATGATTTTCTTTTTTTTTTTTCTTTCTGGAAAACCTTAGTGCATTCAAATCATACAATTTGATCTTGATTTATTGCAGCATTCCAAATATAAAAACTTTGAAATTTTTCTGGGGTCCTTGAAAAGAAACTTTGGATTGATTCTTACATTTCCAGTGCACTTTAATTTCAACTGCTGCCTGGTTGAAGCACTTACGAATTTCTCTAAGATTAAGACTGAATTTCTCTAGCAGGTTTTTGTAATGTCTGGATTCATTTTCCAGTATTATATCTGGTATATTATTGGAAAGATTGAACACAAGGTAATTTTACAAATATTTCCCAGTTCTGAACATTATATATAACATCTACTATTACAGGCTACCAAAATTTCTGTAGTCACCTTGAGGTCAACTCAGGATAGGAGTCAAGAAAAATAGAGGTTGCAAGATTGTATTGGCCTAGAAAATGAGAATCTGGGGGTAAACACGAAGTTTCTATCGTCACATTCAAGGAAAATACACAGTGCTCATTTAGGCTGCTTTTCCAGACTTTCCCATCTGAACCACAAACTTTTTGGCCTTCTGGTTTATAGTTTAGTACTCCTAGCCAAAGAACAGTATAATTATTTTGAAAGGAGAAAATGTGCTTCATGATGTAGGAAAAAGAGAGCGAGTTAAATGGGCTGAGTTCTACTACCATTTTAGGTACTTTAATGTTTCTCACTCAAAATTGTTCCTCTCTTAGTTTAATTGGGCTGCTATAACAAAATGCCACAAAATAGGTAACTTATGAAAAACAGAAATTTACAATTCTGGAGGCTAGGAGTTCTAGATCAGGGTGCCGCCTTAGTCTGGTGAGGGCCTTCTTTGTGGTTCATAGCCTGTGCCTTCTCATTATGCCCTCACATGGTGAAAGGGGCTAGGGATCTCTATGGGGTCTCTTTTATAAAGAACACTAATACCATTCATGAAGGCTCTACCCTCATGATCTAAGACCCTCCCCAAAGCCCCCCTTCTAATACTATCACCTTTGGAGATTAGGTTTTCAACATATGAATTTTGAGGGTGGGGGATACAAACATTCATACTGCTGCAATTATAAACCTGTTGATGTGCAAATATGGCTATTTTATACAGCATTTCATCCATGGGAACTGTGTCATATTGGGAAAATAAGCATACGTTTTGGTCTCTAGATAACAGCTTAAATATTTCTTCTACTCACAGATGAAATTGAGTCTTTTCTAGTATAAACTTGTCCATAAATTTAACACAATTGCACAGCATTCCTATACAAGTTTTATTTTTATTCATGTCATTTTGACTGAAAACTTCTATTCTTGAAGTGTGCTGTAAACTAGCTCTCTGGGAGACAAAAATCTGATTTGTAGATTGTCAATTTCCATGTTCTAAATATTTCTGTTACAGCTAGCTTCAAGCTACCAATGCAGAGTTAGGAAGAAAAACACAATTGGTTTTTCAAAGCCAGCATGAGTGGGCTACAGAACACTATTCTATCTAGTCTTACTATATATTTTTTCAAAGCTCAATGTTATTAGAATCTCTCTCTTCTATGACTCTCTGAGAAAACTTTGAACTGACCTGAATCTACCAACTTGAAACTAGTTTGGATTGACTTTTTTCTCATTCTTCTGTGGAGACTTGGGAACCTTTAGATGCCTTCTGATTTCCAGGAGTTAGTAAGTCAGCCACAACTGACTGGCAAGATGAGTAAAATAGCTATGTGTACCCCACGTATGCACATCTTTTGGGTAAGTTTTTATTTCTTCTCACCTTAATACAAATTCTTCTTAATACAAATCAGGGACAGTTTAATAAAGAAAAATAAAATGTATATATCTTCACATGAAAAGTCCAGTTCTCTGTGGATTAGGTGACCTAGAGTTATCAGTTAATAGTGGTAAGTACCCAACTATAGCCTGACGCCCCAGAGTTTATTCATCAGACATTTCTTGTATGTTTTTAGTGTTCTTATCTATGTTTGGAAACCCATTTCCAAATTGCTCACAGATTGTAAAAGTATTAATTGGTAATCCTTTTTTTTTTTTTATTTGGGAACTTATTTTAAGCTGATACAACATCAGTGGCTCTTGGTATTAAACCAGCCAAGATTAAGTTTTACAGCAATTACTGAATTTAAATTTTAGAATAGCAAGCATATGACTAGATGGCCAGGTAAAAATGAGGCTTGTTGAAACTAGAACTAAAGAAAACATGTTTCAGAATTTACTCCTTCCTCTTTGTTGTAAATATGCATAGACAGGCATAATTGGGTGGAGTGTATGCCTGGAATGTAAAATAGAGTAATATTTAGGAGTCAGCAAGTACTGTGTACATAAAATTATGTTACATTTCACTTTTGGATATTTCCAGGGATATAAATCAGTTATCCGTATTTAAATGGGTGTAGCCATGCCTGTGTCAGTGCGTGTGTTTCTGTGTTGGATTAAGGGGGGTAGGGGTAGAAGCAAAGTAAATAAAAAAGTCAGAAATTTCTGATGACCATCATTTTGTAATTCTTTAGTATCTTTAGGTGCTCCTACATTTATGGTTAGACATTGGTGTGAGAATTGTCTCTTCTGGGTTTGTTAGATATGTGAAGCCTGAAGAACCTGGAAAGTTTCTGAAACTGGAGAATATCAGTATATTAGAAAATAGTATCTATAATACAGTAATATAAATCTTGAAAAAATAAAGATAAGAGAAATTTTAGTAATTTTACCAAAGTAACCTCTATGGAACATTAAGTAAAATATTTCTATTTTCAAAGAAAGAAGGAACACAAACACTGGAATTTCCATCTGTGGAAGTTACAGTACAGAATAGTTTAAGGAATGTTATAAGTGATCATTTATTTTTTTGAGTCTCTCTTTTTTTCCCTCAAATAATGTAATTTTAACTAGCTTTTAACTTTTTTTCAGTGTTGTTACAATTGGAAAGAAATGTAAAGTTTTATGTAGTCATTTCTCATTTTACCCCAAATATTTTGACTTGAAAAAGTCATATCTATCTGTACATATTCCTTCTTCTGTTGTAATATGTGTGAAAATGATTACTTATTATCTATGTTCTCTATTTCCCTTCATGTTCTGTTAATTTTTTATGCTTGATAATGCTCTGGTTTGAAAAATGCAGAAGTAAATTTATTTGTGCAGCTCTTACCCTTTCTTTTTTTCTCTCTCTTTTTTCTCCTTTGGTCTTTCTTTCTTTCTTCTTTCTTTCTTTCTTTCTTTCTTTCTTTCTTTCTTTCTTTCTTTCTTTCTTTTTCTTTCTTCTTTCTTCTGTCTGTCTGTCTGTCTGTCTGTCTCTCTCTCTCTCTCTCTCACTCGAAATTTATCTACTTAGTTTGGCAACAACTCTAGGAATGTCAGTGTAATAAAATCAAGCTAATAGCCTTATGGAAAGTCTTGTTATAAAATAGAGAAAAAAATACTAGGAAGCAGATTTACTGTGCCATTAATTAACCTGCTTTGGGCCTGAAAAGTATCTTCTGTTACTATTTTGAGTGATACAGCATGGCCAGTAAAGGACAAGACAGAAATGTTCTAAAGGGAGGAATATAGCTGGCTTCAAAGATTACTCCTAAAAGGCAGTGGCCCTTAACCTTGGGTGCACATTAAAATCACTTGGGATGTATTTAAAGTTCCAGTCGACAGACTTCTGATTTCTGCTTTGGCATGTAGTAGAGAGTTGGGAAGGGTGTCACTCACACATACATCTTTAAAACAAAAAGACATGAACATACTGTAAGTTGATGGCTTTTCTTGATTATGGCTTTTCCTGAATCAGCTAATTACCCAAACTGAAATACAAAATATCAGCGGTTATAGGGGCTGAAAGTTGGTGGAAGGGTTGACCAGAAAAGGACAGCAGAAGAAATTCTGTGGATGATGGAACCATTTTGTATCAATGACTCTGGAGGTGGAAATGTGATACTATATGCTTGTGAAGGAGATCCATCGAACAGTATACCATAAATAGTGAGGTATACTATACTCTTTGTGAATTTAAAAACCAATACTGAAAACAATGATCCTGATTCTGAGAGCAATTAAATCAGCATTCTGAGAATGGGATCTTGGCATCCACCAGGTGATTCCAATATGGATCTAAAATAGAGAGCTTCTTCTAGAGTTGCCATTGATTTTGGTGAATTTATTATAGTATAAGCATTGGTTCCTATACTTCACTGGCCATTAGAATCACTTGGAATCTTTGAAAAATACTGTATCTTATCTTAAGGCACTTTGATTTAATTTGTGAGATGATATAGCTATCAGGAATTTGAAAAACTCTTCTGGTGATTCTAATGTGCAGCAAAGTTTGAGAACTACTGGTCTAGAGCAGTGATTCTCAAACTTTAATCTGTATCAGAATCATCTGAAAAACTTGTTAAAATACAGATTACTGGGGCCCAAAGATTTTTGATTAAATAGATCAAAGCCAGTGTCTAAGAATTTGCAGTTCTAATAAGTTCCCAGATGATGCCAGTACTGCTGGCCTTTTGACAATTACTGGTCTTAGAACAGTGCTTCTCAATTTTACTGTGCACAAAATCACTGAAGTCAAAGTAAAAATTATGAGCCATCGATCTGGAGTGAGTCTTAAGATTCTTCAATTCCAACAAGCTGCAATGTAATGTTATTGGACTCAAGACTACATTTCGATTAACAAGGTCTCTAGAATCTTGCATGACTTATGAAGCAGCAGCAGCAGCTGCAGCAGCATCTGTTAGTTTTGTGTACACTTAAAGTTTGAAAAGTATGCTCTAGAGATTGATGGGTATTAAATATTGTATTCTTTGCAACCTGACTTTCCATTACTCAGCATATTGTTTTGATCTCTCTCTCAGAAGTTAGACTCGCTTACCTATGTGCATAATAATTTATAAATTCATAATAAAAAATGTGAGTACAAAGGTGGATGAATTAGGGCCAGCAAATTTCTTCATAGTAGGGAAAACCACAGAAAGCCAACTTATTGGAAGATGGCTTAATGAGTGAGAAATAGTTAAAAAATTCAAGTGAAAAGCCTCCCAGATTCTGATTGGGTGTCTTGTCTCATTCTAGTATAATGTGTCCCTCTTGGGCATATCAGTTAATGGCCTATGAACAATTGCCTGCAGTTCAGCCTCTCTCCCTAGTTCAATCAGTTGTTCTCAAGAAGGCGAAGTCACCAATTACAGAGTATGTTCGTGGTTTCCTCCAAAGGCTGGTGTGGGTATGAGTAACTAAGCACCATAGGCCCCCCTTTAGTAAAAAACTCAGATGAAAATAAATATTTTTGCCATTATATAGCTTGTGGTAAAGTTACTTTTCTAGCAGAATAAAGCCAAAAGTTAATGAAAGAGTATTTGCTCTTAGCTTTTAAAAAATTAATTTTTAATTTATCATGACTTAGTTTAAAAAAAGAGAAAGTGACCCGCATATCTTTCTATATTTGCATATCTGAATGCATCTTTACTTTGTAAATGAAAAGAACAGAAGGTGGGCTCTGTTCGATATGGAAACCAACATTGTTCAACCAGGTTAGCTCTATAGTAAAGCATTTATGAAGCAAGCAGACATGTTCTCATTTTGATGGGAAATGATATGTGCTTTTCCATGTTTGGGGTCATGGTAACAAGGTCTGAGGAAAATGTCTCAGCCACAGGGCCAAATTATTTAGAATAGTGGGTAGGACTACTTCAAGAACATTAGCAGGCATTAAGTTTAGGGAAATAAGCAATAGCTTTGATTATTGACCTATAGAGTTTACTTCTGCACATATATTAATGTATATGCGCAGAATAAATTCATATTTTACTTTTATCCTATTTTTCCATTAAAATAAACACAGACATAAATTGTGATGCTTGATTTCCATATAAACATGTAAAATTCAAGGTATTGCTCTTTGTAACAGCCTAATAAGGCTTTTTAGGGGACAAAATAAAAGTGTATTATAGCTCTCATGAAGTCTCATTAAATCATACTGTGGAAACAAACTGGTAAACTTCTCAGGTTACATACTGGCCACAAATATTGATAAAGATTTTCAGCCTGGCTGCACTATGTAATTACCAATCCTCCCTGTAACCCTTCACTTTCGTTCATGTATAATTGGTCTGGGTAATGTCTGGACATTGTTGTTTTTCATCTTGAAAATGTCCTTCAAATGAGAGAGAGGAAGAAACTTCAGTAAATGTTTAAAGTACAGTAAACAATTTTATGTGTTTCAGTGTACAAAGGACTCCCCTCACCTCCTAGCAACTGTGATTCAGAAACTATTTAGAACTTGTATGTCCTCACAATTCCATATTGGCATATTTATGAATTTGCTAACAGATCTCTAGCAATGCCAAGGAGCCTCTAGGGCAGAACATGCTTGTATTAGCAATGAAGTTTTCAGATATTTGGACCTGGAAAAGGCAGACTGAAAAAACACATGAGGAGAATTAGGTAAGATAATTGTGTCAATCTATCACATTTGTCCCTCTCTTTGTAAGTCTAGAAGATTTCTTTTGTTACAAAGTATTAGTAAAGTCTGATAATCATTGAAATATGAATATTACTATAAGGAAAAATTTAAGACCTTAAAATATTTCTTGACTAATTTTTTAGATTAAACAGATCCATGAGAACAAATGGTTATAGATAGTTTTTGGTCCATTGAAGATAACGTATTGTCTAACTTTTGGCTACTTAGGGTGTTGGGGGCTGCTCGGCTAAAATGGCTGCCTGACCAAAATGGTCGCTCAGCAAATACTTAAAAGGCTTCTCTCTAAGGCCCGCGTAAGCCTCCCGGATATCTCCGCTTTGCTTCCGCCAAAGGACTTGCCAAAGGACTTTCGGCGGGACTTTCTGTCCGGCCCCTTTAGTTATGCAATATCGCCTGACTGCCCCTGGCCAATCAGCCCCGCCAATGCAACATCACCTGATCACGCCCTATATAAGCCCGCAGCAAGCCTTAATAAACGAGGCTTGATCAGAACACTGTCTTGCCTCCACTCCTTTCTCTCGCCCATGTTTCCTTTTCAGGTGAAGTCCTCCTCGGGTTCCATTAAATAACTGCGCCCCGCTGGCCGGGGCATTAGGGTAGGAGAAATCATATTAAGAGTTAAAAGTCATATTCAGTTCCACAGTTAGAAAATGCTCCATAAGCACAGGTGAAATTTCAAGGCTCGATTCTGTATCACAACATTGCCAACAGGCTAGTACTAAAGAAATGGCAGACTAGCTATTATCAGTCAAGGAAGTTCCTTCTCTTCTGTTTCCTATGTCATGACAAAATTATGTTTTTTATTCAACAGTAAGAACTCTCTGCAAGGCTTGTAAAATATGAATACATAACCAGCTGAACAAGAGCCAGCAGCTAACCACAAACCATCTTCCACTACCTTTCACAGTAATGGAATTGCTGATGTTTCCCTGGAGCACATTTTGCAGAAGCAAGATTATTTCAATGGTGTGATCTACAGTATCTGAGTAATAATAACCAGAAGAGAATAATACTTCACAATGTAATGGCAGCCTCTGATTCTGAGTTCCCCAAAGCCTGGTTTAAGCAAGAGAAAAACAGGTATAGCTCCAATTTAATATATAAGAGCTTACGGTCTAAGAATTCTCATATTTTCCATTGCAAATAAATAGAATGTTTTGCAGTGAGTGTCTTTAATTTTACAGCTCAAAGACTGGTTTCAGTGTCAGAAGCAGTAATAGAAATGTCATGGGTAGATTAATATTTTTTATAGAGTATGCAGGATTCAAAGAAGGTGATGGAAAACAGTGAATTCTGTATGTAGGTATGTTTATACCTGTACATGTTTGTATATAATTCTTTGTCTCAGGGTCAGTACTGCTCTGTGGAAATCCTAGCACGGAGAGAAACACATCTGAGGATTCTAACATCACCTTGAAAATAAGATGCACTATTTGTGGCAGAATACATAAAAGAATTGCAGTGCAGTTGACCTAAAAGCACATTGTCAATTAATACAGCAAATCTGTCGGCTGCAGAAAAACAATATATATATGAAACACAAGGCTTGTGACTATGTCAGGGTTGATGAACCTCAGTCTGAGGCCTTGAGACAGGAATTTCCTGCAAATAATAGCTGTGGTTTCAGATTAAAGAATGGAAATTTTCCCAAGTGCCCAGTATTGAAGGGAGCACTGTTATATAATAGTTTTTCTGTGTCGTTTGCATACATATATGACAGTGATGTCAATATTATCCAAGGGTGAATCCAGATTTGTGTAACACGAAGGTTATATAATATGGGGTCTTTTTGGAAAAGAACATAAATATAAACAACTTTTGAAAATTAAATTATTTACTCAGGGAAAACATTCTTAGACCTTCTCACAGCTTTGGAGTAGCCTATAAAACTGAGGGGCTCTTCAATGTAAGCTTCAATGGCTTCATGATTCTACTTCTGGTACTACCACCTTGGAAAAGCTGACTTACTTTCTTATAGAATCTTAAGTAAATTCTCTAGGCAAAAACTAAGCTTCATTTTGATAAAGTATAAACATGATAACCTTTATTTTAAAATTATTTAAAATAAAAAAGTCATTAATTCCCAGTAGCCTATGGTACTTGGGGGAAAGATAGGAAGTATGTCAAAATTTAGCACAAGATACACAGTTGTGACTTTGAAGTAACAAATTTAGCAGTGTTCCTATAGTTGTATGTATTTGCAATATAATTAGTAAAACTTACATAGTGCTACTCCATGGAGAGTACTGATCTAAGTTTATGTATGTATACATTTGTTCATTTTAACTTTGAATAAATGATTGGTTTGGCATAAAGAACTTAGAAAGTTGTCCATGGTCTGAGGTATACTAAGTGGCGCAATGCAAATTTGAGCCTAAGTAGTCATCTTCAGGCTCTGCTTTTAGCTACTGCTCTCAATTCTGCCTTTCTTCCTGTGTGCTATCTTGGTTTGGTGCAGTGGAAGATCAGCATTACCTGTGTACTATGATAGTCTGGCCATTTCCCTGTGTATAATGGTGATCCGGTGCAGACCAAAAGGCCAGTGCTCTCTCTGTGTAAAACAATGTTCTGTTGTCAGCAGTAACCAAGTATCAGACACCAGGGATTGGTGCAGAAGCTTGTGAATTAGCCTAGTTGAAAAAGAGAAACTATATAATACATATAGGCCTTTATTTCCTCATTTTTCAAACAATGATTTTATAAGTACTTTTTTAAAACATACTTTCCAGGTCTTGTGTCCTGACAAAAAATATACATTCTATTTTTGCTTATGGTTGTGAAAGCCCAATTTGACATCAGTGACTATATGCTGAAAGTACTTTAGGCAATAGTGTTTCCTAATAGAGTAGGCTGTGCCACTTGACAGGATGTGTTCCTATCAACATTTATAAAGAGTATACTATTCCAGTGTAATATTCTAAGTATACTATAACTACCAATTCATTTAATTTTCTGAAGATTTTATGAGGTATTATTCTCAACTTTTTTTGATGGATAAGAAAACTGAGGCCTAGAGAAACTAAATACCTTTCCCTGCAGTGGCCAGTTATAAATGCAGGAACTAGGATTTAAACCCAAGCTGCCCAGCTATAGAAACTGCTTTTCTAAATTTAGGCTATAGTGCCAAAGTATTTATTAGACATGTGGTATGTCAACAATGAAAAGGAAGTTGAAAATGGTTGCTGATTCTGGAAAATGAGATGTTCTGGATGCTGCTGAAAGCCAAAGGTGTTTAGTGTTGCTATAAAGAGGAAAGCTAAAGCAAATGCTGTTGGAATGGCTGCAGAAAACAATACTTGAAATGTTCAATAAAAAATACTCTAGAAGAGTGACTATAAAGGACTAGCAAAGGAATAATGATAATACCTATTACTGATGATAATATGAATTATATTTATTTTGAACTTATGGTGATAAATGCTTTACATACATTAATTCAATTTCTTCTTCCCAAACACATTATAAAGTAGATATTATTATATATCCATATTTTCCAAATAAGAAAATGGTGTGAAGAGAATTTAAATAATTTGATCAAATCAGAGTGCTTAGGAGTTTTTTGTATTGAAAAATATATTTATCACATACCAGTTGCTGTGGTAGGTGCTATAGATAAAGAAATGAAAGCAAAGACATAAAATTCTAGTCAGAAAAGATAGGCAAATGCATGATTGGAGAGTACATAATACAAATCTACCTTTTTTGTTGAAAGAGCCAGATGAAGAAATGACAGCATGAATAAAGGAACAGAGAGGTAAGACAGAACTTATTTTTTCAGAGATCAGAAAATGTGACAATTAAGTGGAGTGGGCCGCCTAGAGCTGGAGCTATAAATGCAAGTAGGGTCTAGCTTATGGGAAGGTTGTAAGCCAACCATGGTGACATGATGGTTTTTAAAGGCATAGAGAAGCTGTTTAATGGTTTTAATCTAGGAAAAGAAATATTCAAGATCAAAATGATAATGCCTAAATAAAGGAGTCATGGGGAAGAATATGGGGGAGAGGAGATCAAAATATATTAGGAAAATAGTATTAAATAGACTTCATGATAAAAGTCGGGTTTAAACGAGGGAAGGTACAAAAGATGAATTAAGTTCCTGATTGGATGGTGATACTACTGACAAATGGGAGTGGGGTGGAAAAAGCAGATTAGAAGTTCAGTGTAGATAGTTTGAGACCACAGGTGTTGGGGACACCTAAATGGAAACATCTGGTAGACACTTGGCTCTTGAGGTGTGGAAATCAGAATGATTCATTTGAGCCATCATTCTATAGTGGAACACGAGAATTGTCATATAATCTACATAGACTGAAAAGAGAAACGTGTGACACGAAATAGTCAAAGTGATGAAAATCAAGAACCTACAACCAAGATTACTATACCCAACGAAGCTATCATTTAGAATCCAAGGCCAGATAAAGAGCTTCCCAGACATAAAAAAGAATGAAATCCTGCCATCCTTAATAACATGGATGAAACTAGAGGGTATCATGCTGAGTAGAATAAGTCAAACAGAGAAAGACAAATGTCATATGATTTCACTTATATGTGGAATCTAGAGAACAGGATAAATAAACAAACAAGCAAAACCAAGTTCATATATACAGAGAGCAATATGATGGTTGTCAGCTTGGAGGCAGGTTGAAGGGATAAATGAAGAGGGGAGGGGTTTAAGAAGGACAAATTGGTAGTTACAAAATAAACTTGGGGATGTAGAGCATAGCGTGGGGAATATAGTCAGTAATATTGTAATAACTACGTATGGTGTCATATGAGTATTAGATTTGTCAAGGTGATCACATTACAAGTTATATAAATGTCTAATCACTGTGTTACACACTTGAAACTAATATATATTGGATGTCAACTGTAATTGAAAAATAAAAATTAAATAAAAATTTAAAAATAAAGAAAGAAAAGAGAACAGAGGATGGAACAAAGAGAGTCTCGGTGATTAAAAGATAACTAGGAGAAAAATCTGAAAGAATAAAGGAGTGAGTAATCATCTCAAGAGAAGAGCAGAGCAGAAGAATGCAAAATATATCCTGATTCAATAATTAATTTTATATGATGGCTGAAATATGGTATATGTAAATTGTTAGGTAGCTATATAAACTCTACACAGATATTTGGAAAGAAATGAGTTAAAAGTTGTGTGATGCAATAAACTATACCATATAATTTGTGGTGACAGTCCAATGTAACAATTGTTCACAATTCATAACCCATATCTTCAAGAAAAAAATAAAACAGTTTTTGATATATTTAGATTGCAAAGCTAGGTAACTATACAAAAACTACAAATTGGGTAAAACAAGGTACTTTGGTTCTTATTAAGTCTACTACATTTAGTTATTAAGCAAGTTAACCTTCCCAAATATTAACTGTGTATATACGTGTGTGTTTATTAAGAATAATGTTTATGAAAGACACACTAAAACAGTTTATCCTTGATGTAAACAAATATAGTATAAATCCTTGGGTTACCGTAATTGAAGTGTGAATAGTTAATAGTCTATAGTTTGTGGAGACAGTTAAAATTATATAATGCATCTATTGGATGTTTTCTGTTGTTTCTGTTCATTCTGAAGATATTCCAGTTTCTCAGGCAAGTATCAGGAAAGATTAGTCTGAATATTTTGTTGTTAATAAAACCATTTTGGTTATGTCTAAACTCTAGTGTTTAATGGGAAATGGCAGATTCTTCTATTTAGTATTTTTCTAGTAAAGCTGGCCTATTTAAAATTTTTCTGGCAAATCCTCCCTGCCTTTACTATATTGGATTGAATTCGTTTATAGAAGCGATCATAACATTAGAATTCAGCCCAATAGTCATAAAAGAGTTTTGTTAAGTTTGGATAAGAGATCTATTAATTTAAAACATACTTGAAAATATTCCTAATCCATTTGAATGAACCTGCACATTCTCTTTCACATCCTTAAATTCTTATCCTCCTCAGTGTAATGTTTACATACTTCTGGAATTAGGGAGCTGGCCTGCTCTTAGGAGAAAGATGACTGAAAAAATATTGAGTTTGTTTCAAATTCAAGTAAATGGCATAGGATTATAATTTACTGTGCATTTAGTGTGTAAACAATATTATATGGAAATAGCCTGGTTTACAGACAGAACAGGTGAGCCAGAGACATTAATTTACATGTAAATATTTTACCCATAATGGAACTTCTGGAGAGTTCAAGGTAAAAAATAGCAAAATGGTTTGAAAAGTAGCACTAACGACTGTATTACAATAACTCTTCCTCATAATTTTTTTGGTAGCTGTGTAAGAAGAAATTCAAAGTCAAACAAATATAGAAGCAAATTTAACCTGGTTTTTGGCTGCTTTACATTCATTTGATCTTTTTAATAGCACCCTCCCTTTCCCCTTGAGAGTTTACTCATTTATTATCACTGCTTATTCAGACAAATCCAAGGAATTCCCTTCACCTGCACAGCATGTGCAGGTTGACACTGGTTAGGTCATTATTTTGTTTTCTCTATAAAATTTGAATCAAGATTTAAAAAATAAAGAGCCTGAAATAATTGAAGATCTGTTTCTTCTACTGTTCTTACAGAATATGCTTCCAGCTTTTTAGTGCACTCCCCAAATGCCTTGGTTCCTGCTTTTACTTCACCTTAGCTTTTAAGATTCTCAATAATTATATGAAAAGTCAATGAATTTCAATAATTTTTTCTTTCTTTAATTAAACCAGAGTCTCAATTTATTGTCACCAAAGATCCCTACCTGATAAAGAGGCTAGTTTGAATGTGGTTAAGAAACATGTTTCTTGTACTTTGAGTAACCCATATATAAAACCTAGAATAGTATTGGTTTCCTAAATCAAATTAATTATTTCCTGGTGAATCTAAACACTGAACTATTCTAACTAATTTCTTTTAGATTATCTATTATATACAAATTGTTATCTTCCATTAAATGTAGTAAAATATTCTTAATATTGTAAATTTTTTCAGTTTCTATTCAGTTCAGTCATTAAGAGGTTGGAGATGACATCCATTCTTACAGTTCCTGAGGTTACAGAATTCTTTCCTGCCTAAGGGCATCATCTGTTGAGCCCTGACATTGTCTGGAGTTACCCAATGATGTACTGTGGGAATATTTTTCTTATATAGATTAATTATTTTATTAGACCCCAAATATGGATTTTAAGGATTCTGTATAGCCTTCCAGAGCCAACACTGCCTGACTGAGATATCATATTGAGAATAGATCTGAAAAGTCTTCTATTGACTTGAACATGGACTAAATCCTTAGCTAAATATTTGTATCTACTATACTGAAAGAGATATAATAAACAAAACATGTCTCAATCTTTTAATAACTTTATCTAAATTTTAAACATGAGATTCTAAAACATGAGAGTATTTGGAAACAACACAAGATGGTTTATGAATGAGTATCTAAAAGAATACTGATACTATTGTATAGTGGGTAAAGTCCCTCTATACATGTACACAAAAATGTGTGTTACTTGGTTAACTTTGGATATGTCACAAAAGCTTTGTAACTTTCATTTTAAACTTGAAATAATGTTTTCATTTATGAATGACAAAATTTATGGTAACAGATGGTAACTGAATCTCTTGAGTTCTTTTTTTTTTTTTTTTCGGATTTATAGCCTGTGACAATGGAGGAGAAAATAGTTGTGGTTCACAGACAATATTATCAGGCCTGCTGATAAAGTGGGAATTATGATCTTATAAAAAATAGCAGCTAACAATTATTAGGCATTAATACTTATAGTATTGCTCTTATATAGTATCTGAAAGAAAGCACACATTGAATAATTATAATTTCTGAAGTTCTATTTCATATTATTCAATTCTGCAAACAATCTTGTGAGAAGACTTATAATTATACTCATTGCATAGACAACGATTTTAAGGCCCAGAAAATTTAAATGGGTTTAAAAGGTGATTTAGTTATTAACTTAATAAATAGTACTAGGATTTATACACAGGCTTTTCTGATCTCAGAATCTTCACCTTTCTTCTATTGTGCTATGACATACTTCAAATGTGTGGGACCCAAACAAGAACTTGAAGGATGAGTAGAACTTTAAAAAGTGAGGAAAAAAACTGAGGTCTAAATCAACATATGATTTTCTACTGGCTTGCCCTTAGGAAATTCTCTATAAGTGTGTACTAAATTAAATTATAATAAAATATGATAAAATATTATTTAAAACAAAACAAAACAAAATATAAATGCATATTTATACATCCAAATATGGTAAGTATTGAGTTCAATTTTATAACATTGTCTGGAAAAGAAGTTGTAGGTACTTCAAAAATGTAATTTTAAAATATTTTTCATCAGATGTTCTAGATGATACTTGAGTTCGTAAAGATTTCCTGTTCTCCACTACTTTTGGGCATACATTCCCTTGAAATTTGACAAAGCCATGTGCTTCTCTTTGGCAAATTAAATGTTAGAAAATTTCTAGGAAGAAGTGTTTAAATGCTGGTATTTATTTCTCCATGCTGTCTTCCCTACCACCATAATCTTGAAAGCATGAGCTTATATGGAGGTACCACAAGCTTGCTAAAGCTTTGAATGGTGAGCATCTATCTGTTTAAAGGATAGAGAACCCGGAAAGTCGCTTAGACCTAAAGCAGACTTCCTATGAGTGAGAAATAAACTTATTTTGCCAAGCTACTGAGACTTTATTTAGTATTGTTGATTATACAGCATGATCTAGATTCTCCTGCAGAAATGTTGCTTTGAAAATTCCTTACAGAAAGATTATATATGGCCTTACCTTTTTAAACCGCAAACATTACCCCACTTATTTACACACATGGAAATTGAAAGATGAACTTCTGAATTTTTTTGTTTGTAGCCAACCCTCTATATATTTCTATGATGCCTCACTATTTTTTTGTTAAGCAACAATAACTGTGTGTTTCTGATGAAGCATGAGACACTGGATTTGAAATTTTTTGCATTAGTTTACTTGTCAGATTAGCACAAATGTCTATTCTAAGGAGGTTTTCAAACCTTTGGGAGAGAGCAATCTTTTCATATGTAGCCATAGTTTTATACACATTTTAAAATTAATAGATAAATGAAATTGCAAAATTAGAAGACTACTGCTTCTGAAGTCTTCTTAATATTCTGGAAGTTTCAGAATTCTTGCTTCTGAACACAGTGAAGACTATATGAACAGAAGTCCTATAACTAAGGAGATAAAGAAAAAGCCACCTTGAGAATGCTAGAAGGGACAGAGACTTAAAATGCATTGGCCCTGCACCCACATGAGGTTGTCAGGAATGAAGAAGGATATCTCAACTGCAGAAGCCCCTGCTGAACAGAAAGGAGCCACATACCAGGATCCTCACCATAGAGCATCAGTGCCAGGAAGAATTACTTTTACAACATCTGGCTGTGAAAATCAGCCAGGATTCCATCTGCTTGGTGAGATGGAAGGCAGATGAAAACCTAGTGTCCTCTTAATGAGTCCACGACCAGACTTTCTTATTCTTAGTCACTTTGGGTTCTGGCAGAGGGACAGTGGATGGGGAAGTATCAGAGATACACAGGAAACGACTGAGTTGTGTGGTTTCAGGGCGAGGGCTGGATACCATTATCCTGTATTGAGCCCACCCCTTACATGGCCAAATCTGAATTTTTATTGGTCTGGAGAGCCCTGTTCACTCCACCCTGGTGACTCTCGGAATTCTGCTCCATACAACTTGCACAATGCCAGAGGCTTTTTCACCACTCATAGGCAGTCGTTGTTGGCCTGCACTGTAGTTTTTCTTGGACAACTCTTGGGGGTCCATGGGCCCAGGTGGACTCTAAGACTTAGGAAGAGTGACCCCAGGCTGTACTGGCATCAAATCTGAATCTCTATTAACCCATTGAATACCACTCACCCCACATTGGTGACTCTCTGAGACCCTGTCCCATCCAACTCCTTACAGACATCTGTTAGGCGGTAGCAGGCTTAGGGGTTCCCTTTGCCTTTTGTGAACTTCCCCAAGCTTAGTACCGGTGACGACTGGCCTTGATTTACAACATGGCCTCTCCCACGCACCTCCAGGTCCAGCTCAGGAGGCTACAAACCGTGGATCAGTTTGTAGCTCCTGCCAGGTAGCCCTGGGACATTTACAGGCAGCAGCTAACCTTGGCCTGCACAGGAGCCCCAACCAAAAGCCCTCAGATCCAGCACACTCAATGGCTGGCTTCAAACCTAGTAGAAAAAGAACTAAACAAAATTGAGGCAAGCAATCTAAGAAATACAGAGTGTAAAACAATGGTTATAAGGATGCTTAAGGAATGTAGTGAGAACTTCAACAAAGATAGCAAGCAAAGAAAAGGGCATAGGTACACTAAAAAAGAACCAATCAGAAGTGAAAAAAAATACAAACTTAAACGAAGAATATACTAGAAAGAATCAGTAGCAGATTAGATGAAGCAGGGGATCGAATCAACAATTTGGAAGACAAGGTAGCAGAAAACACATAATTGGAACAGCAAATAATAATAATAATAATAATAATAATAATAATAAATATAATAATAATAATATGTATAGTTTAAGGGAGCTCTGGGCAACATCAAATGTAACAACATTTACATCATATGGGTACCAGAAGGAAAAGAGAGAGAACAAGGGATTGAGAACCTATTTGAAGAAATAATGACTGAAAACTTTCCTAACCTGGTGAAAGAAATAGACATACAAGTCCAGAGAGGGGTCAACATAGGCAAGATGGTGCTCACCTGCAGGCTGCACAAAATGATGGCTCAACAAAGGGACGATGGTGGTTGTATGTCTCTGGCATCTCCCGGGCTGCTGTCCCTTTGCTGGAGGCCAGGGTGATTGCCTGAAAGTGAGTGAATCTGTGTGTGGGCCTGGTTTTCAGCTGCCTCTGTGTCACCCGGATGGTCAGAGTCTCCATTGACTTTTACAGCCCATATTTTTGAGGACTTCTCTTTCCAGCACTAGAACCGTGGACTGGGGAGCCCAGCATGAGGCAGAGATCCCTCGCTCTCCTGAGAGGACCTCTGCAGCCAAGATATCCTTCCTGATGCTCAACCACCACACATGAGTGTTGGGCCAACATGTTTTGCTTCTCTGCCCCCTTTATCAGTCTCGATGTGGCCTCTTTGTTATATCCTTAGTAACAGGAGATAAGTTCAGCTGGTCTTCAGATAGTTCTCTGGGTTAATTGTTCTTATAATTTAGTTGTAATTTCAATGCAGTAATAAAAAGAGGCAAGCACACCATTTTCCTACTCTGCCACCTTGACCAGACTCTCTGGTTTCTTGTTGTTATTCTAGATATATTAATGTTGAATAGCTATAATGTACATTTGAAACTAATAAAATATTTATGTTAGCTATATTTTAATAAAAATATTTTAAAATTTAAAAAATAAAAATTGTTACAATTTAAACTATGTGTAATTATTACTATTTGAACATGCTCAAATATCATTTATAATTTCTTGTCTTACATCTGAATATGACAGAAGATCTATGAATCATTTATTTAAACAGTTACATTTCTTAAAAACATTGCATAAAAAACTTAATAAGAGCTTCCAGTCAAGATGGTAGAGGTGAATTCTGTGCTTGCCTCTTCTCATGACCACAGCAAAATCACAAGTAAACTACAGAATAGCCATCATAGGGGGCTCACTTGAAGCCTAGCTAGACAGAAGTCCTACAAACTGGGGACACACAAAAGAGGGCACCTTGAGAATGGTAAGAGGGGCAGAGATAAGAAATGGCTGGTCCTACACCCACACGTGGCAATTGAAAATTGGGAGAAATATCAGCTGCAGAGGTACTCCTGGAAGAGAGAGGGGCCCTAGTCTCACACATGTCTCTGCAGCCTAAGGTTCCAACACTGGGAGGGAAGTCCCCTCAACTTCTGGCTGTGAAAGCCAGAGGAGATTATGGCTGAGTGAGACAAAGGGCTGAGGGAGAAGCAGACTTTCCTCTTATAGGGCCCAGGCATGAATTACCCAGTGATGGACGCACTCTAAGCTCCAGTGCGGAGCAGCAGCTCAAAAGGCTGTAGAGAGAGGGCTGAAGGGCAGCTTTTCTCCATACAGAAGTACTGACAGAAGGCATTGTTCATTGGTTGCGCCCTCCCCTGCCCAGTTTGCATACCTGTTCTTTGAACTTTTTGAGACTTACATTAAGACCCACAGCATGATAAATTTTTGTTCTACATGTTGACATTAGGTTAAGCTTGTTAATGTTCTTGTTCAAGGATTTATATTATTGATAATGTTATATTTATTATATTCTTAACATATATCATGTAAAATTTAGAGAACAAGATAAACAACCAACAGGAACAAGTCATAGATACAGAGAACATTTTGATGGTGTCACATTCTGGGGGGATGGGTGAGGAGAGGAAGGAATTAAATGGTACACATAGGTAGTTACAAAATAGTTATGGGGATGTAGAGTATAGCAAGGGAAATATAGTCGGTAGTATTATAATAACTATGTATCATGTGAGATGGGTACTGGATTTATTGGATGAACATTTCATAAGTTATATAAATGTCTAATTACTGTGTATACACTTAAAACTGATACAATATTGTATGTCAACTCAAACTGAAAAAAAGTAAAAATATAAAAATGAAAAAAACCTTAATAATTAGAATATTTTGGAATTATGTTGACTGGCAAGTAATTCGTTTCCTTCTCATTTAGACTTTAGATACAATCCCTAGAAAACTTGTAAAATCTCTTTCTCTCTCTTACCACCATGATTTGATGGGGCGAGGTGAGGAGGAGATATGTTTAAGTATAATTTTATTAACTGTATGAGTCAAGGGACAGTTATATTGAGAGTTTTAAATGTTATGAAATAAAACCTATAAAAATAGATAAAATTTTTGATATCTATAATGAAATGCACATAAATTTTGGGCTCTCTCCTCTTCACATTCTCCTGAATACAAATGTGTAAAAAATTAAGGCTCAGAATTAATGAGCAAAAAATTCTGCTCTTCAGACATACACCTTTTTTCTACATTTATAAAAGTTATGTCTCCAACATCTTTGAATATTTTTTCTTTTTATCTTAACTAATTACATTTTTGGCTATATTCTTAATACTCTGAAATCAGTTATTGCTATGAAAAACTTGTTAAAATATGTCTCAGGTGAGGAAAATGATTGTTCTTCTGATATCTTGGAATAGAAAATAAGAAATGTCCCAATTGCAAAGCATATCTTACACAATTTCCATAGCTTTTCATCCCTTCATTCTGATTTTATAAATGACCAAAATTCCATTTAATTGACTTAACTAAAGGTTTACTAGACTGCATGATGGGAGTACAAAATTCCACCACCTACTGACTTTGATCAATGTAAAATTATTATTTTTTTACCATAAGAATTTATTTTTTTAATTTGTAAAAAATATGTACAATTTTATTAAAAATTAAATCATTAAGAAAAATAAAGAACTGCTTTTTTCTTTTTTTTTCTTTTTTTCTTTTTTTATTGTGACAATTGGTTAACAAAATCCATTTTTTCTGGTATACAATTCAACAGTAAGTCATATATATATTGCATTGTGTGTTTCCCCCCATAGTTAGATTTCTTTCTGTCACCAACATATTTGACCTCTTTTATTCCATCTACCTCTCCCTCTCCCCTACCCTCTGGTAACCACTAGTCTATTGTCCACGTCCATGTTTCTCTATTTATTTGTCCTGTTCATTTGTTGCTTTTAGGTTTATATCCCACATATAAGTGATATCGTATGATTTTCAACTTTTTCTGTCTGGTTTCTATTGCTAAGCATGATTATCTCAAGGCCTATCTAGGTTGTCACAAATGGCAGTATTTTATTTCTCGTTATTGCTGAGGAATATTCCATTATATATAGTACCACAACTTCTTTAGCCAATTATTCATCATACGGCACTTCAGTTGTTTTCCTGTCCTGTTCACCGTGAATAATGCTGCTATGTCTTTTTGGATATAGGTTTTCAAGTCTTTGGGGTAAATACCCAGAAGAGGGATTGCTGGATCATATAGTAGATCAATTCTTAGTTTTTGATGAACATTCATACTTTTTCCATAATGGCTGTACCAATTGCAGTCTCATCAGCAGTGTATGATGGTTCCTTTTTCTCCACATCCTCTCCAACATTTATTACTTGTTCTGTTCATAACAGCTATTCTAAAAGGTGTGAGATGCTATGTCATTGTGGTTTTGATTTGCAATTCCCTGATAGCTAGCGATGTTGAGCGTCCTTTTATATATTTGTTGGCCATTTGTACGTCCTTTAGGAGAAGTGTCTGTTCAGTTCTTTTGACCATTTTTTGATTGGATTGTTTGATTCTTTATTGTTATTGAGTCGTATGACTTCTTTGTATATTTTGGATATTACGCCCTTATATGAGGCGCTACTTGCAAATATATTTTCTCATTTGGGTGGTTGTCTCTTTATCTTGCTGATGGTTTCTCTTGCTGAACAGAAGCTTTTAGTTTGTTGTAGTCCCATTCATTTATTTTGCTTATACTTCTCTTGCCTTTAAGGTCAAATTCATAAAATCCTCTTTAAGTCCAAGGTCCTTGAGTTTAGTTTTTATGTTTTCTTCTATGAATTTTATTATTCAGGTCTTATATTAAGGTCTTAATTCATTTTGAGTTCATTTTGGCATGTGGTGAGAGAAAATACTCTAGATTCATTGTTTTTGGGTGGCTTTCCAGTTTTTCAAGCACCATTTATTGAAGAGGTTTTTCTTTCTCCACTGTGTTTTTGGCTTTTTTGTCAAAAATTATTTGCCAATATAAATTTGAGCTTCCTTCTGGATTCTCGATTCTGTTCCACTGGTCTGTGTGTCTGTTTTCATGCCAGTACGAGCTATTTTGATTACTGTCGCTTTGTAGTATAATTTGAAGTTCAGCAGAGTGAATTTAGGCTTCAATTATTTTTCTTCTTCTAGTTTTGTGAGATGAAGCATTAGGTCGTTTAGTTGGGCTCATTCCTGTTTTATTAGGTAGGCCTGTATTGATATGAACTTTCCTGTTATTACTGCTTTTGCCATGTCCCAAAAGTTTTGATATGTTGTACTATCATTACCATTCGTTTCTATGTATCTCCTTGATCTCTCTTTTTATTTCTTTTCTGACCCATTTCTTCTTCAGTAGTATGTTGTTAAACTCCATGTATTTGTGGTTCTTCCACTTTCATTTTACAGTTGATCTCTAGTTTCAAAGTTATGATCAGTGAGTATGGTTGGTATGATTTCAACCCTCTTTATTTGTTGAGGCTATTTCTGTGCCCAGTATGTGGTGATTCTTGAGAATGTTCCATGTGCACTAGAGAAGAATGTATAAGCAGCTGTTTTGGGATGGAAGGCTCTGTAAATGTCAATTATGTCCAGTTGGTCTAATGTGTCACTTAAGATGTTATTTCCTTATTGATTTTCTTTTGGATGATCTGTCGTATCTGACAGTGGGGTATTTAGGTCCCTTACTAAGATAGTATTTTGGTCTTTTTCTCCTTTAGTTCTGTTAGTAATTGCTTTATATTTCAGGACTCCCTGATTGGGAACATAGATATTATAAGTGTTATGTATTCTTGGTGCAGATTCCCTTTATCATTATGAAGTGTCCCTCAATATTTTCTTTACCTTTTTTTTTTGATGTCTATTTCATCTGATGTTGTACTGCTATTTCCACTTTTCTCTGAATGTAATTTGCTTGAAATATTATTTTGCACCCATTCACTTTGAGTTTATATTTGTCTTTGGAACTAACATGTGTATCCTGAACCTAGCATTTGGGGTTTTGTTTTTCGATACTTTGCGACTTTGTGTCTTTTAATTGGTGAGTTTAGACCATTTACATTTAGGCTGAATATTGAAATATGAGTTCTTCTTATAGCCATTTTATTTGTGCTTTCTGGTGCTCGATGTTTCCATTGCTTTCTTGTCTTTGTAGTTCTGTGTGTGTGGTTTTTTTTAAATTTGTTTGTTTGTTTTGTTTTGTTTTTGGTTGTGTTTTGTGGGGTTTCCCTCTGGTCCTTCTTGTTTTATGTTATATACTTCAGTTCTGCATCTTTGGTGAGTGGTTACTATTATGATATGTAAAGAATAGTTATAAATATACAGTCATCTATTTTCTTCTGTGCGTGCCCTATCTCTATTCCCCTTGGTGTATTTGGATCTTTGAATCCTCCCTTTTTCAGTCATTATTGTCTCAATTTGTCCCTATGTATGCTGAATGTTCATTACTATCTTGCTATAGCAAATATCTGCTTAGTGTTAAGCTTATAATGCCCTATACTTGGTAAAGGTTGCACTCCTCTGCTTCTGTCAGCCTGGTAGTCATCTTATTCTTAATTATGTTTTTTTTTTTTTTTTTGTCATTTTGTTTTAGGTGAGCTGATCCCTTTTGGTTTCCTGTAATGCATGTCTCATAGTATAGAATCCCTCAGTTTTGTATGTCTGGAAAGTTCTTTATTTCTCTTTCATATCTAAAGGAGAGCTTTGCTGGATACATTATTCTTGGCTGGTAGTTTCATTTAATAGTTTGAATATTTGATTCCACTCCTTTCTGGCTTGTAAGGTTTGTGTTGAGAAGTCTGACAATAATCTAATGGGTTTTCCTTTTTAGGTTATCATCTTCTTTTCCCTGGCTGCCATGAGAATTCTGTTTTTGTTGCTTATTTTTGATAATTTTAATACAATGTATCTTGGTGAAGGCCTTTTGAGGTTGATGTAATTGGGTATTCAGTTCGCTTCGTGCATTCCAAGCTCTAGCTCATTCCTTAGATTTGGGAATTTATCATCAACTATTTGCCTGAAAATGCTTTCTAATCCCTGCTCCTTTTCCTCCTCTTTGAGAATACCCATTATTCTTATGTTTCCTCTCCTGAGTTTCCTCTCCAGGTAGTTTTGTATTTCTCTTCTTCTCTTTTCATTCTTCAGTTTCTCTTTTCTTCTGATTTATTTCTAGATTTCTGTCTTCGATATCACTGATCCATTCCTCCATTTGGTCAACTCTATTTCCCAAGCTTGCTATTTCCTTTTTCATCTCTTGCAGTGTATTCTTCATCACCAGATGTTCTATTTAGTTCTTTTTGAAGTTTCAATCTCCTTGCTAAAGAACTCATTCTGCACATCTAGTTGTTTTTCAATTCCTGAAATTTTTGATATGAATTGATTTTGATCTCATTGTTTTTTTTCAGAAGTACCATCCTGAATTCTCGTCATTTAAGTCACATATACCTATGCCTGTAAACTTATTTTCTGGAGATTTTTCTCTTTTTTCTGAGATGCCTTGTCACCTTGGTTATTCATGATTTTTAATGGACTATTTCTGTGCCTGGGCATTAATAGCAGTGTATTCTACTTTTTTTTCCAGAAAGAAGATTTATTATATAAAGGTCTCTCTTTGGCCTGTTGCAAAGAAGACATTTTCTTTTGGTTTCCAGTATGTGGTGTCTAAACCTCTTGGATCCCTGCTTCATATAAAGTTTAATACTGCCTTATTTTTCTTATAGGATATTCAATCATACTTACTACATTCAGTCTTATTCCCTGTCAATATTAGTGATGTTTTTGGTAACATTTGCTCAGATTTCCTTTGTGGCTCTCCTGTGTTCCCCTCTCTGACATATGTGGAGAGGGTCCTCTGAATTGGGGGATGGAAGCTGCAGCTCACCTTGCTTTTGCAAACCGCTACTGGTAAAAATCTACTTTTGTTTCTCTGTCATCTCTGTTTCCTCTGCTATCCCCCTTCTCTGTCATTCCTACTTCTCTACTTTTCTGCCCTGATGCCTGGGCACTGTTACTGGCACGTGGAGCTCACAGCAGCTCTCCAGGCAGGGCTGTTCAGATAATTGCTGCACCTTCTCCTTTGCCCACCTCTTCCTAAAGGGAGCTCTGGCTGTGAGAGACAGCTTCTTTGTTTCTCCCAGTCTACTGCCACACTCCTGGGGTTCTGACCTGTGGTAGCTCTTGTGTGTAGATCCCATGCTCAGACATGCTGGTGTGCAGTTTGGGTGTTTTTTGTTGAGTTTTTAGATGTTCAGACATCTGGGCACTTCTCTCTCACTCTGCCATGTTCCTTGCCTTTTAACTTGTTACTCTTAAATAATATCAATACTGGAGGATTATTATATGGATGATTTCATTTAAAATTTAGTTGAAAATGAATCTGTGGTGTTAGTGGCCCTGGGGTCCTGGCAGAAACAAATACTGTCTATTTTACAGAGAAAAACATGACACGTGGAATCTATTAACTTAAGATTATGTATACAGTTCTGAACTTGTATGAATCTAATAACATAGCCTCAAAATATATTAAAAATTCACAAAATCAGAGGATAATTTGCCTTCATGTTTGACAAATTTTTTTGTATTGATCACATTAACATTTTGATGGATTAAAAATTATTAAGGATATAATATTATATGTTATTCTATATAACATATATTAATAAGAATATAATAAATGTAACTTACATTATCAATAATATTAAACTGAACAAGAACATTAACAAGCTTAACCTAATGTCAACATATTTAGAAACAAGCTTAATCTAATGTCAAATATATTTAGAAACAAAATTTAGAAAACATTTACAAAATTGATCATGCTGTAGGTCTTAATGTAAATCTCAATAAAGTTAAAAAATACAGGTGCACAGTTTTCTATAGGAATTATTTTTATCACTGTTATTCAGAGGATTGATGAGATTAAATAAAACATGGAATGCAGTTGCAGAATAGATATGTAATTCTAATTTTTTGCTCTTTCATTGTCGTTTCTACTTTAAAAATATTCAAGTTACACTTTGATAAATTCTTTTCCTCCAGGTTTATTGAGATATAATTCACATATAATATTGGTAAGTTTAAGGTATACAATGTGTTGATATGATACACTTACATATTACAAAATGATTACTGTCATAGCATCAGTTAACACTTCCATCATGTCACATAATTATCAATTTTTTTGTGTGTATGTGGTGAGAACATTTAAGACCTACTTTCTTAGCAACTTACAAATATGAAATATGGTATTATAAACTGTAATCACCATGCTGCACATTAAATATTCAGAATTTATGAATTTTATAACAGAAAGTTTGTACCTTTGACCAACATCTCCCCAGCCCACATATTTAACACACCACCCCCAGACCCTGGTAAGCACTTCTCTACTCCTTATTTCTAGAGTTCAGCTTTTTAAGAGTCCACATAGAAGTGATATCATACAGTATTTGTCTTCTCTGTCTGACTTATTCCACTTAGAATAATGCCTTCAAAATTTCTCTATGTTGTTGAAAATGGAAGGCAGGATTCCCTTATTTCTCCTGGCTGTTGATGAACAGTTAGTTTGTTTCCAAATCTTGACTATTGTGATTAATATTGCTATAAACATGGGGGTGCATGTATCTTTTGAGATAGTGATTTCATTTCCTTTGGATAAATGTACAGACATGGAATTGTTGGATCATGTGGTAGTTTTATTTCTAAATTTTAAGGAGCTTTATAGTGTTTTCATTAGTGGCTATATCAGTCTCCATTCTTACCAATAGTACTTTCTCCACAATCTCTCCAATACTTGTATTTCCTGCATTTTTGGTGATAGTTATTTTAATGGTTGTAAAATTATATCTCATTGTGGCTTTAATTTGCATTTACCTGATAATTAGAGATGTCAAGCACCTTTTCATGCACCTGCTGGTCATTTGTATGTCCTCTTTGAAAAAAAATGTCTATTTGGGTACTTTACCCATTTTTAAATTAGACTTTTTTCTATTGAGTTATATGAATTACTTATATATTTTGGATAATAACCTCTTGTCAGATATATAGTTCTCCCATTCTGTAGGTTGCCTTTTAATTTTGTTAATATTTTATGTGTGGGTATGTTAAACTCTTCTTTGTTTTCTTATCTGGAAATCGTTGTTTTGTAGAATATTTAAAAAATAAAAACATATCACTTTAAAATTGGAGACAAATAATATAGACATCTTGATATGAGTACATGTTTATCAGTTGATTCTTAGGCTATAATATGAAATCACAAGAATTTTACATCTTTATTGGCAACGCTTGGAATAGTGCCTGGCATGTACAGCCACTCAAATCAATAGTGCATTTGTGTAATGGAAAAGAGTGCCTGTCTCCCAGTACATAGTGCGCAACTCTTAAGTTTTCTCCCCATGACCCAGTATTTTGGGAGTTTTCGAACTGAGGTCTAAAAGTTCCTTTTAAATTCACTGATACCTACTTTTCTTTTCCACCCTCTTTTTTCAAACATTCCCATTAACACTTACAAGCATATTTATGTAGAATTCTTTCTGAAATATGGGAACAAAACTTGGTGAGATGATAAGCTTTTAAGCTCAAACCCACCTTTGAGTTGGATCTGTTTTCTTTAGTTTTGAATTATCAGAAAGCTGAAAGAGTTATTGGATATATTTAGTTACCAAAACAGTATGATTAGCAACAAGCATCGAACATAACCTATCACATTTTCCACCTGGAAATCATTATTTCTTTTATTAACCTGGTTTGGCTTTTAAGTTTTCAGAGAAGTGAAGACTTATACATTGAAGAAAATGTAAAGAATGCTGAGGCATCAGAAAATAAATAAGGCCTTAGTCAAAACTAATCAGGAGGAAATAAGAAAAGTGCAAACAATTGGCCTAGGGTATACTAAAAGTTAAACTCATTATAAGTTGTCCTGCCGTGACAAAAACAGTTGAAATGTGTACATGTAGTTAAAACAAAAAATATCATGTATTTAGGACTTTGAAATATTGTTCCAGGAAGTATCAATCTCACCTGTGAAGAAATTTCCAAGTGTCATTTGTCACATGTTTTAGAGGAAGTCTTAAATAAGTTGATAGGGGAAAATTTTTGAAATGTGCTAGGCTTTGTAAATTAGTTATAATTTGTATTTTTAGAAACATAGTATGTGATGGAAAAGTGTAGTTAATTAAAAACAGCATTTTGGGAAGATGCATCTAACTGCAATACTCAGGATAGATCGCATCAAATTGTGAAGAGAAACAGGAAGAGTAATGAGGATGTGTAGCAGTGAGGATAATGAAATCAAAGGTTTGACATCCGATAGCGCTGGCAGTTAAATAAGACTGGGAGCAAAAATTGAAAGGGGCATTGTGAATGGTGTCAAAAGAGTTTACAGTACTTGGTCCTCAGGGACTTGATGTTGCATGTTTTGCCACCTTGACTATTCTTTCAAGGGCATCTTATAAATCATGTAGAGCACTGCCCATCATCACTTTGATAGAGTAATGATGATTTAGAACCGCAAGCTCGAAGTAACCATAACAAAATATCAATAGTAACAACCACCTTAACTCAATCTTTTTTTTTTTTTTTTTTAAATTTCCTATAATTACCTGTGGGGCTTCTAATCAAGATGGCAGAGTAGGTAAATGCTCATTTGCCTCCTCTCACAAACACATCAAAATACAACTATAGAGTAGCCATTTTTAGGAATTGCCTAAAGTCTAGCTGAACAGAAGTTCTACAACTGGGGACACACAGAAGAGGCCACCTTGAAACTGGTAGGGGGGCAGAGACAAGAAACAAAACTGGTTCCAAATCAATCCATGTGTGGCATTTGAGAATTTGGAGAAATATCTCGACTGTGGAGTTTTCACAGAACGTCAATTTTCAATTTACAAAATTACAGTTACTTAAAATAGCAGAGAGAAGAAACAATGACACCAAACAAATAATTTTACAGGTGCCATATTCCTGTATCTTTCAGCTTTGTTAAAAATTGAAGATCTATCTCTATTTTAAACATACTGGAATATTTGTATTAATATGTTTGTATATGCAGTTCACCCAATTCAGTCCTTTTTTAACATGATAAATTAGTTTGGACCAATGCTATTTTTATTCATTATAACTGTATGCTGACAGATGCATTGAATATATAATCATTTAGAAAAAATATATACATATTTAGATAAAAATTGAGAGAAAAGGAGTAAAGTTAATTAATACTAAATTTACATTAAAAGAATCATAATTATTTTATTGAAATATGTATTGGCCTCAGAAATAAAATTGGCCATTTTATTTATCTTTGTCCTATAATTTGTTAGTTTCCCATTCCTATTGTCTGTAGCTTGATGTCCAACCCATGGAATCATGATGCAAGAAGGTAATAGTTTATTATAAAGTAAAATACCATATCTTCAAGTATTATCTATATACTGATGAAATAATATGTTTAACATATACTTGTAAGATTGTTTCACAAATATAGGCAAGGTAGGCCTTTATATGTAATGACTGAATTTAGAATCCTAAACCTTCACTTTAAGCTTCTCTCTTGCCTCCTTTGAGCTCTGTTCTCTTTTTTTCACTGGCTTCATTATTTTTTAGCACAGAAGGCTTTTTTCATATGGCTATAAGAAGCTCCACTTATAATGTCCTTACAGCTTCTAATTCCAGAGGAAGAGAACACTTTTCCCAATTGCCCTAGCAAAAAAGAAGAAAACGAAGGAGGAAGAGGAAGAGGAGGAGGAGGAGGAGGTGGAGGAGAAAGACTCAGGGTAGCTGGAACTATGAGATGCCACCGAGAAAATGTCAACCTTATTTTTTTCCAGTGGAAAGAAGGTGGTGAGTTCCCCAGGGGAGGAGATGCTATGCAAACAGCATGCACATTGAGCTTGCAGCAATTTCTGATGGAAAAGTGTCTCTAATTCATGAAAAATCTGGGAACCAATGTTTGTAGGAAAAAGTCCAAACTTCTTTGTATGATAGCAATATAACCCCCATTAATATTTCCACTGCTCTTCCATTTTTTTTTTTCTTTTTTCTGTTCCTTTTAAATCTCAATGGTCTTATGATCCAGTCACACTGCTGGATTTGTTGCTTTCTGGATTTATGCCCACCAGTTTAATTTTCCTTTAACACTTTTTTTTAAAAAAAAAAATGTTCAATCATCTTCACCATATTACTAAAACAGTAGTCCTCTATTATTTATGGGTTCGCTTTCCTCAGTTTCAGTTACCTGAGGTCCAGAAACATTAAGTGGAAAATTCCAGAGACAAACAATTCATAAGTTTAAAGTTGTGTGCTGTTCTGAGTGGTGTGATGAAATCTCACGCCTACCTGCTCCATCCTGCCCAGGACGTTAATCATCCTTTTGTCCAGTGTCTCCAGTGCTGTGTTCATTCCCTGCTCATTAGTCACTTAGTAGCCATCTCAATTTCATCAGATTGACTCTTGCTGTTATCAGTGCTTGTGTTCCAATAACCCTTATTTTACTTAATTATAGCTCCAAAGTAGCGATACTGGCAATTTTGATATGCCAAAGAGAAGCTGTAAAATGCTTCCTTTAAATAAAGAAGTGAAAGTTCTCAACTTAATAAGAAAAGAAAAAATTATAGGCTGAAGTTGTTAAAATCTGCAGTAAGAAACAAAGCTATCCATGAAATTGTGAAGAAGAAAAAATAAATTCATTCTAGTTTTGTTGTCTCAACTGAAACTGCAAAAGTCATGGCACAGTGCATGAGTGCTTAGTTAAGATGAAAAAGGAATTAAATTTAGGGGTGGAAGACATGAACAGAAAACATTTTTCTATTAACTGCAATGTGTTGTGCCAGAGAAAGCATTGCACCTGTAGAAAGGATCTCCCGAAACGAATGGCACCAAGCAATTTACTACAAGTAACAGATTTTATATAGAGTCAGGAGTAAGTTTGACATTTTATCATCTCATATTGTCACAATAAGGGTGAGTCCAGTACAATAAGATATTTTAAGAGAGAGACCATTTTATATAACCTTATTACAGTAGATTGATATTATTTTTTTATTTTGTTATTAGTTATTGTTAAACTCTTACTGTGACTGATTTATAAATTAAGCTTTATCATAGGTATATATGTATATATAAAAACACAAATATATCTAGGGTTCAGCATTATCTGTAGTTTTCAGGCATCCACTGGGGGGCTTGAGAATGTACCCCCAGTTTGTAAGGGGGGACTAGAATATCCTATTACTTTCTCAAGTAAAATCTCTTCTGTTCTGCAGAACTTATATTTGGTTATCCCAAGGAAAAGTGGGTAATAGTAAACAAGGTAGGCACTTTGCTTTCATGGTATGAGGGAGCTCAAAGTCAGTTGTACTTTAACTTTAAAAAAACCTGACTTTTTAAAAATTAAATTAATTCTTTTATTAAATTTAATGGGTGACATTGGTTAATAAAATTACAGTTTTCAAGTGTACAGTTTGATAATTATACTAACCCAAAGTAAAATCTCCTTTTATCACCATATATCTAACCCTTTTTACCTTTATCTACCTCCTCCTCCCCCAATTCCTGTGGTAATCACTAAACTGTTGTTTGTGTCTGTGAGATTTTTTGTTTTTTGTCCTGTTCTTTTGTTGCTTTCAGTTTTATATCACATATAAGTGAAATCATATGGTTCTCAACTTTTTCTTTTCTGGCTTATATTCACTTAGTATGATAATCTCAAGATCCATCCATGTTGTCAGAAATGGCAGTATTTACATCTTTGCTTACGGCTGAGTTAATATTACATTGTATATATGTGCCACAACTTCTTTTATCCAATCATCTATCAGAGAGTCTTTGGTTGTTTCCATGTCTTGCCACCATGGATAATGCTGCAATGAACATCAGAGTGCATGTATCTTATGGATAAATGTTTAAAAATGTTGGGGGTAGATACTAGAAGGGGGATTGCTGGGTCATATGGTAATCCAATTCTTAATTTTTTGAAGAACCTTTACAATATTTTCCATAGTGATAGAACAATTTACATTTCTACCAGCAGTGTATGAGGGTCTCTTTTTCCCCCGCAACCTCTCCAACATTTGTTACTTGTCTTGTTGATAATAGCCATTCTAACAGGTGTGAGGAGGTATCTCATTATGGTTTTGATATGCATTTCCCTAATAGCTAGTAAAGTTAAACATCTTTTCATATATCTGTTGGCTCTTTGTATGTCTTCTTGAGAGAAGTCTCTTCAGGTCCTTGCTCTCTAACTGGATTGTTTGTTTTTGTTGTTGAGTTGCATAAATTCTTTGTATATTTTTTATGTTGACTCCTTATTGGAGGCATTGTTTGCAAATATCTCCTTCCATTCTGTTGGTTGCCTGTTTTGTTGATAGTTTCTTTTGATATGCAGAAGTTTTTAGTTTAATATAGTCCTATTTGTTTATTTTTGCTTTTACTTCCCTTTTCTTTGAATTCCTTCATAAAATCCTAAGTCCAAGGTCCATGAATTTGATACTTATGTTTTCGTCTGTGCAATTTTGTTGTTTATGTCTTATATTTAGGTTTTTGATCCATTTTGACTTAATTTTAGTGTGTGGTGAAGGTATCAGTCTAATTTCATTCTTTTGCATGTGGCCTTCCAATTTTCCCAGCACTATTTGTTGAAGAGGCTTTCTTTTCTGCACTGTATATTTTTAGCTCCTTTGTTGAAAATTATTTGCTCACATATGTGGGTGTACTTCTGGCTCTCGATTCTGTTCTATTAGTCTGTGTGTCTGCTTTTTTTCCCCTCTCTCATTCACCCATAAATCTAGCACACATGAAAATTGATAAAAATGTAGAACATTTGAATAATGTATAATAATTCAATATAATGACCATTGTTTTTCACCATAACTCACTGAAATTGGTCATATTATTTACATACCACTTTGGTTGATAAAAAAAAATGGATCAATTTATTTCATACTTTTCTTCTTATTCCTAGGGGTAGAACTTGGTGTCTCAATTAAAAATCTATGAATTTTACCTGGTTTTATTCCAGTTATCATTTTCTCAGAATTGTGACCTATTCAAAAGTGTACTCAGTTTCTCAGCCATTTCTGAGAACTGCTACTTCAAATAAATGTCTCCTAATCTGGGTTCAATGCTCTAGGTTATCTTTTTCTTTTCATCTTTTTTTTTTTTAAGTATATTGGGGTAACATTGGTTAATGTAATTATATAATATTCTGGTGTACATTAAAATTTGACATTTATATATTTCTATTGTGTGATTACCACCCACAATCCAGTTTCCTTCAGCTACCATATATTTGATCCCCTTTACCCACTTCACCTTCCCATATTCCCCTATAATTGACACCCTTTACCCTGCTACCTCTTCCCTTCTCCCTCATCTCCTACCCTGTGGTAACCCCTAGTCCATTGTCTATGTTCATGAGTCTCTATTTGTCCTGTTCATTTGATGCTTTTAGGTTTATATCCCACATATAGGTGATATCATGTGATTTTCAACTTTTTCAGTCTGACTCATTTCGCTTACCATGATTATCTCGAGGTCCATCCAGGTTGTCAGAAATGGCAGTACTTCATCTCTTCTTATGCTGAGTGATATTCCACTGTATATATGTACCTCAGCATCTTTAGCCAAGCATCTATTGCAGGATACTTTGGTTGCTTCCATGTCCTGGCCACTGTGAATAATGCTGCTATGAACATTGGTGTGCAAAATATCTTTTTGGATATGGGTTTTCAAGTCTTTTAGGTAAATTCCCAGTAGAGGGATTGCTGGATCATATGATAGATCTATTCTTAGTTTTTTTGATGAACCTCCATACTGTTTTCCATAGTGGCTGTACCAATCTGCGGTCTCACCAGCAGTGTGTGAGGGTTCCTATTTCTCTGCATCCTCTCCAACATTTGTTATTACTTGTCCTTGATTATAGTATTCTAACAGATGTGAGATGGAATCTCATTGTGGTTTTAATTTGCATTTCCTTAATAGCTAGCAATATTGAACATCTTTTCATATATTTTGCTGGCCATTCATATGTCCTCTAGGGAAACGTGTCTGTTTTAGATTCTCTGCCATTTTTGATTGAATTGTTTTTGTTGCTGTTTGTTGTTGTTTTTGTTTGTTGTTTGTTTGAGTCATATGACTTCTTTGTATATTTTGATATTAGGCCCTTATTAGAGGTGTTGCTTGCAAATTATTCTCCTATTGGATGGTTGTCTCTTTACCTGTTAATGGTTTCTTTGCTGAGCAGAAGCTTTTTAATTTGTTGTAGTCCCATTCATTTATTTTTGCTTTAAGTTCCCTTGCCTTTGAGGTCAAATTCATAAAATCCTCTTTAAGTCCAAGTCCTTGACTTTAGTTCCTATGTTTTTCTATGCATTTTATTGTTTCAGGTCTTATATTCAATTTTTGAGTTAATTTTGGTGTGTGGTGATAGCACAGCAGTCTAGTTTCATTGTTTTTCAGGTGGTTTTCCAATTTTCCCAGCACCATTTATTGAAGAGGTTTTCCTCTTCTTCACCGTATGTTTCTGGCTTATTTGTCAAAAATTATTTGCCCACATAAATATGGGTTTACTTCTGGACTCTTGATTCTGTTCCACTGGTCTGTGTGTCTGTTTTGCTGCCAATACCATTTTTTTTGATTACTGTACTTTGTAGTATAATTTGAAGTCGGGCAGAGTGATGCCTACAGCCTCATTCCTTTTTCTCAGGATGGCTTTGGCGATTCGGGGTCTTTTGTGCTTCCATACAAATCTGATGATTTTTTGTTCTATTTCTTTAAAAAATGCTGATGGGATTTTGATGGGGATTGCATTAAATCTGTATAATGCTTTAGGTAATATGGTCATTTTAACTCTGTTGATTCTTTCAGTTCAAGAACATGGAATAATCTTTCATTTCTTTGTATCTCTTCAATTTCTTTCAATAGGATCTTTGTAGTTTTCATTATATAGGTCCTTCACATGTTTTGTCAAATTTTTTCCCAGGTATTTTATTCTTTTTGTTGCAATTGAAAAAAGGAATTACATTTTTTTCCTTCTTTTTTCTGATGCTTAGTTATTAGAGTATAAGAATGCTATGGATTTTTGAATGTTGATTTTGTATCTAGAGGCTCTAATGTATTTGCTTATTGTTTCTAGTAGTGTTTTGTGATATCTTTAGGGTTTTCTATATAGAAAATCATGTCATCTGCAAATAATGACAGTTTGACTTTATGTTTCCTATTTGGATGCCTTTTTTATTTTTCTCTTGTCTGATTGCACTTGCTAGGACCTCCAATATTATATTAAATAGGTGGCGATAGTGGACAGCCTTGCCCTATTCCTGAGATTAGAGGGAAGGTTTTTAGTTTTCACCCATTAAGTATAATGTTGGCTGAGTTTTTGTCATATATGACCTATATTATGTTAAGGTACTTTCTTTCTATACTGATTTTGTTGAGTGTTTTAATCATAAATGGATGCTGTATCTTGTTGAAGGCTTTTTCCCACATCTATTGATATGATCATAATTCTTATTTTTTAATTTGTTTATGTGGTCTATCACATTAGTCAATTTGCATATGTTGAAACCATCCCTGTGCTCCCTGGGATGAAGCCTAGTTGATTGTGGTGTATAATCTTTGTAATATATTTGCTGTATTTGGTTCGCTGTATCTTTATTTAGGATTTTTGCATCTGTGTTCATGAGATACTAGTCTGTACTTTTTCTTATTTTGTGTTATCTTTACCTGGTTTTGATAGCAGAATAATATTGGCCTCATAAAATAAGTTGGAAAGTTTTGCCTCCTCTTCCATTTTTTGGAAGCGTTGAGAAGAATAGGTATTAAATCTTCTTTGAATGTTTGGTAGAATTCACTGGTGAAGCCATTTGGTCCTGGACTTTTACTTTTTGATAGCTTTTTTGATCATTGTTTTCATTTCCATACTTCCAATTGGTCTATTTAGTTTTCCAGATCTTCTTGATTGAGTATAGGAAGATTGTATTTTTCTAAGTACTGGTCCATTTCTTCTAGGTTATTAAATTTTTTATTTATACTTTTTCATAGTATTCTTGCATGATCCTTTGTATTTCTGTGGTCAGTCATAATTTCCTTCTTTCATCCCTGATTTTGTTTATTTGTTCTTTCTCTTTTTTCTTTAGTGAGTCTAGCCAGGGTTTTGTCAATTTTATTAACCTTCTCAAAGAACCAGCTCTGTTGCATTTTTTTTCTATTGTTTTTTGTTTTGTTTGTTTTCAATTTCATTTATTTCTGCTCTAATTTTGAATTTCTTTCTTCTGCTGACTTTAGGCTCATTTGTTCTTCCTTTTCTAGTTTTTTAAGATGAAGCATTAGGTTGTTTATTTGGGCTCATTCTTTTTTGGAGATAGGCCTGTAATGATATGAACTTTCCTCTTATGACTGCTTTTGCCATGTCCCAAAAGTTTTGATATGTGTACTTATCATTATCATTTGTTTCTATATATCTCTTGATCTCTTTTTATTTCTTCCTGACCCAGTTATTCTTCAGTAGCATGTTGTTTAATCTCCATGTATTTGTGTTCTTCTTTTCTTTTTAGTTGATCTCTAGTTTCAAAGCATTATGATCAGAGAATATGGTTGGTATGATTTCAACCCTCTTATTTGTTGAGGCTATTTCTGTGTCCCAGTATGTGGTTGATTCTTGAGAATGTTCCATGTGCACTAGAGAAGAATGTATAAGCAGCTGTTTTGGGATGGAAAGCTCTGTAAATGTCAATTATGTCCAGTTGGTCTAATGTGTCATTTAAGGATGTTATTTCCTTATTATTTTCTGTTTGGATGATGTCTCATATCTGACAGTGGGTATTTAGGTCCCCTACTACATAGTGTTTTGGTCTGTTTCTCCTTTAGTTCTGTTAGTAATTGCTTTTATATTTCAGGGCTCCCTGATTGGGAGCATAGATATTAATAAGTGTTATGTCTCTTTGGTGCATGATTCCCTTTATATTTATGAAGTGTCCCTCAGTATCTTTCTTTACCTTTTTATTTTGAAGTCTATTTCATCTGATATTAGTACCACTACTCTCCTTTTCTCTGAATTCCATTTGCTTGAAATATTATTTTCTACCCTTTCACTTTGAGTCTATATTTGTCTTTGGAGATGAGATGTGTCTCCTGAAGGTAGTATATGGTTGGGTTTTTTTTTTTGATCCATTCTGCCTCTCTGTGCCTTTTCATGGTGAGTCAGTCCATTTACATTTAGGGTGATTATTGAAATATGAGGTCTTCTTATATCTTTTTATCTTTTGCTTTCTGTTGCTTAGTGTTTCCATTGCTTCCTTGTCCTTTTGTTTCTGTTTTCTTTATTTTGGTTGGCTTTTTGTGGGTTATGCTTCTAGTTCTTCTTGTTTTGTGCCATATAGTTCAGTTCTGAATCTTTGATGTGTGGTTACAATTACGAATATGAAAAGGATAGTTTAATGTATATAATCATTATTTTCTTCTGCATGCCTTACCTTCATTCCTCTTTGCAAAAGTGGATCTTTGAATCCTCCTCTTTTCAATCATTGTTATTTCAGTTTGTCCCTATGTATGCTAACATTTATTACTATCTTGCTATAACAATTTTCTTATTAGTTAAGCTTATAATGCCTGTTCTTAGTAAGGGTTGCACTCCTCTACTTCTATTTGCCTGATAGTCACTTTACTTCTAATTATGTATATATTTTTTTGTTTTCTTATTATTTTTTTTTAGCTGAGATGTCATCTTTCAGAATTCCTTGTAGTGCCAGCCTTATAGTGGAGAATTCCCTCAATTTTTTATATGTCTGAAAAGTTCTTAATTTCTCCTTCATATCTAAAGGAGAGCTTAGCTGGATATATTATTTCTAGGCTGGTAATTCCTTTCACTTAATAGTTTAAATATTTGATTCAATTCCTTTCTGGCTTGTAAGGTATGCACTGAGAAGTCCAATGATAATCTAACGAGTTTTCTTTTTATATGTTACCGTCTTTTCCCTGGCTGCCCTGAGAATTCTAACTTTGTCATTTATTTTTGATAATTTGAATACAATGTGTCTTGGTGAAGGCCTATTTTAGGTTGAGATATTAAGGTGTTTTTGTTGACTTCTTGAATTCCAAGCTCCAGCTCATTCCTTAGATTTCGGAATTCTCGTCCTCTATTTGTTTGAAAATGCTTTCTAGTCCCTGCTCCTTTTCCTTGTCTTCAGTAAAGCCCATTATTCTTATGTTTCCTCTCCTGATGGTATCAGGTAGTTTTGTATTTCTCTTTCATTCTTCATTTCTCTCTTCTTCCTTCTGATTTATTTCTAGATTTCTGTCTTCAATACCACTGATCCTTCCTTCATTTGGTCGACTCTATCTCCCAAGCTTGCTATCTCATTTTTCAACTCTTACAGTTTGTTCTTCATCTCTAGAAATTTTATTTGGTTCCTTCGAGGGTTTCAGTCTCCTTCTTCTGCTCATCTTGTTTTTTTCAATTCCTGAAATTTTGATTTGAGTTGTTTTGGATCTCAATGAGTTTTTTCAAGAAGTACCATTCTTAATTCTCTGTCATTTAAGTCGCACATTTCTATGTCTATATGCTTATTTCTGGAGATTTTTCTTTTCTTTCTGAGATGACTTGTCACTTGGTTGTTTATGGTGTTTAATGGACTATTTCTGTACCTGGGCATTAATGGAAGTGTATTGTTGTTTTTCCAGAGAGATTTATTACATAAAGTCTCTCTCTAGCCTGCTGCAAAGAAGGCGCTTTTCTTTTGGTTTCCAGTAGGTGGCGTCTGAGCCTCTTGGATCCTTGCTTTAGATAAAGCCTAAATATCTTTTTATTATCTTGTAGATATTTTAATCGTGCTTGCTACTCTCAGTTCAGTCCCCGTCAGTATTAGCAACAGTTTCGATAGCATTTGCTCAGATTCCTCTGATGGGTCTTGGAGGGTTTAGGGGGAGGGGCTTTCTGGGTTGGGAGTTGGGTGCTGCAGCTCAGCCTCAGTTTGCAACCCCAGGCTGGTAAAAATCAACTGTTGTTTCTCTGTAGTCTTGTCCCGTTTCTCTGCTTTCTGCTTCTGATGACTGGGCCCTGGTGCTGGCTGCTAGAATTCCGGTGCTTCCAGGAAGGCTGATCAGGGAAGTTGCTGCACCTTCCACCCTTTACCCTCCTCCTGCAAGGAGCTCCAGCAGCTTTTTTATTTCTCTGAGTGCATCCCCCAAACCCAGGGTTCTGACCTGTGGTAGCTCTTATGTGTAGACGTGCTGGGGTGCAATTTGAGTGTTTTGTTATTGTTGTTGTTGAGTTTCAGATGTTCAGCTTATTGTTGTTTCATGGGGAGAGATCTGAGGACGTCTCTCACTCTGCTATGCTTTTCAATGTTTTGTTGGAATGGACTTTCCACAATGATCTTAGTGACATATAAGGGTACTATATAAGTGCTAGCACATAAAGAAACTTTTATTAAAACTACAATCTCTTCTCTTACTCAGGACTCTTTTAACGTATATTTTTGTTCTTTAAAACATATTTCTCTCTTATTAGACCATGTTGATTGGCTTGATTCTTATATAGTACTGCTAAAAAAAAATAAAGTGTTAACTACACATATATTTATTAAATAAGAACTGTTTTAATGTTATTAACCCAATTTACTTTAAGTTTTAACAGAAATAGTATATTAATTAAGGATAAGTTATCTGTATATTTGACATCTGGACTAAAATTAAGGGAAATAATTGGAGGCTAGTTCTCTAACAGTTACGGGGGCATAAGGATATGTATAGTCCTTTTCCCCAGTGACTCCAATCCAGCTTGCGTGTAGATCTGTTTTACAGTACATGCAAAATATTTTGAAGCTCAAAAGGCTCCTGGCTACTCACTCTTGTGTTTATCTGCACTTCTGACCAGACTTGACAAAACAAGAAAAATCTCAGACTGGCTATTACCTTTGGTAGAAGAAGGAGTCAAATGCATGGGTTTAACTTCCAGTTTAATCGTAGAATTTTATTTCTTGGATCAATAAAAATTTCTCAAGAAATAACTCACATTTGTGTCTGTTGTTTCACAAGTCCTTATTTTTGGAAGATTGACTTTAACCATGAAGATTGAAATATGGAAAGAACATCTTCACTTCGAAGATGAATATCTTAAAACAAGTGAGAAAGATACTAAAAGACTCAAGACATGTCTGAGTTGACATTTAATTTTTGCCCACATTTATATTTATGTCTGTGATATAACTATCTGCAGAAGATATATTGTCTGATACTTGAGAGAGTGTCAGCATTTTTGAATCAAAACAGAATTTTTCTAAATGCAATAATTTAGAAAAGTAAGCTTGTATTTATCAAACACTAAATTTAAGCAAACATGGATTATGTTTTTAATTACTGAAGATAAATAACATATTATTTACATTAATATAAAACTTATCACCAAAATAAATGCTTTTTCTCCCAGTACAATTCTAGTTTCTATCAGTTTGTTCAAATCTTTGTGTAAAATGTCTGATTCTATCACCAATTTTTTCTTCCTATGAAAACTGTGATTATACATTTGGTTGTGATTAGTTAACTAAAGGAAAATAACAATTAATTTGAATTTCTCTGGGACTCATGGCTTTGGACAATCCTACTAATATCCATATTTTGATACTGTCCTCATCTGCATCTTTGTGGAGTCTCCACTCAAGGCCTGATAAATTATTCCTGGGAGTCCATACTTTCCATGTTAGCCATCTTCTCTGTTGTCTAAAACTATTTTGGGTGGGAGGTATGACCCAACCATATATTTTTCCCTCAAAGAATACTCTTTCTTTATGTAGGTTCAGGTTTTTTTCTTTTTTTTTCTTTTAAACTTCTACAGTAAAACAAACAAACAAAACTTTGAGGTCACATGCAGAAGTAAATTCTTTTATCTCATCACTTTATTGAAGCCAAGTTATCCTTCTTGCTAAAAACTGGAAAAAAAAAAAAAAACTCTCCCTAATTCCTCAGCTGACTTGGTCCAAAGTATTTCCACTTGCTACTTTTGTCTCATAAAATCACAAATGAACACAGCATTGTCAACTTCTTTTAAAAGGCTGACATCTTCCTAGTGCTGAAAGCCGAATCTATGGAATTTGGCTAAAGAAGTCTTTTCATTATTTGTACCTCTCATCCTTGACTCATTGCCTTACTGGAAAGGTGCAAAACTAAAACAAAGGTGAATGTCAAAACAAAAACAACAAAACAAAACAAAACCTCACAAAAAACTTGACTCTTGGCAAGGTATCTTATTCTATGCATAATAATCCCTATAAAGAGATGTCTGGAGTTGAGAAAGTGAGAAAGTTCATCAGATAAATACAGTCAAAATTTGAATTTAGATTCAAACATGTACAGAATCTTGACAACTTCTCTATAGATTTACTTTATCTTTGCATGGAAAAAAGTTATAATAATTTTATATTTTTATAAGCAATCACCATCTATTTACTGGAAACTAAATATTAGGTCAGATATTTAGAGTGTGAAATGTGACCATCAGTGGAAAGAGCATATAGTTGAGAATCAAGAGAGTGAGCATAACCCACCTCAATCACTAATTGCTTGTGTGAGCCGGTCAAATTATTTACTCTCTTTTGAGTCTCAGTTTCTTCATATGAAACATATGAATGTTGGGCCAGATACTTTTATGCTTTATTAACGCACTAAATTTTTATGATTCTAGATTGCTCATGTTAAAAAATGAGAACTAAATTGTTGAGGGTATTTAAGAAAGGAGAAAACGAAAGCAAAATATGGTGTTAATTCCTATCATTTTAGCTCATCCCTAAGCTTTACAATAATGATCTAGCCATTTAATGAAATGTTTATCACTAATCATTTAAGTTTAATTAATTGTAAATTGGGGGACTATCTTAAGATTTATTTTATTAGATCATTTTCTAGATATTAACTTTTAAAGGTATCCACTCAAAGGGGATTGTATTATATCTTTGGATAGCCTGTTCATAATTTTATTTATTCTACCATATGTCTGAAACATTATTCTATAATGTTCAAGTCTTCTTTCTTTTTTTCTATTATGAAACTGGTGTGTGTGGGAAATGTACCTAGCAACTTATAGATGTGCGTATATATTGTATGTGTATATGTGTATAATACGTACATATGTTTGTATGAGTATGTTTATGTATATACATAGGCCTGTTGATCAAAAAAATACATTCATTTGTACCCAAAAGAAAAGTAAATATAATATAAAGAGCTTCAAGTAAGAAAGAGCATACTAAAATGAATGTTTTTTGTAATGGGAATTTGGGAGTGTATAAGACAATGTGCCATCTAATCTTATGTCACCACTGAGGAATAAAGTTAGAATTTTGTTGAGCTCTAAGTGAAACTAAATTTATTTAAAGAAGTTTCTAGAGACTATTTCTGTTAATGCCTTTGAATAATTTATGAGGACTAAGAAAGTGGGCATTGTGGATAGCAATGAAAAAACTTTACTAATTATCTTAAAGAGGCAGTGACCTTGCACCTAGCTTATCCACCTCACTCAGAGGTTTCCCAAGTGAACATATGTTTGTTTTTTAAGTTTTCAAACCAAGGATTGTAGTTTCTTTTTTGCCCTCCATTCCTCCTTTTCATCCTTATATCCTCTCTTTCTCTCTCTTTTTTTTCCTTTCTTGTCTTAATTGAATTAAACCTGAAGTTTAAGCAGTATAAGTATTTTTCATCCAGTTTTGACACGGGCAAATTATCTAGGGATAAATACTCAGAGATATTTATATTCTTGTCTTTCCATTAGTTTATTTTTTTTTCTCTTTTTAATCTCTTTGCTTTCAACTAGTTAAGCTTTTTCCTTGATTCAAATTGGCTTGTTTTTAGCTACTTAATTAGATCAGTGTTTCGACAGAACAGCAAGTTTATAGCAGCAGAATAGAAGATATTTGTTAAACCATTATATATTAAATTCTTATATGAAACCTATTTAGGTAGATGGTAACAGTTTTTTTTCCCCAAAGTTCTCTTGAAAATAATACTTCAATTTTAAATCTATCGTTTAAAGTTTCTTTTTTGAAATACACGTTAGAGTGATCCTATGTACTTGGTTTCTAAATGAATAGCAGAAAAATTTGATTGAAAATGCTGATTTTAACAGATTTATTCAGTTCCTATGAAACCATTTCATCCACTTTTATGATCTTAATCGTGCATTTCATGTTTCTTCTCTGTGTGCAAAAAACATTGCCTCCTAAGCACTTAGATTTCTTCAAGAAATTTGTTTATTTGATCCCTTTTAGATTCTAATTATATTTGTTACACTAAAAACTTAATTTTAACAGTATACTATATGTTTCTAATGTAAATTTTATGGCTGATCACCTTCTGTAGGTTATGGCTCATGACCCATCTTTAGCTGTAGCTTTGTGGGTCAGTTATTTTTCATTCCAATGCTGTCTGTTAAACTAATTCTTTATTCCATGGTTTTCCTTCTCCACCCATCATTCTCTGTGGTAACTCATTGGAGCAACACTCACATTTTGAATGTTGTCTTTCCATAGTTACAAACCTTGGTTTTTGACACAATCCTACATGTTTATTCTATTAGTGGTTAATAAGACCTCTTTTTTTGTTCCAAGAATTAGGACCATTTTTAAAAACTGGCTTAAACCAAAAATGAAATTTATTAGCTGATATAATTGAACATCTCAGTGGCAAAATTGTATTCAGGCACAGATGTATGAAAAATGCTGAAAAATATGTTACCTGCAAGCTATATCTCTCCTTCTCCCAGTTCTGTTCTTCTCTGTGTCATCTTAATTCTCAAGCATGTTCTATTAGTGGCTTATATGTTCACTGCCTAGAAAACTTTGCAAAATGAGACTTTCTCTTTTTAACTGTTCCAATAAACTTCCCTGCACTATCATACTGGCCATGCCTGTCTCAAAAGATCATCCCTGACCAAGGAGTTATAATATATTAATTAATCATGCCTGGGACCAATGCCCACGTTTGGAGGATAAGATAAACTCCACATTTTTATAAAACCTATGGATTAGGAATATAGACAGGGCAGGTTTCCAGGGAAAATTCAGCTATTGGTCTTCCAAAAAGAAGGTCTGTATATGTGATCCTAAAGAAAGTGTTAATTGTGGATATTTTCCTATGAAAAACTCTGTCAGTGTACTCATCCTTTCAAGATAAAATTTGACATCTGTAACTGGGTATTTAAGGCCCTGATCATTTTCATTTCCTAAAACTTTGGTGTAATTTCTCTAGTCTTATAAATAGTCTACGTGTAAATCAGATGAATATTTTTCATTATGCCATTGACCTTATATCTCACATATTTCTCTCTTTTATAAAATTGTTATGAATCTTCCCATCCATCTCTCAATAACCAACTTAAGTCCCACCATTTTCCAAAACATTTTCATTGGCCATCCTAATCCATGCTATTTTATTGTACCTTTCAACTCCAAATGGTTTTATTATTTATAATGTTTCCAAATATTTTAAAATCATTTATTTGTGCATATCTAGAAGGCTCATAAACTGCCACTTGTTAGCTGTGTTTTGAGTATTACTTGTTTGAAAAAAATTACAAAAGCAAAAGCTGCCATAAATTCAATAATGGATTCAAATAAGATTGAATATTAACTTTAAGAGAATCTACTTATATGTTTGAAAAAGCATTTTGTACATATATTTGCCAACTTTACTTTTGGAGGGCTGCGTGTGTGGATTAAGGGATTTTCATTCAAAGTGCCACACACTTATTTTTCCCTAGATTAAGGTGGCGTACTAATGGTCTATGCCAACTTTTACATCTCCCTTGATATATTTACTATCATAATACTAATTATATATTATATGTTGTTGTCCTGGAACCTTGATTAATAATAAACAATATGATTTCATTTCATTTTTTAACTCTATGGCTCCTTTGTATATATCAGATAAAAATAGTGATAGATTAATTAGACATTACCCCTTCTGGTTTGATAGTTTTATTCTTGTCTTTTGCTATTTTAACACATCCTGAATTTATGACTTCCATTTTATCATGGGTGGCATAATCAACATTGATATTTTTAAGCTTGAAACTTGGGAGCAAATAAAATAAATTATTGTCAACAAATTGATAACATTTTTACCTTGTAAAAGAGGTACTATTATGGACTGAAATGTAACTCCCTCAAATTCATACATGGAGCCCTAACCCCCAATATGACTATATTTGGAGATAGGGCCTTTAAAGAGGTAATTAATAATAAATGAGATCCTAAAGGCCACTCCCTAATTTAATAAGACTAGTATCATTTTAGAAAGAGAAAGAGATACCAAGGCACATGCATAGAGCAAAGGCCATCTGAGAATCCAATGATAAGGTGGCCATTTGCAAGTCTGAGTAAAGGACTCAGGAGAAACCAAACTGTCATCATCTTGATCTTGGATTTGTGGCCTCCAAAACTGTGAGAAAATATATTTCTGTTGTTTAAACTACACAGTCTGTAGTATTTTGTTATGGTAGCCCTAGGGGACTATTTATTAGAAATATATTCAACATTAGAGTATAGCATTTGTGTGAAATGATTTTTCAAAATTTTATCAATTTAGGCCTATATCTTAGCTTCAGTAATATTGAATTGACCCCAAAGGTATGGTGAATTTCAAATGTGGCCACACTATTGTCAATTTATCACTGAAACTGAGGTCTAAGATGAAAGACTTTTTCATATTTCCAAGCTTTGAACCTTGCAAATGGGATGAAGTACCTGTTAAAGTTAGTTTTAGCCCCCTAAGAATAAATTTGGAAACTATGAAACAGTATGTGGATCTTGACTCTATATAAATAATATACATTATCTCATTGTACATTTATATGTGGAATGTGTTGGAAAAACCTGCACATTGAATTATATATATCCACAATGAATTGTAATTAGACAATATTCTTCTTAGAGCTTGACAGTCTATCTGACTATCTCCCTCTTTTTCTCTGCTATATTATACTTTAAGTTGCCAAAAATCCTTTACTATCCATCAGCATGCCAATGTGATTACTTTTAGAGCAGACGGATATTTGGATCCTCTCCTGGGAGTTTCAGAAGCATTTATTTGGCATCAAAGGGATCATAAATCAATTGTATGTGATTAAAATAAAGACATAAGTGGACTGGTATATAGACTTGTGATTTGGCAATTCACAGCAATTCTAAAAATTGTCTATAAGCTGCCCAAAGAGAGAGAGAGAGAGAGAGAGAGAGAGAGAGAGAGAGAGAGAGAGAGAGAGAAGATTTAATTTAATCATGTAAGTTTAAAAATGACAATTTAGTGAAAAATGACAGTTACGCTATTTAGTGACACAAAGAACAAAAGAATATTTGGTTAGCTGAATGGTTGTTTTTTATTTTATTTATTATTTTGGTCATTTTCTGAGATATTTTTGTCATTGTTGTCATTGAGCTTAGATATTGCAGAAATGTTCAAGAAGGACTAAAAAGTTATGGAGATAATAATGTTTTAAAGCATACTTATAACATTTTAGAAAAAATAAAAGCAGCATTAACAGCAAAAAATAGTAAATACTTCATTAATTATAAGAGCTGAGCATTATCTGCTAGGTATTGCATTAAATTATTATATATGTATCATGTTTATCACATTTAAATTAATCCTTCAAATAACCCTATGAGGTAGATACTATTTTATAGATGAGTAAACTGTGTCTCAGAGGCTTAAAGAAATTAATCAAGTCACAGAACTAAGAAAGGATTTGAACCAAGACTTTCTAGATTTAGGGCCTATATTCTTAGCTGTTAAACTCTACAGTGTCTCCATGTGCTAATGTGAACCCATATTAGGTAATTTATTCAGAAATGAGTTAAAAACATTTGTACATGTTATTACCATTTTGATGAGAATACAATTTTCATGAATAGCATTAATTTTCTAGATAACTTTATTAAATTGCATTCTAATTTCTCAATGGTTGATACTATCATGAACAGCAGGGGTGAAGTGTTTGGTCTTTATTCTAAGCTCTTATTTATTTTGAATGAAAGTATGCAATAACAGTTGCATGGTCTTTTGAATTTTATATAAAGATTTAATTCTTTTTCATTCATTTAAAACTGGCTATAACACTTTTTGGTAGGGCATTCATTAACATTATTATTTTTTTACAGATGAGGCAAAACAGATTTTAAATGACTTGCTTAAGACTATATGGTGAATAAATTGTAGAGTTGCAGGTTTTTTTTTTTTTTTTTTGCTTTTTTTCACTTAAATCTTTATCTTTTTGAAAAAATGATATAAATTCACTAGAGATTTTTATGGTTTAAAAATATTTCCAAAGTGAAGAATCTTATATTTAAAATTAATAAGCCTAATTGATAAACTGGCTTAATATTATGCAGACATATATTACACATTTATATACAATAGTTCCCCTTATCCATGGCTTCAGTTATCTGTAGTCAACTGTGGTCTGAAAATACTAAATGGAAAATACTAAAAGTAAAAAGTTTGTAATTTTAAATTGAGTACCATCCTGAATAGTGTGATGAAACCTCATGCCTACCAGCTTCAATCTTCCCAGACGTGAATCACCCTTAGTCCAGTGTCTCCTTGTTGTGTACGTCACCCACCCATTTTGGTCAGTTAGTAGCTGTTTTGGTTATCAGATTGACTGTCGAGGTGTCGTAAAGCTTGTTTTCGAGTAACCCTTATTTTAGTTAGTAATGTCTCCAAAGCACAAGAATAGTGATTCTTGCAATTCAGATATTCCAAAAGAGGCTGTAAAGTGCACTTCATATTGAAAAGGTAAGCACAGTACAGTAAGATATTTTGAAAGAGAGAAAGAAAGAGAGACAGAAGTGGGCGGCGGGGAGAGAAAGAAAGAGAGAGAGAGAGTCATATAACTTTTGTTACAGTAGAGCAGGTCTTCAAATAATGTCATTTTGTTTAATGTTATTTTGTTATAAAGTTGATGAGGAAAAAATTGATTGCCAGCCACGGCCACTGTCTGTGTAGAGTTTACATGTTCTCCCCAAGTTGTATGGGGTTTCTTTGGGTGTTCTGGTTTCCTCCCACATTCTAAAGATATACGTTAGGTGAACAATTGTATTAAAATTGTCCCAGTCTGAGTGAGTGTAGGTGTGTGGGAGCACATCCTGAAATGAAAAGATGAAGAGTGTCCTGTTCAGGGTGGGTTCATTCCTTGCACCCTGAGCTGCAGGAATAGGCTCAGGCTACCCTCCACACTGATCTGGAATAAGCAGGTTGGAAAAATAATTCTCTTACTTGTTTTTATTCATATTCCTTAAGTAAATTAATGGCTCAAATTTATTTTTAATATTTAATATTAGAAGTGCTTTGGTTCTTCATTTAGAAATTTGGTGATTTTTTTGACCAGAAATATGCCATAGGAAATTAACTTCTGTTTATATCAATTAGTCTATGGTAAAAGAAGGTTTTTTTTTGTTTTTGTTTTTGTTTTTATGTTGTTTCTTTTAAAATTGCAGTTTCAAAGAACTTATCCATAACGTTAAGTGAGGACTTACTGTATATTTTTATAATCATTTTATTTTATTATTAATTATTGTTGTTAATCTCTTATTGTGATTAATTTATAAATTAAACTTTATCATAGGTATGTATGTATAGGAAAAAACATAGTAAACAGTATATATTAAGTTTGGTAAAATCCGTAGTTTCAATCATTCACGGGGGCTTAGAACATATCCCTCCTGATAAGGGGGAACTACTATATATATATACAATATATAGTTTACACATATATGGTATATATGGTGTGTGTATGTATTTATTACCTGCTTTGAGATTGCTCTCCCTCCCTCTCTCTGTCTCTCTCTGCATGAGTATATGTGCATACGTAACACATATGCACATAGGGATCTTTCAGAGCAGATTATAGTAGTATAGGCACTTGAACGTGCAGATATTTTAGTGGTGAGTACACTGGATTCCTAATCCTAACCCTGACCCTAACCTAAACAATATTATTTGCTAATTTCATTTAATTATTTTTAGCAATATTTTGAGGTTCCTATTATGGACTATTAACTTTCCCATCCTTCCTTTTGGGTTGTAACAAATTGAAAAATTGACCCTAAGAGTGAAATGAGGCAAATAATTATATCAACTTTATTGCTGGAAAAGTTGGGTTATAGAGTGTGATGGGTGACCTGAGGCCAAAACAAGTCCTCCTCCTCTTTTAAGACAAAAAAACCCATAAAGTAGGGCTGATTTGTCTCTTTACTGAATGTCATAAAAGAGGTGAGACAGAGCTGAGACCTGGCTGGACCTGCTAAAGAGATGCACATTTTGTCTGCCCACTGCATGGAGACTAGGAGAGCAAGTTCCACTATGCTTGGGTCCAGAAGGCTATGAAAGGAGAAAGGCTGAGCATAGTCAGCATTGCTTCTGCAGAACTCACTGATAACAAGAGCCAATCATTTATTCACTCCCTTGGGGAGGAGTGCATAATAGGATAAGGATAAATGTGGATACTTCTTCCTCAGAATGTAGAATTATTGATAGAAGTTTTCTCTTAGGGACCAAGTAGGAATGTAATAAGAGGATCTAAGTCCTTCTCTGTGCTCATTGTTGTGTCCTCTTAACCCACTGTCACATCGAATCTGAGCCCTGAATCCTATCCCTGTTTTATTTGTATACAAATTATGCTCAGTTATGCTCTTCAAAACAGCTTAATAGAGATTGTATAGGCAACCCATGATGACATAAATTCCACAAACACAGTACTAACATCATAAAAAAAACACATAAAATCCTTCTCTTTATTAATTTCTATGTATATTAAAGTTCATAAATAAAAGTCTTGAATTATAGTCAAAACACTAAATATTTAAATCCTTTATAACGCTCCTGCCCCCAATATTTTTACATAATACTATTATTCTTAACACATAAACCTGTGATCTTATAATTATGCCTTTTAGTATCTGTTCAGGGCAGACAAGAGAGTGCAGCCCTCTTCTGCAAGCAGGAATGATACTTTCAGGAAATAGTCAGTTGGGACAGACTTACAAGTCAGTAAGTGGCCTTTTATAGTCTGTTACTTCCTGGATAACTGATGGTTGGCAGCTTAAAGCAAGCACCTCTGAAACATTTCTACCTACCAAGGAAGTCACTCCGTTCACAATCTTTAGGAATTTCTATAATTATTTCCCCATTTAAGTGAAGAATCAATTCATATTAGAAAGACCTCAGCAGTTTTAAAAAATCTATGTGTCCACATCACATTTCAGATTATTAAATCAGAAAATTCAGGGGTGGGACATAGACTTCAGTATATTTTAAAGAACCCCAAGTTAATGACTATTCTACAGTATAATCTCTGTTCCTAAGCCTTGAAAGGTAACCAAAACTTCCATTCATTCATGGCCAGTTTGCAGTGGTTCTTCATGTGCTTCAGCAAAGATATTTAATTCAGGATTAGGGAATTTGCAGAACTTGATAGTTCTCAGATATAGTGTACATGTGGGTTTAGAAACCGTCCTCATATCTCAAATCATGCTTTACACAATAATAATCTTATTTTTTAATCTCAAGTTGTTTCTAAAAACTAGTAGGTTGCATTTTCTTGGATCGAATATCTCATTTGAACATTAGGATCCTTAAGATGCACTTTCCATATCATTAATTATCACACCCTTGAACAGATTCTCAGTGCCACACACTCCTATCTAAGCCCATTGTGTCTCAAGAGTTTTGTATAGGGCTTGTCCCATAATATTTGGCATACTTCTGTTTTGACATTCTGGTATTCTTGATACTGCTAGAAATTGGTAGGAAGGCAAATGTGTGTGACCACTGATTATATTCTGAAGTATGTATAATGTTGATCAATATCTGTGTTTAGGTTTCTAACATCATTATAGGCCGTCTTTTTTCTGGAACTACTGAAGCTACAGTATCATATAAGTTCCAGTTTTAGTTTTTGGCAACCCAGTAAACACCTATATAAACACTTTAGGCTCGTGATGAGTAAGATCAAACTTGTCTTCTATATAGAGAGCAACAAGTGGAATTTTCTTAAAGATTCTATGTGAGTAGAAGCTGATAGCTAATGTCAGAGTTCACAGCATTCCATAAATGTGTGACATGATGATGCTAAAAAGGAGTTTTATTACATCAGTACTAGCTCATTAAGGACTGGCTATATTACACAACAGGTGAACTGTCTTCAGAATATCAGCGATTTTCTAAGAATAAAAAACCATGCACCTTCTCTATCACACTGCAGTAATTGTAAAATGACCATAATCCTTCACTCCTTTCTGAGTTCACCCCCATTGCAATATGATTTTGCAGCATCTCTCATTAAGAGATGAGGTCTATTTCCTTTCCCCTTGAATTTGGGCTTAGCAGCATGACTTGTTTTGGTCAATAAAATTCAGTAGAAATGACATTGTGCCAGTTCTGTGACTAAGCCTTAAGAAGTCTTGCATGCTTCCACTAACTCCCTGGGACCCCACCTCTGTCCTACAGACCAGAGCAGGCCAGTCTACTACAGATTAGAGACTGCCTAAACCAGAGAAACACCTGTTTAGTTTTCCCACCAGAGAGCAAAGACGTGAAAAAGTCCACACAATACCAAAGATACCAAAGCCATGCTCCCAGATGACAGCTGATGCATGAAAGAGGAAGTCAAGCCAAACTAAGAACTGCCAGCTGAGCTCAGCCTAAATTGCTAAACTAAGGATGGTAGTTGTTTTAAGACAAGATTTTTATGTGTTTTTGTTAAGCAGTAATAGCTAATGCTGTCATACTAATGGATTATATTTGGGTGATGTTTCTGTTTCAGAGTGTGGATCTGGGATTAGGACTAGGGATATTTATGTCCTGTCAAACTTACTCTGGCACTGAAACTTTTAGGTACAAATATCTTCATTCAGATCGTAGCTCTACCCTAGACTAAAATACATATTATGGTAAAGAAAGCAAAGTGTACCAATTTCTCCCCAATCCTGACTTGTTAAAACCTTACCTTTTACACTTCTATAGCAACTGTGAAAAGATTGATGTTCCAGTAGCTTCTTAATAAATGATACCGAAAGTCGTTAGTTATCCTGGTGGCTTTCTTTTCCCTCATAGGTACAATTTTCTAGATACCAAAGGCATTTTATATAGTCTAATGTGTATGTACACACAGAGTGATAGAATAGATAACATTTTTGGAAAGCACAGTAAAAATCAGCATTATTATTATTTCCAGATGAGTTTCTATGCTGGTATTTATTAGCAAGAGTGATGAGTTGTATATGATTACTAAGAAGGAGGAGAAAGAGGAGAGAAGAAGAAGAGAAGAAAGAAGAGGAGGACAGCATCCCTTTTCTTTCATGGTAAATGAAACTCTCTCTAGTCTTTTCAAAATATAATCTCCATATTAAGAGGAATTAGGATATCTTTGAAATATTCACTGCCTGAACCTACATTGCCTTTTGGTGAAAATTTTGAGGCAGATGCAGGGGCACTTAAAAAAATTGTGACAGTTAGTTGTAGTCCTTGGATATTTTCTATAGCTACAGTGGTCAAAGTGATGAGTAGATTTTCTTAACAATTTGATAAGGTACATATATTATGCACTTGGAAACTTGTATCCTATTTCTTATTAGGACTAAAGATAAATGATTGTCATAGTCTTTTCTTTCAGCACAGCCTTTCAAAGCTTAGTATTTTGTTATAGTGTCTTCTGCTATAGGAAGAAAGTTGAATAAGGCAACAAGAGACTATATAGTTACTGACACTAATTCCTAGAGTAAAGACAGCACCTATCCACTACTAAGTATGTGCAAAGGGAAAGCGATTAATTCTGTTTTGTAGGAGAGAGAAAATAAGAAGTTTCTAAAATTGTCATGGGAGGGGGTAGCATTTGGAATGAGTTTTGATAGGTAAGATTTTGCCAGGCAGAGAAGGGAAAGGAAATTTTAGACAGAGATAAGAAGATGAGTAAATGTTCAGAGGAAAAAAAAGTATGGTTTGCTCACAGAAATCTAAGTAACCTGTGTATTTGTAGAGTAGGGGATGACATTGGGAGCAAGAGGACATGTAATCTGAATGGATAAACTTGAATCCCAGTTTAAACAAGTTTGCTAAGGATTATGATCTTGTCTTCTACAGAAGAAGGAGCCTTCTTGGTTTATAATCAGAGGGAAATGGTAAAAGATAAATGCTACATAGACCAGAGAACAGACCGAGGTAGGCAGAAAAAAAAAAATAATGAAGGCTCAGACTAGTTTCTTATCTTTACTCAAAATAAATAGAAAAAAGAACTCAAGAAAATAAGGACATAATATGCTCCATTTCTTTTTTAATTTTTAAAAATCAAAATTCCCTGAGATCCCCACCCCACCCAACTCTTGTACCACCCATACCACTCAAGACTCTTTCAGTGGCTGAGCCTTATGGATAGCTGTAAGGCGGTGTGGCAGGCCTAGGGATCCCCTAGAGCTTATGCTGAGCTGCCCAAGACCAGTACTGGTAATTCACAGAGTGGCCTCTCCTGAACTTCTAGGTCCAGCACAGGAAGCAACCAGCCATGGGCCACTTTGTAGCTCTTACTAGGTAGACCTAACCAGTCATAGACAGCAGACTAGGCCTGCACAGAAGCCCCTTCCAAGAAGCCACAGAAGCAGTGCTTCAATGGCTGGCTTTAAACCATAACAAAAAAACCATAATTAGCCCCATAAGTTGTGCACTCAAAGGGTGTTCTCAGCAGACAGCAGAGCTACTGAGATGAATCCCACTGCAGGGGGTCAGCCCCGCACAATAGCTTATACGCTGTGGCTGTGGCCAGTCTTCACAGCCAGTAAGTCTGAAGGTCAATCCCACCCACTTGCCAATAGCAATCAGGCCTAGCTACAACAGGAGGGCACACACAATCCACACAAGGGACACTATTGGAACATTCAGTTCAGGTGACAAGGGAGACTGCACCACTGGGCCCCACAGAAAACGTACAACTGAAGACCACCCTGCCAAGACTGGGAGTTGTAGCAGATCTACTTAATACACAGAAAAAAACATAGAGAGGCAGCCAAAATAAGGAAACAAAAAAACATGTCCCAAATGAAAGTACAGGAGAAAATTCCCCAAAAGGAACTAAATAAAAGAAGGCAAGCAAGTAATATAACAGAGTCAAAACAATGGTTATAGTATACTTAAGAAACATAGTGATAACTTCAATGAAATAACAAACATTAAAAGAACATAGAGATCATAAAAAGGAAACCAGTCAGAAATGAAGAATACAATAACTGAAATGAAGAATACACAGAAGAAATCAATAACAAATTAGATAAAGGAGAGAATTGGATAAAGCTATTTAGAAAACAAGGTAGCAGAAACACTTCAATTGGAAACAGTAAAAAGAAAAAAATCCAAAAATATGAAGCTAATTTAAGGAACCTATAGGACAACATCAGGTGTAACAATACTTGAGTGATAGGGATATTAGAAGGAGAAGAGAGAACAAGGGATTGAAAACCTATTTGAAGAAGTAATGTTAAAAATTTCTTTAATTTAATGAAATGAATAAAAATAACCTGCAGGAAGAAAAAAGAGTCTCAAACAATGTGAGCCCAGAGAGCTCACACTGAGATACATCATACTTAAAATGCCAAAGGTTAAAGACAAAAGAGAATCTTAAAAAACAGCAAGAGAAAAGCAATTAGTTACCAACAATAGAGCCCCATAAGACTGTCAGCTGGTTTCTCAATGAAAATTTTGCAGGCTAGGAGGAATTGACACAAAATATTCAAAGTTATGAAAAGTAAGGACCTACGACCAAGACTACTCTACCCGCAAAGCTATCATTTAAATTGAAGGAAATATAAAGACTTTCCAAACAAGAAAAAGCTAAAGGAGTTCATCACCACAAAACTGAATTACAAGAAATGTTAAAGGGATTTTAGTTAAGAAGAAGGGGGGAAACCCACAAGAAAAGGACAGAAATATGAATAATAAAAATTGCAATAATTTCATGCCTATCAGTAATTACTTTAAATGTAAATAGATTAAATGCTCCAATCAAAAGACATTGGGTAGCTGAATGGACCTATACATATACTTCTCTACAAGACAACCACTTCAGAGTAAAAGAATACACGGACTGAAAATAAAAGGATGGAAAAAAATATTTTATGCAAATAAAAATTTTCAAAAAACTGGGATAGCAATACTTATGTCAGATGAAACTGACTTTAAAACAAAAGCTATAAGAGATTAAGTGGAACATTACATAATGATAAAGGGATCAATCTGACAAGAGGATATAACCCTTATAAACATTTATACACCAAACATAGGAATTCCTAAATAAAGTAAACATTACTCATCATAAAAGGAGAGATTGCCAACAATACTGTCATAGTAGAGGAATTTAACATTCGGTTTATATTAATTACAAAAAACTAAAAACACATGAACACATTAAGGCTAAATAATATGCTACTAAATTATAAATAGGTCAAAAATGAGACCAAAGAAGAAATCAAAAGATACCTTGAATTGAATGAAAATGAAAATACAATGACCCAAAATCTATGGGACACAGAGAAAGCAATCATAAGAGGGAAATTCATAGAAATACAAACTTACTTCATAAACCAAAAAAATTTCAAATAAAAATCTAACTGTACACCTAAAGGAACTAGAAAAAGAATGGTGAATAAATCCTAAAGTGAGTATTAGAAAAGAAAAAATAAAGACATGAGAGAAAATAAATAAAACAAAAATACAAAAAAATCAATGATATCAAGAGCTGATATTTTGAAAAGATAAACAAAATTGATAAAACTTTAACCAGACTTATAAAGAAAAAAAGAGAGGACCAAATAAGTAAAATAAAAAATGAAAGAGAAGTGACACCACAGAAATATAAAAGATTACAAGAAAATAATAAGAGCAATTATATGCCAACAAATAGTACAATCTGGAAGAAATAAATAAGTTTCTAGAAACATACAATCTTCTAAGACTGAAAAAAGAAGAAATAGTAAATCAGAACAGACCAATTACTACTAACAAATGAATTAGTAATAAAAAAAAAATTGCGACAAACTAGTCTTAGACCAAATGGCTTCAAAAGTAAATTCTACCAAACATTCAAAAAAGAATTAATATTAATTTTTCTCAAAATTTTTCAAAAAATTCAGAGGATGGAAGACTCCCAACCATATTTTTTGAGGCTACTATTACTCTGATGCCAAAGCAAGACAAAAGACATTACAAAATAAGAAAATTATAGGTAGATATCTCTGATAAACATAGATGTAAAATCCTCAACAAAATATTAGCAAACTAGATTCAGCAATATGTTAAAAAGATCATACACCATCATTAATTGGGATTTATTCCTGTGATGCAAGGTTGGTTCAATATCCATAAAACAATTAACATGATACACCACATAAACACAGTGAAGGATAAAACTCATATGATTATATCAATAGAACAGAAAAAGCATTTGACAGAATCCAATATCCATTTATGTTAAAAATCCTTAGCAAATTGAAAATAGAGGAACATACCTCAATATATTGAAGGCTAGAAATGACAAACCCACAGCTAACATCATACTCAATGGGGAAAAGCTAAAAGCCTTTTTCTTAAAGACTGGGAACATGACAAAGATGTACATTGACCACTTTTATTCAACATAGTATTAGAAGTAATAGCCAAAGGTAAAACCCAAGAAAGAGAAATAAAGGGCATCCAAACTGGAAAGAAATAAGTAAAACTGTCATTATCTACAGATGAAATAATATTCTACATAGAGAGCCCTAAAAATGCAACCAAAAAATGAAACCACTTAGAACTGATAAATGAATTCAGTAAAGTAGCAGAATACAAAATTAATATTCAGAAATTGATTACATTTCTATATACCAATAATGAATTATCAGAAAAAGAAAGTAAGAAAAAATTCCATTTATAAATGCATCAGAAAAATAAAATACCTAAGATTAAATTTAACCAAGGAGGCAAAAGACTTATACTCAAAAATTATAATACATTGAAGAAAGAAATTGAAGAAAATAAAAATAAGTGACATCATATACTATGTTCATAAATTAGGAATAATTAACATTGTTATAATGTCCACAATACCCAAAGCAATCTATAGATTCAATGCAATCCCTATCAAAATACCGATGGCATTTTTCAGATAACCAGAACAAATAATCCTAAAATTTACATGGAGCCACAAACAACCCCAAATACTCAAAGCAATCTTGAGAGAAGAACAAAGCTGGTTGTATCACAACATTTGATATTAAATTATACTAAAAGCCTATAGTAATCAAAACAACATGGTACTGGTATAAAAGCAGACACATGGATCAATGGAACAGAATAGAGAGCCCAGAAATAAACCCATGCCTGTATGGTCAATTAAGCTATGACAAAGGAGGCAAGAATATACAATGGGGTAAAGGTTGTCTATTCAATAAGTGATGTTGGGAAAACTGGACAAATATATACCAAAAATATGAAACTGGACCACCTTCCTACACCATATACAAGAATAGACTCAAAATGGATTAAAGACTTAAATGTGAGACACTAAACCATAAAACTTCTAGAAGAAAACAAAGGCAGTAAACTCTCTGACATTGCTCTTGGTAATACTTTTTCTGATATGCCGCCTCAAGCAAGGGAAACAAAAGAAAAAGTAAGCAAATGGGAATACATCAAACTAAAAAGTGTTTGCCCAGCAAAGGAAACAATCAACGAATTGAAAATTCAACCTACTAAGTAGGAGAATATATCTGCCAATGATATATCTAATAAGGAGTTAATATCCAAAATTTATAAAGAACTCATACAACTTAACACCAAAAATTTTACAATCCAATTAAAAAAATTGACAGAGGACCTGAATAGATATATCTGCAAATAAGACATAAAGATTATCAATAGACATATGAAAAGATGCTGAATGTCACTAATCATCAGAGAAATGCAAATTAAAATTACAATGAGATATTACCTCACACCTGTCAGAATGGTTATCATTAATGAACAAGTGTTGGCAGGGATATGGAGAAAGGGAAACCTTGTTCACTGTTTTTGGAATTGCGAATTAGTGCTGTCACTATGGAAAAAAGTATGGAGGTTACTCAAAAATTAAAAATAGGCTCTTCCCTAAAGTGGCCTAAGATGACCTCTGAAAATTGTTCGCTATTCATTTGACCCAGAAAACCCCATAAAATCATGCAAATTAAGAAGTTCAAATCTCTGTGTTTACTTTAAGAACACTTGTGAAACTGTCCAGGCCATCAAGGGTATGCATATTCAAAAAGCCACCAAGTATCTGAAGGATGTCACTTTACAGAAGCAATATGTGCCATTCCGCATTACAGTGGTGGAGTTGGTAGGTGTGCCCAGGCCAAACAATGGGGCTGGACACAGGGTCAGGGGCCTAAAAAGAGTGCTGAATTTTTGCTGCAAATGCTTAAAAGTACAGAAAGTGATGCTGAAATTAAGGGTTTAGATGTAGATTCTCTGGTCATTGAGCCCATTCAGGTGAACAAAGCTTCCAAGATGCGAATTTACAGAGCTTGTGAAGGATGAACCTTACATGAGCTCTCCTTGCCACTCTGAGATGATCCTTACTGAAAAAGAGCAGATTGTTCCTAAACCAGAAGAGAAGGTTGCACAGAAGAAAAAGACATCCCAGAAGAAACTGAAGAAACAAAATCTTGTGGCCTGGGAGTAAATTTAGCATCAAATAAATGCTAACAAAAGTAAAAAAATAAATAATAAAAAAAAAATAAAATAAATAAATAACATAAACATAACATAAAATAAAATAAAATAAAATAAAATAGGACTATTATTGACTCAACAATTCTATCTGGATATTTATCTGAAGAAATCCAAAATCCTAATTTGAAAAGATATATGCACCCCTATTTTCATTGCAGCATTATTTACAATAGCCAAGATATAGAAACAACCTAAGTACCCATGAATAGGTTTTGGAAAGAAGAAAAGGTACATATATACAATGGAATATTACTTAGCCATACAAAAGAATGAAATTTTACCATTTGAGACAACATGAGTGGACCTGGAAAGTATTTTGCTAAGTGGAAAAAGTCAGACAGAGTGAAAAATATATGATCTCACATGTTGAATCTAAAAACAAACAAACAAAGAAACAAACAAAACAGAAACAGACTTATACATACTTATTGAGTACAATCTGATGGTTGTCAGATGGGAGGGGGTATGGGGAATGGAGGGAAAAAGGTGAACGAATTAAAAAGAAATTGTTAATTATGAAATAGTCATGGGGATATAAAGTACAACATAGGGAATATAGTCATTAATATGGTAATAACTATGTGTAGGTCCAGGCATATATTAGACTAGCAGAGGACATTAGTTCAAAAATTATACAGATGTCTAACCACTATGCTGTACACTTGAAACTAATATAGAATAATATTAAATGTCAACTATAATTTAAAATAAGAAAAGGGGAAACAATGTAGAGGAATAAGAGGTTCAAACTTCCAGGTATAAAACAGATAGGTCATGGGGATGTGGTATACAGCATAGAGAATGTAGTTAATAATATTGTGATAGCATTGTATGGTGTCAGATGGTTGCTGAACTTACTATGGGGATTATTTCTTAAGGTATATTAATATTGAATAACTGTGGTGTATGCTTGAAACTAAATACAATATTGTATGTAAGCTATATTTTAATAAAAATCTTTAAAAAATAAAATTAATAGAATTTCCTCTTATGTAATAGTCTTTGTATTCATGAAACCTATGTCTTTTTTTAGGTGGCAGTCAATGATCCTTTTAGTGTTTATCTCCTGGGAGTTCACTGTGAAAGGAAGCAGTTACCTACTTGGCATTTCTTGAAGAGATCCCCTCAAACCTTGGTAACAGTGTAAGATATCTTCTTTCTATATCAGCTCATAAGTCCTTTCATCTAACTTAAGTACACTTAAATGCATTATGATGTATGAATGAATGTAAAAACTGAAAAAGCTAAGGAAGCAGGAAGAATCAAGTAGCCATCTTGGGTTTCTCATAGCCTTGACTATTTAATTTACGAATCATTGTTTACCCTGTATAATATATATTAGAAGAGTTTTTCATCACTTATTTTATACTGTTTCTTATGCAATTTAACATAAAAGACAAATCTTTTGAGGTGTTCCAGGGACCCATCTGAAATATAAAGTTATTCCTTCATAGACTGAAATTTTAATCCTTAAAACTCAGTTTCTAATGAAAAGTAAGCGATTAGCATGCTTTGGCTTGGCAAATTTATGAAGAATTTTTTAACCTCTAGAAACATATTTGATTGACATAAAAGTGTTGTAGCCGTCAGCCCCTGAAAGACACACGGACCACCAGAACTCAGTGAGTTATAGGAAACACTCTAGTCAGCCAGCTGGGTCTGCCAGGGGTACGCAGACCCCAAATTAAGCAGCCCCGAAATGTAGAGGTACAGGGTTTTTAAGCCCAAAATCCCATTCTTCATTCTGTCTCAACACAAGGGGCTATCTTTCTTCTATTCACTACCTGTCAACTCACAGGTCAGGGGCGTAAGCAGGGTTACAGAAGCAGAAAGCTTGTTTAGAATGTTATGTTCCTATAATCAAAGGCCTACGTGCCCATAGCAATAGTCAAACAGTAATCTCTAGTAAGAGTCAATTTTTCAGCCACCACAAAAGTTAATCATTTATCTTTGTAAAATCAAGGCAAAATAAAGACATGTCTATTTTACTTAAATCAACAATATAAGCTAGCTTTAATTTACTAAAGATTAATTTTAGATCACATGAACTTGAAAATAACTTAAGATAGTTTCCATATATCTGAAAATTTTAGAATACACAATTCTTACAGCACTTGCTTTTAAAAATAATTTTAATAATTTATTTAATCTAGAAAATTATCTCATATTTATAACATACATATAGACTCACTTAGATAGACACAATCAAGAAACAGTTAGATCCAAATTTTGTTTTGGAGGAATTCACAGTTTATATTTGTCTTTGACAAGTCAAGTTCCAAATCACCTTTTCCCTTTTAAAATATGGACGATTATTTTTAATACCTCAAAAGAATTTAGTTGCCACCTAAATCACATAGGTCTATTTATTTATCTAAATCCTCTTTTTGAAGCTTCGAGAGACCAATTAAACAAGTTTTCCATTCATTCTGACTAATTTTATAATTAACTTTTTCTAATTGTGTGTGTAAAGATTAATTTAGAAATATCAAAGTACCCTCATCTTGGCCATCTTAGTATCAATGAGAAGCTGGGATAAGTTATGGGGCTTGTAGGTTTTGGAGGCACAATCCCATATTAATTTTGAGATCTGTAGACTCTGAACAAACTTTTAGAAGAAACTAGTCCTTATGTGTATGTCTCCAGACAAGCTCGATACTGTAGATGCCCATATAGGTACCCTAGAAGAAAGTTTTCCTCTGGCACCCCACAAAGATGTTAGTCACTTAAGAATAACCCAGCAAGGGTCAGCAAGAGCTTACCAGATGTGGTCAGAACCTTGTCAATATCCAAAGAATGGACCCATCTCTCTCAGGTGAACCCATTGCAGGATGCCTTGCCCTTCTCCCCAGAGCTCCCACTGCTTCTCTGGGATCAGCTGTGTTACAACACTGGACTCCTGACTCCTATTTCTGCCACTTTAGATTTGAAGATCTGAACATCTATCTCCACCATCACTGGCTATTTGGATTGGAGAAGCAAGTATTATAAAAATACAAAAGGTATTATAAAAGTATTAAAATACAAAAGGTATTATAAAATACAAAAAAAATTATATATATATATATATATGAACTAAAGAGTAGTCAGTCTCTCATTTAACCAGCAAAGATTTGTTAAGACCTAGTAAGCAATTCAATTAAAAGCAGCAATCCATATTTCTCCTTTGTCAGAGAGAGGGTAGGTACATCTGGAAGCAAGATGTCAACAGACTGAGAAGAATGTTTGCAGTCTTCTTTTATGTGTTTGGAATTAAAAGGTAATGTAAGGAAGATTACATGAAGGTGAGGGAAAGCAAAGTGGGGATCAGATTACAGGATATTTGACAAAATTACTTGAGTGTGGTCATCCTTTAGAAGGAGGTATCTGAAAAGGGATTTTCAAAGGGCAATAACCTAGATGTACAGAAACAGGGAGAGGACTTGCTTAAGGCAAAGACAAGACTTTTACTACAGTAGTTATAGTCCTGGATTGTGTTTCTCACCATGAGCTGCTCAGTTAGAAAATTATGATCAGATCACTCTGGGAGGTTACTTTCTATAGAACTTATTTTTTAGTTCACACCTCATTACTAAAAAACCCAAGGAAGAAATATTTTTGGTGAAATAACACAACAAAATGAACTCATTTTTTGAAAATGTTTAAGAAATACTAAAAATGTAGGATAATTGACTCAAATTGTCTCATGTGGGCACTGAAGATAAGGTATAGGATATTATAATAAATCTCTCATGGATTTATGATAGTCTAATTAAAGTAGGCCTAATCAGAAATTTGAAAGTAAGTATACTACCATGATTTTCTTTGCTAGAGGAATGGCATCTTACCATTCATATCTCCCAAACCTTGACAGTTAATTCAATCGGTTTTGTTCATTTGATCCATGTTTTTCTATTCTTTCTAATGAAACAAGCTCAACTGAAATATTGATTACTGCAGATGGGTTTTATGCTTAAATTTGAGACCTCCGGGGTTTTCTGAAGCTGCTTAATGCAAAGGTTTGAAGGGTGAATGCAAATCACAGATAAGGGAAGATTATCTGAGCCAGATTTAAAAAGCATGCCTGAAGCATAGACAAAAGACAAGGTCAGAAATATGGGGCATGGAAAACCAATCAGGCTGGAAAATGGAAAATGAAGATGGTTGAGGAAGAAGCATTCGGTGAATAGTCAGTAAGGTTTCAGTCCTCTTAAATGTTAGCTTCTCGGCCTCGTAGATAGGGTAGGTTTAACAGGCAAGGCCAGGCAGAGTTTACACAAATTACAGAGGAATAGATTAACTATAGTTAATCTTGGGAAATGTTCTTGTCCTCCATCTCCATTTCAACTGGAGCAGCCCTGATGAATGATACTTGCATTCCTCTTTCTTCTTTTGGAAAAAAGGAATACTTTCTCTACTGTTAGCTTTCATCAGCTGCTGCCTCATTCCTAATCCCCACTGGGAATGTAAGCATATTCAGTATTTCTGTTGTACTGCAGTCACAGCCTAATTCTCCATAAATCATCAAGTACATCAGAGTAATAGGTAATAAAATGTGTATGACTTGATATAATTGTGTAATATAATTGTAATACTGTTCAGTGGTCAGAAAGCATGTTATAAATCTGCATATAACAATATAAATCGATCTCCAAAATATTATGTTGAGAAAAAAACAGCAATCACTTAATGTGAATTATAAACCCAAAACCACACAAAAGTATCACAGATACATATATATATACACACATGCATATATGTATATATATACATGTAAATTAATATATATACATGTAAATTAATATATATATACATGTAAATTAATTTATAGAAGATGGCTTAGAAGGACATACATCAAACACGTCAATGTGGGAGTCAAGGAGGGAAGAGGAATAATATTTGGAGTGGAGGATGAAGAGAAAATGGAGAAACATGAACAGAGAGCTATGCACAGACCAATAATAATAAAGTGCTAAGGAATGATAGGTGAAAATCAAATCCTGTTGCTGCAGCTGCTGTCCAAATGAATGAGTGAAATTATAATTAATTTGTAAACATCTGAAATCTCTGCCTGTTGTTTTTTTTTCTGTTGTTTGACAAATCAGTGAATTTTATGAAGAGAAACCATTTTTGCTTGGCAAGTTGTTGACTTTATCCAGTATGATTATCAGGTAACTTGGATTTGGAATGTATTTAAAATAGCTTTGAAAAATTCCTTCTTAGAGTATTCATAACAGGGCTCTGAGGATAATAACCTGGATTTCCACAAGGCAAAGCCAACAACATAGAAGAGAACTTGTGTGATACTGCTTACACAGTTGGATAAAAAGCTAGTCATAGCATTTGCTATGGTTTGCTATTCTTGGTTTACTATTTGTTACTTCCCTTCTTGGTTTGTTACTTGGCACAGAGGAACACAGTGCCAAGAAGTTGGAAAATTACGGATCCTGATTTGCTGGGGAGAGCCTTCTCAATATTTTGAACCACCATTGAAAAATTAACATTGTTTTATTAGCTTCTGTTAATAATTACAGACTATTTATCCTGTGATGAAGGAAGAATTTTGGCTGGGCTAACTGAAAACATTAAATAATATAATTACAAATACTACAAACCAAAGGAGAAAGGAACGATGGATCTAAAGAACCCTAAAGAACTGCGGAAAGCAGTTAAATTAGAACTGGAGGAGTTTTGTGCCAGTTTCCACTCTCTATCATTAAGTCCCTGCATCAGTATGTTGGGTGTGATAATATCTTCAGAAGATACTGGAAGGTTATAAAGGCCTAGTTGTTAAGATTAACTTTCCATGTGGAAAATATGTCCCCTATTGTAGAAAATTGGTAGAAATCTTACTTTATGTTAAGGACTGAAGGACTGAAAGACACATCTGTATCTGATTTCTGAGCACACCATGTAAGAAAGCAACTGGCAAATTGACATCTAGAAGGTAAGCAAACTACATACAAAAATAGTTTCATAAAATATTTTTAATGGTAATATTTAGATAATTTTGGCTTTAAAAATTTCTTAATAAAGCAAAAAAAAATTATAGAAATATCAGACAGCTATTTGTATCACTAGAACATAACAGAGGAAAATAACAACCATTAAAATGTACAGATTTTTGCTATGTGACAGGAATTATTCTAGAACTACTTTCCATGCAGGTTTGACACAGATCTATGAGTTAGGTACTATGATTGATTCAATTTTACACATGATAAAACTAAGGCACAAGGAGGTTAATTTGCCCAAAATTAGTGATGGAGACAGGACTCAAACAAATGTATGACACCTCCAAATACCCAATCCTTAACTATCATCATAGAAAACTGTAAATTTGCTTAGCCTTAAAATACTCTGAATTATAAAAAAAATGAACTAAGACAAAATGCTAGTAGAAAACAAACATTTGGAATAAATATTTTTAGAAGCATTCCAGAGTCTTGCGAATGTTAGATATAAATTTGGACATAAATTTTTAATAAAAAATATATTTTTACTTATTAAAATAGATCATATGAGATCCTCTGTGACAGTTTTATGTAAAAAACAAAGTTCAAAGCCACAAACTTTTCTTCGTGTGAAATACATGATTGTTTTCAGTCTTGGCCTACACATTGGATTCATCTAGGAAACTTAAAAAACTTAAGAATGTCTGGGTCTCAATCCAGAAATTTGTGGTGGCAGGTGTAGCCTGGACATTGTAATTTATGAAAGCTTCCCAGGTGGTATCTACTGCAATAATTCAAGGCTTGATTTGAGGGTAGATTTGTGGTAAACCATAAGCACTCAGGATGGGATCAGGTAGACTGGGGTTTGAATCCACAGACTCACACATGTGAACTGTGTGATTTTGCATGACTCTTCTTGAGACTGAGTTTTTTTCATCTATACAATGGGGATTATGAGAGCACCTAATTCTAGATTTGTAGAATGCATACTTATCTCTTGGCAATACATATGTGTCTCTTAGAATAGTGATTGGCATGCCACACAATAAACTGTAGTATTTTAAGACTGAAGGAAGATCATAGGTGAGATTTTTCCCTAAGACTCCTATAATTTTGAGACAGTTACATGGAAAACCAGTAAGGTAGAGCTAGTCTTTACTGAATTTAATAGTTTATTTGTTAACCTCTATGAATAGTAAATGATATATTATTCTCTATCTACCTATTATCTATTATCTATTATCTATCTATCTATCTATCTATCTATCTATCTATCTATCTATCTATCTATCTACCTATCATCTATCTATCATCAATTATACCATCTATCAATCCATCCATCTATAATCTATTATCTATCTAACATCTATCTACTATCTATCTAAACTAGCTAGCTAACTATATAGATTTTTTGAGCAGGAAATCACCTTCATTTGCTAGGCACCAACTCATATTCCAGCACATAGTAGAGAGTTAAAGATATGTGAATGTGAAGAAGAAACTTTACATACTTTTTTTTTCTATTTTTTTTTTCTAAAGAGAATCTTGATACCAATTTTCCTGAATCTATTGGCTTATCTAAATCTTGCTTATTGAAATGTCCATTGGAAAATCTAATAATTTTTTCTTATCTTTCTTTGCTGGTTTTTTAAAATTGTTATTAAGTTTATTGGCGTAACATTGGTTAATTCAATTATATAATTTTCAGGTGTACATTATAATTTGACATTAACATATCCTATAGAAGTCCAGTTTCCTTCAGCTACCATATATTTGATCCACTTTACCCACTTCGCCTTCCCCATATCTCCCTATATTTCACACCCTTTACCCCATCTACCTCTCCCCACCCCCCACACCTTACTCTCTGGTAACCACTAGTCCATTGTCCATGTCCATGAGTCTTTGTTTGTCCTGTTCATTTGTTGCTTTTAGGTTTATGTCCCATATATAAGTGATATCATGTGATTTTCACTTTTTCAGTCTGGCTTATTTTGCTTAGCATGATTATCTCGAGGTCCATCCAGGTTGTCACAAATGGCAGTATTTCATCTCTTCTTATAATTGTGTAATATCCCATTGTATATATGTACCACAGCTTCTTTAGCCAATCATCTATCGTAACACACTTTGATTGCTTCCATGTCCTGGCCACTGTGAATAAAGCTGCTATGAATATTGGTGTGCAAATATCTTTTTGGATATGGGTTTTCAAGTCTATGGGTAAATACACAGTAGAGGGATTGCTGGATCATATGATAGATCTATTTTTAGTTTTTTTGGTGAACCTCCATACTGTTTTCCATAGTTGCTGTACCAATTTGCAGTCTCATTAGCAGTGTATCAAGGTTCCTTTTTCTCTGCATCCTCTCCAACATTTGTTATTACTTGTCCTGTTGATTATAGCTTTCATAACAGATGTGAGATGGTGACACATTGTGGTTTTGATTTGCATTTCCCTAATAGCTAGCGATGTTGATTCATTTTTTCATATATTTGTTGGCCATTTGTATGTCCTCTAGCGAGAAGTATCTGTTCAGGTCCTCTGCCCATTTTTGATTAGATTGTTTGTTTTTGTGGTTATTGAGTCATATGAGTTCTTTGTATATTTTTGGATATTAGGCCCTTATCGAATGCATTGCTTGCAAATATATTCTCCCATTCTGATGGTTATCTCTTTACATTGTTGACGGTTTCTTTTGCTGAGCAGAAGCTTTTTAGTTTGATGTAGTCCCATTCATTTATTTTTGCTTTAAGTTCCCTTGCCTTTGAGGTCAAATTCATAAAATCCTCTTTAAGTCCAAGGTCCTTGAGTTTTAGTTCCTATGTTTTCTTCTATGAATTTATTGATTCAGGTTTAATATGGGTCCTTAATCCATTTTGAGATAATTTCAGTGTGTGGTGATAGACAACTGTCTAGTTTCATTCTTTTGCAGGTGGTTTTCCAGTTTTCCTAGCACCATTTATTGAAGAGGCTTTCCTTTCTTCACTGTATGTTTTTGGCTATTTTTGTAGAAAATTATTTTGCCCATATAAATATGGGTTTACTTCTGGATTCTCGATTCTGTTCCACTGGTCTGTGTATCTGTTTTTCTGCCAGTGCCATTCCATTTTGATTACTGTCACTTTGTAGCATAATTTGAAGTGGGGCAGAATGATACCTCCAGCCTCGTTCTTTATTCTCAGTATGACTTTGGTAATTCAGGGTCTTTGTGCTTCCATACAAATCTGATGATTTTTAATTTTATTTCTTTAAAAAATGTCAATGGTATTTTTATGGGAATTGTATTAAAATCTGTATAATGCTTTTAAGTAATAAGGTCACTTTAGCAATGTTGATTCTTCCAATTCAAGAACATGGAATATCTTTCCATTTCTTTGTATCTTCAATTTCTTTTAATAGGATCTTGTAATTTTCATTATCTAAGTCCTTTACATGTTTAATTAAATTTATTCCCAGGTATTTTATTCTTTATTTTCTTTTTTTGCAATTGCAAAAGGAATTATTTTTTCCACTTCTTTTCTGATATTTCATTATTAGAGTATAGGAATACTATGGATTTTTAAAAGTTAATTTTGTATCCAGAAACTTTACTGTATTTGCTTATTGTTTCTAGTAGTGTTCTTGTGGAGGTTTTAGGGTTTTCCAAATAGAGAATTATGTCATCCACAAATAGGGACAGTTCGACTTCTTTGTTTCTATTTGGAGCCTTTTATATCTTTCTTATGCCTGATTGCACCTGCTAAGAGATTCAATGTTATATAGAATAACAGCAGCGATAGTGCACAGCCTTGCCTTGTTCTTGATCTTAGAGGAAGGTTTTTAGTTTGTCACCATTAGGTATAATGTTGGCTGAGGGTTTGTCATATATGTCCTTTATTATGTTAAAGTACTTTCCTTCTATACTGATTTTGTTAAGTGTTTTGATTATAAATGAATGCTGTATCTTGCCGAAGCTTTTCTGCATTATTGATATGATCATATGATTCTTAGTTTTTCATTTGTTTATGTGGTGTACCACATTGATCGATTGTTTATGTTGAACCATCCCTGTTCCTCTGGGATGAAGCTCACTTGATCGTGGTGTATAATCTTTTTAATATGTTGCTGTATTTGGTTCGCTAGTATCTTATTTAGGATTTTTGCATATGTATTCATGAGAGATATTGGTCTGTAGTTTCTTTTCTTTGTGTGTTATCTTTACCAGTTTTGGTATCAGAGTAATATTGGCCTCATAAAATGAGTTGGGAAGGCTTGCCTCCCCTTTGATTGCTTAGAAGAGTTTGATGAGAATAGCTATTAAATTTTCTTTGAATGTTTAGAAGAATTCAGAGGTGAAACCATCTGGTCCTGGCCTTTTCTTTTGGTAGGTTTCTGATGATTGTTTCGATTTCCAAAGTACTGATCAATCTATTTAGATTTTTCAGATCTTTTTGATTCAGTGTAAGAAGGTTGTATTTTTCCAAGTACTGGTCCATTTCTTCTAAGTTATTATATTTGGTATTATATACTTTTTCATATTATTCTTGCATGATCCTTTGTATTTCTGCGTAGTCAGTTGTAACTGCCCCTCTTTCTTCCCTGATTTTGTTTTTCATGTTCTTTTCCTTTTTCTTTAGTGAGTGTAACCAGGGGTTTGTCAATTTTATTAACCTCAAAGAACCAGCTGCTTGTTGCATTTGTTTTGTCTATTGCTTTTTTCATTTTGTTTTGTTTTCATTTATTTCTACTCTAATTTTGATGATTTATTTCCTTCTGCTGACTTTAGCCTCGTCTGTTCTTCTATTTCAAGTTTTTTAAGATGAAGTGTTAGGTTGTTTATTTGGGTTCATTCTTGTTTTTGTAGATAGGCCTGTAATTATGTGAACTTTTTTCTTATGACTGCTTTTGCCATGCCCCCAAATTTTGATTGTTGTACTATCTTTATCATTTGTTTCCATGTATCTTGATCTCTCTTTTTATTACTTCTCTGACACAGTTATTCTCCAGTGGCATATTGTCCAATCTTCATGTATTGTGGTTCTTCCTGACTTCTTTTTACAGTTAATCTCTAGTTTCAAAGCATTATTGATCAGAGAATATGGTTGGTATGATTTCAACCCTCTTCTATTTGATGAGGCTATTTTCTGTGTCCCAGTATGTGGTCGATTCTTGAGAATGTTCCATGTGCACTAGAGAAGAATGTATAAGCAGTTGTTTTGGGATAGAAAATCTATAAATGTAAATTATGTCCAGTTGATCTAATGTGTCATTTAAGGATGTTATTTACTTATACATTTTCTGTTTGAATGATCTGTACATATCAAAACAATGGGTATTTAAGTGCCATGCCATAATAGTGTTTTGGTGTATTTCTCCCTTAGTTCTGTTAGTAATTACTTTATATATTTTGGGGCTCCCTGATTGGGAGTATAAATATTAATAAGTGGTATGCCTTTATGGTGCATGATTCCCTTTATCATTATGAATTGTCCCTCAGTATTTTTCTTTATCTTTTTTAATTTGAAGTCTGTTTTGTTTGCTATTAGTACCGCTACTCCTGCTTTTCTCAGAATGCCATTTGCTTGAAATATCATTTTCCATCCTTTCATTTTGAGTGTATATTTGTCTTTAGAGCTGAAATGTGTCTCCTGGAGGCAGTATATGGTTGGGTTGTGTTCTTTGATCCATTCTGCAACTCTGTGCTTTTTTATTGGTGATTTCAGTCCATTTACATTTAGGGTGATTATTGAAATATGAGGTCTTCTTATAGCCATTTTATCTTTTGCTTTTTGGTATCTTGGTGTTTCCATTTTTTTTTTTCTTGTTCTTATTGTTCTGTTTCTTTATTTTGGTTGGCTTTTGTGGGTTATGTTTCTAGTTCTTATTGTTTGGTGTTATATACTTTAGTTCTGACTCTATGGTGTGTGGTTACCATTGCAAATATGAAAATGTTAGTTATATATATACATATACAGTCATCCATTCTCTTCCGTGTGTGTCTTATCTGCATTCTCCTTTGTGAATCTGATCTTTGAATCCTCTCCTTTTCAGTCATCATCCTCTCAATTTGTCCCTATGCATGCTGAACGTTCATTACTATCTTGCTATAGCAATTCTCTCGTTATTTAAGCTTAAAAATGCACTGTTCTTAGTAAGGGTTGCCCTCCTCTGCTTCTATTTGCCTGATAGTCATTTTACTTCTAATTATGTTTTTTTTTTTCATTATATTTTAGGTGAGCTGACCCCTTTTAGTATTTTCTGTAGTGCAGGCCTTGTAGTGGAGAATCCCTCAATTTCTGTATGTCTGGAGAGGTCTTAATTTCTCCTTCATATCTAAATGAGGGCTTAGCTGGATACATTATTATAGGCTTGTAATTCTTTTCACTTAATAGGTTAAATATTTGATTCCGTTTCTTTCTGTCTTGTAAGGTTTGCGCTGAGAAGTCCAAGGATAATCTAATGGGTTTTCCTTTATAAGTTATCATTTTTTCTCTACCTAGATGCCCTGAGAATTCTGCCTTTGTCATTGATTTTGATAATTTGAGTACAATGTATCTTGGTGAAGGCCTATTTTAGATTGAGATAATTGGGTGTTCTGTTGTCTTCTTGAAATCAAGCTCCTGTTCATTTCTTAGATTTGGGAAATTCTTGTCAACTACGTGTTTGAAAACGCTTTCTAGTCCCTGCTCCTTTTCCTCCCCTTTGAGGATGCCCATTATTCTTATGTTTCCTCTCCTGTTGGTATCAGCTAGTTCTTGTATTTCTCTTTCATTTTTTTTTCATTCTTCAGTTTCTCTCTTCTTCTGATATGTTTCTAGATTTCTCTCTTCGATATCACTGATCCTTTCCTCCATTTGGTCGACTCTATTTGCCAAGCTTGCAATTTCATTTTTCAACTCTCGCAGTGTATTTTTAATCTTCAGAAGTTCTGTTCTGTTCTTTTGAAGGTTTCAATCTCCTTGCTCTGCTCATCTGTTTGCTTTTTCAATTCCTGAAATTGTTGATATGACTCATTTTGTAATGCATTGAGTTTTTTCTGAAGTACCATTTTGAATTCTCTGTCATTTAAGTTGCACATTTTATGTCTGCAAACTTTTTTTCTGGAGATTTTTTTCTTTCTTTCTGAAATGCCTTGTCACCTTGGTTGTTCATGGTGCTTAATGGACTATTTCTATACCTGGGCATTAATGAAAGTATATTCTGCTTTTTCCCCAGAAAGATTTATTGTATAAAGGTCTTTCTTTTGCCCGCTGCAAAGAAGTCACTTTTCTTTTAGTTTCCAGTAGGTGACATCTAAGCCTCTTGTATCCCTGCTTTATATAAAGCCTAAATAATATCTTTTTTACTTTCTTTTAGACATTTAATCATGCTCGCTACTCTTAGTTTCAGTCCCTTTCAGTGCCAGTGACAGTCTTGGATGTGTTTGCTCAGGTTGCCCTGGGGTTCCACAGTGTTCGTTCTCGGAGGGTACGGCAGAGAGTCCCTGTGGTTTGGGAGTTAGGGGCAGTGGTTCAGCTTCAGGTTTGCAACTGGGACGGTAAAAATTAACTGTTGTTTCTGTGCGGTCCCATCCGCTTCTTTGCTTCTGCCCCGATGACTGGGCCTTGGTGTCGGTTGCTAAAAGTCCGGCACTTCCAGGCAGGCTGTTTAGGGAACTCTCCGCACCTTCTTCCCTCCCTCTCTTCCTCCTTCAGGGATCTCCAGAGGGCTGCCGGAGGATGCTTCAGTCTAGGCAGTGTTTGCTCAAATTTCCCTGGGGCTCTGAAGTGTTTGGTCTCGGAAAGTATGGGGGAGGGAACATCCAGGTTGAGGGTTTTTCTGAGGTCCTGTCCTGCTTCTCTGCTTTTGCCCTGATGACTGGGCCCTGCTGCTAGCTCCATGGATCTCAAAGCACTTTCAGGCAGGGCAGTTCAAGAAAGTCACCATACTTTCACCCCTCCCCCTCCTTCTGCAAGGAGCCCACCTGAGAGGCAGCTTCTTTTTTTGTCCCAGTATATTGCCCAACACCTGTGGTTCTGACCTGTGGTAGCTCTCACGAGCAGATCCCACACTCAGATGTGCTGGTGTGCAGTTTGGGTGTTTTTTGTTGAGTTTTAGATGTCAGCTTATTGCTGTTTAAAGGGGAGAGATCTGAGGACGTCTCTCACTCCACCATGTTTTCCAGACAAAAATCTAATCATTTTGTGACTGTCCAGTAGCAGATATTTGCTTTGATAACATAGTAGTCATATTAGGCATTATGCTAGAAGACACAGAACCATGAGTCATTCTATCTTTCTGTGAGGTTTTGTACTGACTCTGACTTAGATTCAACATCTGCTTTTCTGATTCTGCTTAAGTCTCTATTTCCTGGTTCATAACCATGGCCATGTGAAGGTTTCAAATTTTTGCTTGCCATAAGCTACTGTTCTCAAGTAATGACAGATGAACAAGTGCTTTAAGACATGATATCACTCAAAACAACATGCTTATGAATTGCAACATATATCTTGGCTATCAGCCTTCTTTTTTGGGCAAGAAAACATTTAAGATTGTCCCAAGTTCTTAACTGTATATGAGTCAAAAAAAGTCTCATTAAATAGGCTTGTTATATCCTTCCTTTCTTATTAATAATATGAAAGGGTTATAGTAAAGATGATGTTTTAGGCCTGGCAATAGAGAAATCATTTTTTTAAAGTCCAAAACATATTTATTTACTTTTTAAAAATCATAATGTTATTTTTTTTTAAATTAACTTAGTTGTTATGTGTAGGCCACATTTCATGCATTAATTAAACATCATAACAACTTGTGGTGTTGATGCTATTATATCTATACTTTACAGCTAAAGAAACCAAAAAGATATACAACTAGAAATTGATGGAGATAAAATTTATATGCAGAAAATGGTTTCCAGAAAATGAGCTATTTAGCTTTATGCTCCCATTATAACGGAAAAGATTTACACAGTAATGCCCATTCTAACAGCAATTAAACAAATATTCCTTTTTAAATGGCATTTAACACTGTTGAATTATAATATCAGATTCATCATTCTTTCTATAATAATTATCTTGAGAGATACATTGCCAAGGGATTCTCTGATTGCAAAGTTATCAATATTAAAGCTTTCTTTAGTTTACAAAGTAAACAATTTGAAACAATGTTCATCTGATATAACCCTTTTTTTTAGTTTCTACTTTCCTTCTGAATTCTTCTCTCTTGGGCAGGCATTTTTGATTAGAGAATTGTCTCTACACTAAATCTCTGCTTTTTTTGTGACTACTCAAAATCTGACAATATTTTTCTGATTGCCTTTTTGAAAATGAAAATCCTGAGTTTTTGTCAATTTTTTTCAGTATGGTACTTAAATTGGAACTAACAATAAATACATTTATGAAAAGTTTTTAAAGGCTCCTATTAATTTTTACTTAGAGAAACATCTTAGATATGGTAACCCTTTCCAGCTTGGAATCCTCTTCGTTAGGAGGTAATTATTTCCTAATTATCACTAATCCTACCTAAATGTACACAAACAAATCACATAAATTTTAATAACCCAAATTTCAAACTGTACATGCCAAAATTCCATATAGCTCTGTTACATAATTCTGTGGGCCTATAGGGATGCATCATGGGAATTCACACACATGTCTTCATCTGTAATAACAGATGGCATTATGAATTCCTTTCCTGTCTGTTCTGATTCTTCTGTGAAGATGCTAGAAGTGTAGCACCTAGGTGGATGATGGCAAAGCACGTATTAAGAATACTAATGTGCATACCAGGACTGTCCAGGATGCATCCAAAACTGCTCAGCGTTGTAGGGCTGGAGATATGTTGAGTTCTGTGCAGTCAAGAAGGAATTACCATCTCACAACTTGCATTGTCCTGTGTGTCACCTCAGTTCAGAAACAGCAATATTTCTGTTCAGTCTCTTTGAAATAGCAACCTCTCTTCTGGACGTGTGCCATTTTCCATAAAGAGTATAAAATTGGTCCAAGTGATTGGTCAGGGAACAGATGCCCTTCAACAGTTTCCATTAGTTCTTTCTCCTCTATGTCCTTTTATAAAAACTGATGTTAAAAATTTCACTCTCAAACTTTTGTTAAAACTTACCCTCTTATCCTACATAAGAGTGTTTGGGACTAGAGTGGAAGTTACATAACTCTAGTAGGCAGGAAAATTTATTCCAAAATTTATTCCATTTGCTTTTCCATGGCTGAGAACATTTTGATTCCTCCAAATTATGACTCATTTTATATTGGAAAATAATTGAGAAAAGAGAGAAACTGAAAATAGAAAAGGGAAATAAAACAGACAAGAGTAAGAAGCAGAGGATCTTACAAGAAAGTATGGGAATTGTAAAAGTCAACCAGAGTGTTAGAGCTCCTGAGATTATTAGAAAAGTTGAACTTAGGACATTCTGTGGATGGACAGACTGCAAAGAAATCCTTTGGTCAAAAGTCATTCTTGGCTGAAGCTAAGATTCTATAGCTGTATGTGTTAGGAAAGCTGTTGAAATTACCTTTACAGCATAACTGATTATATTAATTAAAAATTTTCCCCATATTTTTTATTTCAAACAAGTTGTTATTCATTTCCAAGACTATGAGGGAAATTACAGAGAATATAAATAACTCTAAACAGTATATCAAATAGCCATTAACAAACACTTGGATGAAAACTCAGATGCTGGGGGCAAAAAGCAACTAAGCAACTATATTTTCTGCAACTGAGACAACAAAATAAAATAGTTTGCTGAAGTTTTTGGTGAGAGAAAACTAAAGCTATCATATAGAAAACTGAGGGATGGTAAATAGAAATAAATTTAATGTCTTCATTATTATAATCTGAGCTCTGTAAAAATATTGTATATTTTACTTTATAAAATATTTTATTTAGTGATCATAAAGTCACTTTTACATGTAACTCTGATCACCAAATTCTATTTCCCCTCAGAGTCTCTTATGCTTCTTAATGAATAAGACGGGGTCTGCTTTTCTCTCTATACAACTCATCTCATAAAGTGATACTGGGTATGAGGTGTTTCATAAGATTTTAAAGAATTTATTCTTTTAGCATTACACAGAATATATTTTTGTGAATATTTAATTAATATTTTATTATCATCAAGGAAAATATTTTTCTTTTTCTTAGCAGGACCTATCTTTGTTTTTGAAAAAATCTCAGAATATGGGTCCTTCTGTTAGTTGTGTATGTTTGTGAGAAAAACGAGAATAAAAGATTGCCCTGTGTCAGGGTCCTGTGTATAGGGATCAGTTGAAAACCTCCCCACCTGCTTGTTAGAGAGTATGAGATTTGGAGTGGAGAAGACTGCAATTGGATCCCTCCCCACTCATTTCTGATAGCTGGGGAAAGAGATCATTTTCACCTAGGGTTGTGGCTGGAATGTTAACAGGAGCATATCTCTTTTTTCATGTGAACTTCATTAGCATTTAAGAAAGAGTGGGGAGCTTTCAGTTTTTTAAAACAAAAGAGAAAGCAAACCATGGTGAAGTTTCCCAAGGAAGGGGTTTGGATTATAGATCAGTAGCAGAAGGGGAAAGAAAAAGAGGAGAAAAAAAGAAGGGAGGGAAGAAGAGAAATTGAGTTGAGGAGTTGGGGAAGGAGGAAGCGAAAGAAGAGAGAGGAGGGAGAGAGAGATATTCTTCATGAGCCAGTTGCCAAGGTCACAGCCAACCTTGCTGTAGTACACTAAGAAGAAATTTGAGTTAACTTAAAAATTCTTGATGTTTTCCTATGTTTCTTATTGCTCCATGAAGATTCCACCAGATTCTTTTTATATCTGTACTGTATTTTGGGGGGTATGTTTGATATGGAGGAAACTAATGAGGCAGAATTCCCTTACAAAATAGTGATGGTAACTGTGCCTGATCATCTTAGAAGGATATCAGTGGAGATAGGGCTATGCATCATTCCCCTTCCCTCTTCCTAAAACTAAACAATCTGATTTCTTTCTTCAGCAGGCATGAGGGAGGCTGTGATTCTAGCATTCCTTTAAAGTCCAACAGCATGGATTATCTCTGAAGTATTAGAGAGGAGAAACCCCTGATATGTCAACTTACTGATGCAGCAGAACAACTGGAAAAGATGGTAAGCAGGGAACATCTGGAAACACTATAAAAATGAAGGCTAATAGATGACTGAATGAGGTCAAGTAATGCCTGAAAAAAGAAGAAAAGTGCTATTTTGAAAGAACATTTACCAAGCAGTTAGAGGGACTAAAGTTTAGAGGATGGTAAGGTATTATATATTTTATGAGGGAAAAGGTGAACATAAACCTCCTTGAGATACAAGGAGATCAGTAACCAGTTCTAAAGACATTGTAGGCATTTTCGCAGAGTTTCATAAGTAATGGACACATAAAAGAGTGAGACTTCCCTCATCACTATTAAAAGGATTGAGGGAATAGAACTAGTCCAAGAAAGGTCTTCACAATAAAAACTAAAGCTATATATGCTGCCTGTTTTCTCTCATCCAGCCTTACATGAGTTGTGGCCACCTAGAACTATTCAAATAAGGGTATTAAACTGCTGAAGGAGTTGAGTGTAGTTATTTGAAGTATTAAGAATTTTAAAAGCATTCCTATCAGTCAACCAGCTTCCTTGCTTTTTTTCCCAGGCAGTTCCTTCCTGTGAAACTAAGAATCCCTTAGGCTATTACTGGCATGGTAAAAAAACAAACAACAACAATAACAACAACAAGAACAACAACAACATCAATTTATAGACAGAATATAGATTCCAAAAACTGAAAGGGATCTTTAATGAATTTATAATCCCAACTATTTCAAAGAAAATACTAGCTCAGAAAAACTGTTTTATATATTGTTACAGTTAAGATTGAGAGTCAGGATAAAAATTCTGGTTTCTTAGTTTCCATTACAGGATAATGTCCTCTATCCCTTGTCTGAGAAGTTATGAAGAAGTGGGGTGAAAAAATTTTGAATAAAATGTTTTTGGATCCTCTCCTGTGTGTTTTTTAAAATTATTTCTGTTCGTTTAAAATCTCACACGAGGTACATTTTTTCTAACTTTAGCATTAAATCAACAACTAAATATTGGGAAACCTTTTCCCATACAAGAAAAAAAGAGAGAGAAAGGAATATAATAGAAGTCTGTTGATATTCTAATTAATTGACCAGAGACTTCATTAGGCTCATATTATCAGAGAGGTTCAGTTGTGAAAAATATTTTCCATGTCTAAATATTTTATAGATGCTTTTACCTAATATTAGTATTTCCAGAGCCACAGATTGTAGATATGTAGGCAGTTTGCTAAAAAGTTACTACTTGGAAAATTGGAAGTCTGGGTTGGTCTCCTGACCACTTAAAAGGACTGATGTGTGTGATTGTATGATCCAAAGATGCAGGGTCCTATATATTCTATATTACTACATATGCTATTTTTAGACCCTATTTGCACTGAGGTTCTCTCTAATAATGACAGATTCGTGATGATTATCAAGATGTCATAAAAAAAGGGAAGATTTAGAAAGCAAATAGAATGTGGTGAATAGTGGAAAGAATTTATATAAATAGAATAAGGAGGCCACCTCAGGATTTTGTGATTAAATTCATCTGAAAAACATTTAGTATTTTAACCTTTTATTTAACTTTTATTTCATACATCACCAACTTAAAGTGCCTTATCCATTAATGTGCCTGTGTTTATTTTAAGTTATATATAAATTCAGGGCTGGACAGATGTTGAATTTTATTCACTGTACCAGTCAGAATTCCGTTTCAGATGTTCATCTGAAAACTGTCATGGAAGGATTGCTTACAGAAGTGTGGTCAGGGACTAGGGAGCCAAGCAACAAGATGAAAACAATAGGAGATAATCAACAGTGGCCTGAAAGGAACCCAGGGAGGAAGTAATGTACTGAAGCCTGGTAAGGGAAACCACAGATAAAGAAGCCACCTCTTAGGGGCTATAATCATAAACTAAAGCAGGCAGTGCAGAAAACTTGAACCTGGCTTGTGTGTGTGTGTGTGGTGTGTGTGTGTGTGTGTGTTGTGTGTGTGCACGTGCGTGCATTGCTAGTGGTGTGTGAGGGGGGCAAGTAGGAGTAGTTGGTTGTAGGGAAAGGAAACAAGAGGCAAAAAGATATGTTGGAAATCCTAAGTTCCTGTACCTGGTCACTGTGACCTAATTTGGAAATAGATCTGGCAGATACAATCAAATTAAAATGAGGTTATACTGTATTAGAGCTGGCATTCAATCGAATAACTGGCCTCCTTATATGAAGGGCCACATGAAGACAAAAGGGACTCAGAAACTCAGTGGAGAAGACCATGTGACTATGTAGGCCAAAGCTGAAGTATAGTTGTATACTAAAGAAAGCCATGCATTGCCAACAGCTATCAAAAAGCTGGAAGAGGCAAGGAAGGATGCTTCCCTAGAACCTCAGAGAGAGCATGGCCCTGCTTACACCTTGTTTCAAACTTATAGCCTCCAAAAACTATAAGAGAATAAATTTCTATTGTTTTAAGGCACCAAGCTTGTGATACTGTTATAGCAACCTTTTGCTAGGTAGTTAACAGACATGAGCAAAGGCCCGGCCCAGAGACCTCCCTAAAAAACACCCATTTTGTAGTTATAAATCAATTACTGCATCCTAGACAAAGGAATAGAGAACCATAAAACATATAGCTGGGTTTAATCCAGCTACAGGTGCTTGAGAAAGTAAGGACTACTCTGACCCTCTCTTCCCCCGCTTCATTATTACCATCATTATGGATCATGCCTATGCCTAGAATTCATGATCTAGTTCATTTAACAGACTACATACTGGGTAACCAATGTAGGCAGGAGTAATCTAACAACTGAATATCAATCAAAATGACCTCATGTGCTAATCACCAAGAACGACTTTGTAATGCCCTATCAGTGCCTTAATACAGACCTCCCTACTTCCCAAGGTATAAGCCCTCTTCTCTGTAACCCACCCCTCACTTGGAATGTACTTTAATTATACATTTTGTTTTCCAACAATATAGCCTATTTAGTTGTGATTGCTTCTACCTCAAAATGCTGCATTTAATAAATCTTAACCTTTTCCTAAATCTCACTGAGCTGTAAATTCCTTTCTACACTGGAGAAAAGCGAGGACCCCCAGTGTTATCGAGGGGCAACACCAGAGTTCAGATCACCCCTAATGATAACACTAGGGAAATTAATACATGAGGAAAGTAGTAAGGTACTAAAAATGGATGCAAAGGAGAATGCAAAGAGCAATATATCTATTTAGGCAATCAGGAATGCTAAATTTAATTTTTTTAGTAGATATAAAGTGATTTCTTGTAAAAGATTTCAAATCTCTTCTAGACAAAATCGATTTGTATTTCTATGAAATAAGAAATCTGCAACATTATTATCAGTCTTGAACATTTACAGTGTAAAAATAGCTTAAAGATTGAAAAAATACAGATCACTATAGATTAGGTTTAGCTCCAAAAGGTGTGGTAAGTAGTATAAGATGCCCAGTAATACACCTCAAAATTCTTTTCATTTAATGTCTTCCACAATTTAATTGAGATCAGAATATTGGTCAATGACCAAATTATTCATGTTACTCATCTGAAAAAATTTCTGTTCTGAAATATTTTGTTTCTTTTGTTGTTGTTTTTTCAGTCCTTATAGTTCTTTAATTGGCTATTTTTTATTGCTAAAAATTTTCTTACTTAAAGGTTTCAGTAAGGAAAGTACATTTTGCGAATCTCTTTCCCCAGATTGAATGGGTCCCTATACACCACACTAGCACATACTGTTCACATTCCCTTTCAATCTTCTTTACATTTGTGTTCTACCTTCCAACTTCATCTCTTAATTATCTTTCAACCATCTTTCAGACATGTAGGGAATGATGGGCCCTCATGCTCTGTGCATGAGTTCTCAGAAGTTGCTCTAATTCAACCCATCCAGATATTATTCAAGCTTCAGGGTAACTGGCTAGTTCTCCCCTTTTCCATGCTCCAGCTTACTAACAGGTCTCCCTCCCATAAACTTCCATTGAATTTTAGTTAGCTACTGGATTGAGCTGTTAATTGTTTTCTGATCATTCCATATGTTTTAAAATTAAGGTCTTCTTAAATTAATGGGAACCACTTTGACAGAGCCAAAGCTGTGCACTAGTCAACACATAATTTAAAAAATTAAATTGAATGTCTTTAAGAGGAGCCACAACCTTGCCTTAGCTTTCCATACTCTGACTGCACCCTATCATTCTGTCGTCTCGTATTTATACCTTTGTTCTTCCTTCTTTGGAATCAAAGACATTTGACTTTTGTATCTTGTTACAGAAACTGAAGAATATAAGCTATTTGCTATCAGAAGCCTTGTTTTATAGCTACACCGTATATACTTTTTGCAGCCCTTGGCCTCAAGCTCGTGTGTGAATTATGTTTACTTAGAGATTTACTCTCTTTACAAGTCAATCAGAAAAAAAAAAAAAAAAAAAAAAAAACCTTTGCTGTGTGTAAAAGCCAAGGATAATAACATTTTTATTATTTTAGAGATACACGTATTTGTGTATACATTTTCTCATTAAATTCTTTATAATTATCTGACCATTCTTTACTTTATAGATGTGGAACTGAGTCCCACATCAAATTAAATGCTTTGCTAAAGCTTACACAGATAATAAGCAGCAGGTCTACTTGTTCTTTTTATATCACGTGAAGAAATTCAAGTAAATGAAAACTCATGTGCAAGCTTTTGTTTACTATGGAAGGAAAATTACATTTTAAAAATACTTGCAGCTATTTTTAATAAGGTATTTTACTACAGAGCACTGAGGAAATGAAAGTAGAAAACTAGTTAGCTTTGCAAATCACCTTGAAAGCATTCTATCTGTTAAACACACTATTTGGTTTGTTAAATTAGCATCACATCTACCAATATTCATTCAGTTTTATCCTGTTTTCTGAGTGCTTTACCCATCTTCTATTGTTCTTTTCTCACAAGGTTAAAAAGAACACATGCTGTTGTCCACACAGAACAGCCTCATGCAAAACACATAAATTTCATTTTTAAAAAGGCCAATGAATGATAACTAGAGGACCAGCTAAATATTATTACATTTCCATTACTTCCACTACCAGAATTCATTAAATCCACTTGCAAGATTTTGTTTTTAAGACTGACCTTATTTTTGTAAGATTCCAATTTGACATAGAATACTTATTTTTCATAACTGAATTTAAAATGTGCATTTGACGTAATTTATGATACTAAAATAGATTACATTAAATTTTTTCATACCCTTTCAAAGGATTAGGAAACATTAAACAAGTTGATTTGTTAAATTTATAACAAATGTAAATAAATTAAGGAAATTATAGATTCTGAAAAATAAAAAATATAAACAAAGCTTTCTATGTGTATATTTTGGCTTTCTCATTTAGAAAGAAACTTTGTGTAGTCACCATTATAGGAAAGAAACTTTCACTAAAATTGAATTTTCTTAATTACCAAAACTTTCTATATAGGGACCAACACTAATTTTTATTATGGATGACAGTATTTCCCAAACATATCAAACTCTTTTATGGCTTCCTAAATAGAGAGCAGGGTACACATCATTATGAAATGACTCACAATTATGAAATTGATGAGTATACTGTTTATAAACACAGCTTCAGTAAGTATTAAAAATGTGAAAGTTATTTACCCCTAAACTAAATCTCCCCAAAATGTGCTAATATGTTTAGTGCCCCTTTGCTTTTTTAAAATTTTTCCTAAATTTTTAATAAAAATTTCAAATATACAGCGAAGTAGAAAGAATAAATTCACCCAAATCCTAGATTCTCCTGTTTACATTGTTCTAGACATTTTACTTGATTTATCACCTATCTATGCATCCACACATCCCTCTATCTATCCATCAATCGCTTTATTTTTATTTATTTTAAGCAATTGCAGACATTAGTATGCTTCCCTCTAAAAGTAATTCAGCATATGTATCATTAATTAGATTTAATATAGTTTCTTCTTTTGAGGTAAAATTTATATAACAATGACATACACAATCTTAGGTATACAATTACTGGAGTTTTGTCAATTACATATACTAATATATCCAACCCCAATCAAAATTTCATTTTGTATTTTTCCTTTTCCTTAAATTAGAAAAAAATATATATATAGTAAAAACATAACATAAAATTAGCCATCTTAACTATTTTTAGGGGTATTAAATACATTCATTAATATTGTACAACTATATTGCCATTTATCTCCTGAATTTTTACATTTTGTAAAACTGAACTCTGTACCCTTTAAACTATAACCCACAGGTTACACTTCCCCTCAGTCTCTGGCAACCACCATTCCACTCTATGTAATCTATGATTTTGACTACTTTAATTACCTCATAAGTGAAAATCATACAGTATTTGTATTTTATTACCAATTTATTTCACTTAGCATAATGTCATAAATGTTCATCCATATCTGTAGCATGAGAATTTCCTTTTTTGGGGGTCTGAATAATATTTTATTGCATATATATACCACATTTTTCTTATCCATTCATCTGATGAACATTGGGTTGCTCTCACATTTTACTTATTACAAATAATGCTTCTATGGGACACAAATGTACAAATATCTCTTCAAGACACTGCTTTTTCTTTTGAAAGATTAATTAAAATATGTAAAATATGTCTTGATGTGGGTCTCTTCAAGTGTATCTTACTTGGAATTCTTTGATCTTCTTAAATGTTTATATTTATTTCTTTCATCAAATTTGGAGTGTTAGCCATTATTTAAAAAAGATTCTCTCAAGCCCTGGCCCCTTTCTCTTTCAAGGATTCTCACAATGCATATGTTGGTCTACACAGTGGCATGCCATAAGGCTTTGTTCTCTTTAAAAAAAAACTTTTTTCTGTTCCTCAGACCTGATAATTTCCAAGAAAGGATGATAGATAATAAGTCTATGGTTCTGTTTTATTTTTTAATTATTTCCTACTAAGAGATACTTTGGGTAATTTGTTACTATGTTATTAAAAATATTATTAAAATTACTCAATATGTTAATATTTTAAAATTAAATTTTAGTAAGCTGTGATGATACTTTTATTTTATATTGGTAAATGTGAATGCAGACTTTAGATTGAAAAAAGAAATGAAGCTATGTAAAAACCAGGATGAAAACAGAAGCAAATAATAAAATGTTTGCATAATAAAAACTTCAAAAATCTAATTAAATAATAAAAAAACTTCACAAGTATTTAGTCAGAAATTCAGTTTCACAAGAAAGTATAAAATGATAAATAAACAAAACCATAATCCTTCCTTTCCCTGTTTCTATCTCTCTCAAGTTCTTTTTCCTAGGTTAACTACTGTTATTATTCTTTTTTTGAAGTTCTCTTGAAAAGCATATGCAATGTAACAGCTTATGTATAAAATATAATTATTATTCATAAAGCATAGTTACATATTTTGTGTAACCTTTACATACTGTAGTTCATAGTAATATATGCATCTCATACTTCTAATATTATAGTGATATTTCCAAAACAGCAAATAATGATACATATTTTGTCAGTTGCATAGTAGCTTTTTTGCCACAAACCCTAATTTTATTTAAATACTGACTTAAAATAGACATTTAGACTATTTCAGATTACTTTAGCCAGTGCATAAAATAACCAAATCAGTAGCATCAGTATTACTTAAGTTATCTTAAAATTAGGAACTTACTCTTTTATGAAGAGCAAATAAGACTGTTTATTTACAGAGAGCCTTCTACACTAACACTTGGAAAAAATACTCAAAGGAGAATGATTAAACTATGATTTTTTCTTGGTAATGTAAGTATAAAACAAATTAAAATATGATTAAAAAATGAATGAGGAAAATACTGCCAAAGATAAAAATCAATACCTTCGTGTAATAAAAAGTCTCTGAGTTCTACTGTCTGATCCCATTGTCCTGGCAGGGAATGAGACCTCACAAGGTGGGTGGGAACTCTGAAAGGTTACTTTGCCAAATGGACTTTGTAGAGTCAAGAAAGTAGTCAGGAAGTGTGTTCTTCATTGGAAGGCGTAGGATTTTTTACTAGAAAATAAGAGAGCATAGAAGAAGATCAAACTTGGGGGAAAAGGAAGATCAATAAGCTATTAAAAGTCACCACAAAAAGGTCACATACATGAGAGAAAAGCCAGAGGAAGCTAACTTTAGATTGTGGAGTCAAGGTAGTAGCTATATATATGTACTCTGTCTACTTTAGCAAGATTCTCAAGAGGAAAACTTAGGTTTAAAAAAAAATGGAGAGGACAAATACATATAAACAAGTAAGCAAATAAAAGCAAAATGAAAAGACACAAGAAACACATTTCCAAACAGGCAACATAATTGAAATTACCATTTAAAATAAGATTCAGACTCTACAGATATTTAATAAAACACATTGAGATAATGAGGTCCTTTTATTAGTGCATCATTTCTCTTGCTTCTGAGCCTTTCCCTCTGCCTATATTATATCATTATTTTAAAACATTTAAAAATTCAAAAATTATTTTAAAATTAGAAATTAATTTTTTTTATTAAAGAAGGCCTTCAAGCTTAAAAACTTGGAAAAGAAACCATTCCACTATCAAGCTATTTAACCTTCAGACCTCAGCTTCAAGCCAATTTTTTAGCAGTCTTCCTGGCCTCACTAGACTGGTTAAGTGCCACCATCTTGTCTGTAATAGAATACTTCACATCCCTTGCATATCACTTACTGAATTGTATATTCTGTGAGGATGAGGCCTATAGCTTGGTTTTAGATTGCCAAAGTAATTTTATATGTATTCTTAGGAAGCCTTCAGCTTAGAAAAAACTACTACAATATTTCCTAAGTCGTTCTAAATTACACTTTAATTTAATAAATTCATAATAAAATAACTTTAAATGTTCCCTTATTTAAAATGCATATAAAATTAAAATTCATGAAATGTAAAAGTGAAACATCAATACCAAATACGCGGTCAAAGCACATTTACAAATCAAATTTGATTTTACTAAGGCAGAGAAATATGTCATGACCTATGTGAAATTTTTTCTTTCTCATCACCTTTAACTTGAATTGTGTTATAGCTTTATTGGACAAGGACATAAGTGATGAATTCTACGGATGTGATTCTGTTGTGTTCAGGTATTAAGGTTAGAGAAAGCACGTATTACCCATCATTAGTTTCCAGGTATAAAGGCATACACTAGCCCTGCTGGCCATGATGTGATTAATGTGATGGCTTCTTAGATAATTTGTTTGAAAGGGTAGCTGAATTGTTTTAACAGCATGTAGGAGCTCAGTCTCCCTAAAAGACGAGCCTCAAACTAGTTCTTCAGGAGAGGAAAGAAACTGGCTTCTCTTTTTTCCTTTCCATCAGAGAACTCATGGTGAAAACTATTTCTTCTGGCCTTGAAGGAAACAATAAAATTGATCACATAGAGCTTAAGTAGAAGACTGAGGGATTTAAGTTAACTATAAAAACACACTGAAAGAATTTGTTAATTCTTTTCTAGAGGTCCTAAGAAAGTGGACAGATTTATATTTTTAAAAATGTGTTGGTAGTGTTTTAAATAATATGCCAGGAAAATATGTTTCAGAACGCTATCTAACATTTTTGATACTTTGATTTTACTATTTTTCATTCCATTCTTTAAGGTTAAAAAATATTTTTAAATACTTCTTAAGTACCTGGAATTTCTTTTAATTGGGTATGTACAACAGTAGGCATGAAAAAAATTGTCATGAAGGAAGAAGTTTATGATTACAGATTCCTTTGAACAGGAAGAATGCCATACCATACAGGTTCACATGGAGAAGGACCAGGATACTCAGGAGGTGGAAAGACAAAAAGAGAGATCCTGGCTTAACCTTTAATGGAATTTTGGGGAAGGAATGGTGAAGGCAGAGTAAGTATGTGTGCAGAGAAAAAAGATAACTATAATCAGGCTCCCTCCCACACCCGTAGCTAACTTCCCAAAGCAGAAGAAAACTCAGCACTTCTCCTCTTATGTAACCATGTGCTGGGTCTGGGTCTGGCTCCCATCATCTGGCAGTTGTGCCATTAGTGTATAAAAGTTGCTTCTGCCATGTGGTGCGGTACCATGCCCTTGCTGGAGAACTGCCACCCTGTGAAGTGGGCTGTGCTGTGGCTGAAGAACTGTTTCTCCTGTGAGGCTGGCATGAAGTGCCCTTGCTGAAATAAAGAGCTATGTCACAGTTGCCTATGGCTCCCTGCATTTTCTTTCAACTGCCAAGTCTTGTACCCCTTATTCCCAGAACCATGAATTTGCAGCAACACGGTATGCTGAACAAGTTAAGGATTGGATAATTGAATAATTGCAGTGGATACTGAAGGGGTAGTCCTAGTTGTCTGGTACCTGACCCAGGAGATTTACGGAAGGTGATATTGGCTTGTTGGGGGAGATTTTGATATAGGCGATAGTTGAGGGTATGGGCTCTACATTAGTTGGTTTGCATATCAAGGCATACTTTCAAGGGAAGTAGTTTGCTATCTCTAGGAATTAATAGTTTGAAAGAGCAGTCCTTCCAGGATCAAACCTCAAAGACCAGAGCATCAAGAATACAGAATAATAAAATATAGACAATTGAGAAGAAATTTAAAAAATCGTATTCAAAAGTGGTATAGAAAATAACAGTTAAAATCATTTTAACCTCTATCTTTTGAAAATTATTGAAGATGTCCACTTAGACAATTTATTTAGATATCTATAGCAAAGAAGAGTCAATTAATTATTAACATAATTAGAATTTTTTTATGTTTATATTAAAGCAAGTTTTCATGCACCTATATTCCATATGCAAATGGAGTCCTAGCGGTAATATATCACTGTGAAATAATGTTATATTGAAGGTTTTAACTATTTTTTCTGGCTCTCCTGCATCATTAGGCTGAAAGGTAATTTTTTTTTCTTACATTTTGGTGGGAGAAGCAAAATGTTAGAGGTGTTAGAGAAATCTCTCCATGAAAACTCTCCAGGAGGGTTAAAAATGGGATTCGGAGGAGATTGTGTTACCACATTACTTAAACCATGAAACTAACTACATGACTTGACATTCACTTACTCTATATCTCAGTTTTTTAATCTATAAATGAAAATACAGTAATTTTATCTCTGGATGTTATGTTTATTGTGTTATTGCATAGCTCAGTCTTGAAGTTTTATATTTTGCTCTGAGTCCACTTTTCAACTATCTGCCTAACTTGTTGTGTTTCTCTATCTTTACCCCAGTTCCTGGGTGAGCTCTAGCAGTCATTTTGAATAACACTACCCATGCCTTAAAATCAGAGTGCATTGGCAGACAAGAGGTTGCTCCTCACATACAAACTGGCATGTCATTATCTTTTTTTATGAAAGGACTACATGAAAAATTCCTTGGAGCTGGAACTATAATATTTAAACTTAGGTATGTAAGAATCTCTTAATCCATGTTAAAATTAAGCAGCAGAATTAGTAAGGAAAGAGAAAAAAGTAGGAGAATGAGAATGAGGAGGCGTAGTTGATAAAAGAGAGGAACGAGAGAGGGAGAGCCTGGCTCATGATTGCTTTCTGGTTCCTGCAACTAGTCTTCTGAGGATAACATGAATTTTCTACCTTGGTGTCAAAAAGATTCTTTTGCATTCTTCTAATTATGCACCCCCCCCCCACACACACAACTTTGTGATTATAAACAAAGGTTTGTTTCTGTTGATCATAGCAAAGGAAGCCCTAACTAACATTAGTCAGATACAGAAAGACTAAAACACTAGGAGAGGAGAGTGACTAGGGTGGAAAAGGGATTTATATCAAGATTACATAAGTAAGGTTATAGGGCAAATAAATATTTGTCCTAGATATTGAAGACTCCAGGGATGAGGAAACTGAGCATTGAAAACTTTATTTTCTACAATTTTTGTTGGAAATTGTTCTATATCTCAATATTCACGTTACTTATTTACAGCTGCATTGTACTTCAACATGTGGCTACCATAGGTTATTTAGCCCATCCCTATTAATAGAAATTTTAATTGGTTTTGTTTTTTTATTCCATTGCATATGCCCCCATTGACACATATGTACATAATTCATTTAGGACAGGTAATGCCAGATTACTAAGTCCACCACTTTTAGATAATAGAGATGGCCAATGTGGCAATGTTTATTAAACTCTCACCATCAGAATATCAGAGTGCACTTTTCCTGCATCCTCAGGAACATGTGACGAGGTCTAACTTTATCATTTTTGTTAATCAAATGGACAAAAAGTAATTCATTATGATTTAATCCATATTATCTTTTTGTGTGTGTGAATTGACTAACAGTAAAGTTTGCCCTACCTACTCCTCTTTTTTATTAAATGTGCACTCTGGAAATATTTTATTTATTTATTTAAACATATTTTATGCTTATTTTAAAAATTAACTTTAAGATGTAATTGGTCATCAGAACTTCTAAATTTAGATGTAGTTAATTGCAAATATTTTTCTCCATAACTTTGCATTAAATGTTTTTGTTTTTGAAGGATTTCCTGGTATCAAGACATACACAAATAAAACATTTTTAGTTTAATATCTCTACATTCTTTTCAAAATTTTATATTTAGAAATTCAATTCATAGAAAGTTAATTTTTTCTGAGTAATATGATGATCTAATGCACTTTCCACAAATGAATAATAGCCAGGTTATCAAACATATTAGAATAGTTTATCTTTCTTACTGATATGCAATGTTGTTTTTATTATTTATTTAATTTAAACACACAACTTATTTTTCAACCTTTTGTTTTGTTCAACTGATATATTTGTCTGATATTCACCAAACAAAAATTTTTAAAATTTTTATTATTTATAGCTTTTCAACATTTTAATAGAGCAAATCCTTTCTCATCTTTCTCTCAAAACTTTTTTGGTTCAGCTTCAGCATTTTGTTTCTTACATTAAAGTTGTAATGTTGACCTTAAAAAAAATAGAGGGCAAGATATATCTCCAGCAAAATAAGTTTACTCAGGAACAACAAAGAATTGCAATTTAGGACTTGCAATCTAATGGCAAATCATGAGAAAGTCCAGAGAAAAGGAGAGAGAAACATTCTCTTATGGACTTAAAAAGGACTGTTGTAAACAAAGAGTCCAATGGAGAAACTAAAATTTCTCATTGGCTGAGTTATAGCAGTCTCTCATTGACTAAGCTATTACTGGGCAAGGAAGAATGTTTTGTTTCTCCTGCTGAGGTAGTAAGGTAGTGTCACTACTGTTGAAGATTCAAGGTAACTTTTTTTTTCTGTTGGGGTCAGTAGTGAGCATTGAGTGACATATGTATAAAAAGTTTTCTCATCTAGTCTCCTGACTCCATTTTACATAAAGTTTTGTGTTTATTAATTTTCACAATTTTGTTTTAAAAAATATCAAATTCATTGGGTTTGCATGGGGAATTTATGTCTTTAAATGTTAAATATAGCAGAGTAGGTAAAATGCTGTGCTTGCCTCCTCTCATGACCATGTAAAAATTATAACTAAAACTACAAAACAACCATCTTTGAGAATAGCTGGAAGTCTAGTTGAAACAGAAGTCCTATAACTAAGGATATACAGAAGAAAGCCACCTCCATACGGTAGGAAGGGCAAAGATGCAGAACGACTGGTCCCAAACCCATGTGTGGCAGTTAAAAATCAGGAGGGCTATCTCAGCTGTGGCGATCCCCCCAGAGGAGTGAGGGTCCCAGCCCACACCAGGCACCACAGCACAGGGTTCTAGTGCCGGGAAGAGAAGTCCCATAATTTATGGCTGTAAAAACCAGAGAAGATTGTGGGTTGAGTGAGATAAAAGATGCTGGAGTCCAGGCAGATCTCTTAAGGGCCCATGCAGAAACTTACTGATGGTCACTTGCTCTGAGCTCCAGCACTGGGGCAGCAGCTTGAAAGGCACCAGGGACATATGGGGAGGAACCAAATTGTCTGTATCAGGGTGAGAGCTGAAGGGGCAGTTTTCTCTCAGACAGAAATGTTGGCAGAAGCCACTGTTTCTTTGTTGAGACCTAACTCCTCCTGGTGTGCAGACATAGACAGCCTCTATTAAACTGGCTAACACTTATCACCCTGCCCTGGTGATTGCCTGAGACCTGCCCTTCCAACTTGCAGGCTCACCCAAGCCACTTCCAGCAGCTTTTCTATAAAGCCTAAACAATCTGCCTTGGTTTATGCTGTAAACTTTCCTAAAATCTCTCAAAGGTCTACAAACCCAAATAAGCAGCATCTTGCCTCAGTGTTCCTTGTACAAGGAGTAACTACGAGCCTGGCCTAGTGACAGCTGGACTCAGTTTGAGGCTTGACCTCTCGGAGCACCTCCAAGCCCAGCATGAGTGGTGGCTATCTGTACATTGTTTATTGTCTCATGCTGGTGGCCCGGGCAGGGCACAAGCTGTGGCTGAACTTGGCCTGCAGCAGGTCACCTCCCATGCCTGAGGGCAGCACATCCAGTGGCTGACTTAGAACAAGCCAGAGCACAACCGAGGCCACATCCAAGAATGACCCAAAGGGCAAATCGGGCATGCACCAGAGCCCTGCTAAAGTGAATCCTGTTCTGTAGGGTCAGCCCCTGCACAACTGCTCCTCTGTCATGACCGGTCATCACAACTAATCAGCCTGAAGATCAATTCCTCTCACTGATGAGCAAATAGCAACCAAGGCTCAACTATAAACAGGAGGTATCATGTAACTCATACAAGGGATGTACCCAGAGCCCAAGAGACCAAGAAAAACAGTACCACTGGGACCCACAGCACTCCTACTATATAAGGCCACTCTACTAAGACCTGGAGACATAGCAGCCCTATCTTATACATGGAAACAAACACAAGTAGGCAGCCAAACATGAAGACAAGAAAACCTGTCCAAATGGGAGAACAGAATAAAGCTCCAGAAAAAAGAACTAAACAAAATGGAGACAAGAAATTTACCAGATGTAGAATTCAAAACACTGTTAAAAATCAGTCAGAAATGAAGAACACAATAATTGAAATGAAGAATACATTAGAAGGAAACAACAGTAGATTAGATAAAGTAGAGGATCGAATCAGTGATTTAGAAGATCGGTAGCAGAAAACACTCAATCAGAACAGCAACAACAACAAGAAAATCCAAAAAAGTGAGGATAGCTTAAGGAGCCCCTAGAACATCTAGTATACCGACATTTGCATCATTGGAGTACCAGAAGGAGAAGAGAGAGCAAGGAATTAAAAACCTATTTGAAGAAACAATGATGGAAAATTACCTTAACCTTGTGAAGGAAATAGACATACAAGCCCAGGGAGTACAGACAGTCTCAAATAAGATGAACCCATAAAAGCCCACATCAAGATACATCATAATTAAAATGCCAAGGTTAAAGTAAAGAGAGAATCTCAAAAATAGCAAGAGAAAGTGGTTAGTTATATAAAGGGAACATCCATAAGATTTTAGCTGATTTCTCAACAGAAACTTTGTAGGCCAGAAGGGATTGACACAAAATATTCAAAGTGATGAAAAGCAAGGATCTACAACCAAGATTACTCTACCTAGCAAACTATCATTCAAAATAGAAAGGACAGATAAAGAGCTTTCCCAGACAAAAAAAAGCTACTGTTTTGGAGCTCATCAACACCAATCCAGAATTACAGAGCATGTTAAAGGGACTTCTTTCAGAAGGAGAAGGAAAAAAAGATCTTAAATATGAATAATAAAATATCAATAACTACATATCTATCAACAATAACTTTAAATGCAAATCAATTAAATGCTTCAATCAAAAGTTATAGGTGGCTGAATGGATAAAATACAAGCCCTTACATATACTGCCTACAAGATACTTACTTCAGATCAAAAGACACACACAGACTGAAGGTAAAGGGATGGAAAAAGATATTTCATGGGGAAAAAAAAAAAAAGCTGAGGTACCAGACAAAATAGACTTTAAAAAAAAGGCTATAACTAAGGAAAACAGTAAGGAGGTTCCTCAAAAAACTAAGAATTGATCCAACAATCCCTCTACTGACTATTTACCCCCAAAGACTTAAAAACCCATATCCAAAAAGATATTTGCACACCAATTTCATAGCAGCATTATTCACAGTGGTCAGGACATAGAAGCAATCAAAGTGTCTTACGATAGGTGATTGGCTAAATAAGTTGTGGTACATATGTACAATGGAATTTACTCAGCCATAAGAAGAGATGAAATACTGACATTTACAACAACATGGATGGACCTCAAGATAATCATGCTAAGTGAAATAAGCCAGACTGTAAAAGCTGAAAATCACATTATATTACTTATATGTGGGATATAAACCTAAAAGCAACAAATGAACAAGACAAACAGAGACTCGGGGACATGGACAATGGACTAGTGGTTACCAGAGGGTAGGGCATAGGGGAGGAGGGGAGAAGTAGACAAGGAGAGGTAGACGGGGTAAAGGGAGTCAAATATAAGGGAGATAGTGGGAGGGTGAAGTGCGTAAAGGGGATCAAACATGTGGTAGCTGAAGGAAACTAGACTTTGGGTGATAATCACACAATATATAGATGTCAAATTAATAATGTATACCTAAAAACTATATGATTGTATTAACCAATATTACCCCAATAAACTTAATAAAAAAATAAATGTCAAAAAAAGAATGTCTATAATAAGAGACAAAGAAGGACCCAGTAATCCTACTTCTGCATATTTCTTTGAAGAAACCCAAAACACTACTTCAAAGGGACATGTGAATTCCTATGTTCATTGAATAGTCAAGATGTGGAGGCAACCTAAGTGCTCATCAATAGATAAATGGATAAAGAAGAGGTGGTACATATACACAAAAGAATATTACTCAACTATAAAAAATAAAATAAAATCTTGCCATCTGAAACAACATGGATGCATCTAGAGGGTATTATGCTGAGTGGAGTAAGGTAGACAGAGAAAGACAATACCATACGATTTACTTACATGTGGAGTCTATAACAATAAATAAACCATCAAACGGAAACAAATTCATAGATACAGAGAAAATTTTGATGGTTACAGATGAGAAGGGGGTTGAGGAGATGGTGAAAAAAGGAAGAAAATAAGAAGTATAACTTAGTAATTATAAAATAGTCATGGGGATGTAAATTATAGCATAAGGAATATAATCAAGAGTATTGTAATAACTATGTATGATATCAGATGTGTACTAGATTTATCAAGGTGATTACTTCATAAAATTATGTATATGCCTAATACCTATGTTGTACACCTGAAGCTAATAGTGTATGCCAACTGTAATCAAAAAAAATTTAAAACATTAAAGAAAAACTAAATAAATACAAAAATAAAATATTGAATATTTCAATGATCTGTATCTCCATTTATTTTATACTTATCAAATATCTTTCAATTGAGATTTATATTATTATCATATCTTTCTTTTTAGATGTTTTACTTGAGCATTTATAAAAAATACTTTTCTTGCTATTTTTAATAGATTTCTTTTAAATAATATTTATTCATTTTTTATTACTCCTGATATATTGAAAACAATCATTTTTTTCCACTATTTATGCCTGTGTAGATTTTGTTTTTGTTTTTGTTTAATCGCATTGGCATGTGTCAGTGGTACATGCCATCTCCTTGAAGTTTACCTGAATTTAGAATAGAATCTTTAGCACCTCTTTTACTTAGCTTTTAGTCTTAACAGCATTTCTGAAACTCAACATAGGGCACATATATTTCTGTATTCTGAAAACAGTTTACATAATACAGGATATATCTATTTCTGGAGGTTTGGTAGAACTTGCCAGTATAACTTGCATTTTCATGCATGGTTTTGAGAGAGTTTATCTGTCTGCTTTAGTTTCCACCTGCGTACATTGCTTATTTTTCATGAGAAATAATTTGTATTTTTCTAAAAAAATAAATTTTGGATAGGATTTCAAATTTACCATTGTAATATTGTACGGTACTTAAATTTTGAAAAGATCTTTGATATAGTTCGGTCTCCCTTATAATTCTCAAAATTGTTAGAGGTCATTGGTTGACCCATCAGCTAGACCCAGGCAACTGAAGACTTCTTACCCCTTTTCCTGTTCTTTTATTATGTTCTCCCCACCATTTCTACATTGGGAGCCATTTTCAAAGACTCAGTCCCTGAGTGAGAAATATGTTCTTGAGACCATATGGATGGTATGTATGACTGAACCTATATAATTTTAAGGGTCTAAAGCAGATGTGGACACCACTCATCTTACAGTCATCCAACACAAATCTTGTGTAAAGGTAAGTTCCCTTGCTTATTAAACCTGCCACTTACTAATCTGGAGTAGTCTGCCTCTTTCTTTGGTCTCTCTTTGTCCTTTGTGTATGAGGGCTAATTTGCAAACCAACAATTATTTATCTGTTTCATCTTTATTTTTTTTGTAATCAAATTTGCTGAAAGTTTATCTATACTCTAGTTGTGTACTAGAGCCTGCTTATATTCTAGGATGCTAAGACCATGTTTCTCTGTTTCTCTCTCTCTGTTTTCTCTCCTTACTCCATTCACTTTTTATCTCTCTCACCTTCGTTTTATCCTCTACCTTTATTTTCCCCCTCCTTTCTGTGTAAGAGTATGGGTCTTAATGGTCAATAACTCTCAAAATGTTCTAGCCTCATTTTGAAATATTTCTAGCAGTATTAGGGTTAAATATATAATAGATTAAAAGTAATAAGTAAATTTTACTTTGTGGTTTATGGAACTTTATTTTTTCAAAAAGTTGTGTTGTAAGCTTTTTGAATTGTTTCAAGTGATCACAATAATAGTAATTTTTAGTTTAATTATCCTACATCTTCCATTATTTTCTCTCATCTTTTCTTACTGATTATTTTTATTTATTTCAAAGAAATGGCTTTTTGTATTTCAGAGACTCTAGTCAATATTGTGCTATTTTTACTGTTGAAAATTAAGCCACAAAGTAGTTTAGTTAGGACTTAGGAACTATCTTTTGCTAGCACTAACACAATATTTTTTGTTATTAATTCCAGATGTCTTTTTTTCTATTCTAAATATAAAAATAATAATTTATTTAGAAGAATAGTAAATATCAGAGAAAATGCATTGATAAAAGAACCTCTGAAACATATGTTAACATGTTAAAACACATCTGAAACACCCAAATCAATAAACACTTGGATAAATCATTTTTCTTCTTCCTTTACTATACATGTTGTGAAAAAGTCTTGAAAATATGCTGAACATTTTTCAGTTTCTACTTTTTTAAATTTGTGTGGTAAAGAAGAGAGGTGATTTATTGTTTATAAATTATTATAGTGATGTAGTATTTGAGACTCAACATTTATAGGCTTTCAATGCTTTCATAATGAAATATTATTCATCACTTAGCATTATACACATTTAGTAAGGGGTAACTGAGTTTTTTCTTAACTTTCCAAGAGCAAAGAACATTATTTAATATGATAAAGAAATTTTCAAAAGTAGATTTCACACAGTTAAGTATGTGTATAGGTTGAGATAACATTCCAGTTTCATTTCAAGTTTTTAAGTATCCTAGAAAAGAACTATTAATTTCACATGCCTCATAAAATTACACTTCTTGTGAAAAAGCTTTTTCTTTTTTGGTTAAATAATTTCTAAAAAATGTTTTAAAACATTTAACTCTAATTTGCTTCCTATGTATCAGCACATTGATTCCTAACACTTTAAAATTTCTTCTTATTACATTTTCATAATACAATTCTAACATGTCTTTTACTGAATACTAAAGTAACTGGAAGGACATCAAGAAATAAGGCTAAATGTGTTAGTCAAAACATTCTTTCTGGAATCACAATTAATTTATCTGCTTTTCTCTTCATTGATATCGCCCAAATCTGTAACTGCTTTTTTGTGTCAAAGGAGATGGTTCTCATAAACTCTGTGCAGGTTGTGGTAATATTTTTAGTTGGAGATTTTTAGAGTCACATACTGGTTGTTAGTTAGAACCTTTCAACTCTGGACTCTCTAAGGAGGTTCAATGTTTCTTGTTATCCCACATGATCCAAACACCAAAAAATGAAAATAACAACTAAATGGTATTTCCATGTTATTATAAAAAGTTCTGGTAAGATATTCCCCTTGTTTGGACCAAGAAAAGTTAACAAAAAGATAGAGACCAATGAACTTGTATAAATGAGGGAAAAGTAAATATATAATAACTTGGTTGAATAATAATCAAATGGCTAGGAGAAGAGATGTTTTTCCTGAATAAGTTAAAGAATGAGAAAATAGGCATCTTGTTACCAACCCAGTTATTCTTGATATTCAGAAGTCTAGTCCACAATTCTTAGAATTTTCTGTTGGTCACCATCAGAATTATATCCTTAGTTTGAGAAATGCTTGAGGCCTGTTGTGTATCTCCTTGGGAGGTAAGAAATAAAACAGTGTATTAGAGGTGAAAATTTATGCAGAGCTGTTCAAAATTTTGCTGGAAGAAGGAGAACTTGTTTGTTATACTGACAAAATAATAAAACATAAAATATAACACAGATAATATAATACTAGAATATTTCAGAACCACATTGGCTACATTATAATGGCAAATATGAAGGGTACCTTACATTGAATCAAGTACCCAAAGGAATTATTTCTTCATCTTGTTTCTGCACCATTTCACTCTTTTAGACTGAACAATGTTGCCTTAGCAACGGAAGAAAAATATGTTGTGAATACATATGTTATTTATTCCTGCATCGTTTCAAAATACAATTTGGTTTGCTGGCATGCAAAGTGATCCTTAATTTAATGAAATACACACAGTTTCTACAGACTTGCTATAAAAAGATCTATTTAAATTAGCTTTCAAGATTCTAGATTGTTAGTGTGGAAAATAAATATTCACTGTTAACAGAATATATTAACATAATAACTGCCTGATTAAAATTTAGATGTTTATATAATGAAATATGACCCACAAAGATAGCAAAACAACACTTATTTCCCACATCCAGCCAACAATATCAATAAAACATTTAGGGAGATATATTAGGATATATTTAGTTACTTTAATTATGTATCAAACTTCATGCCATGTACTTCAGTGACCCAATTAATATAATAGCTCTGTTCTTTAGAGCTAAGTAGACCTAATCATGTAAAGTCAATTTAAAAATTAAGGTGCACTTCACTGTAAGTGAATCTGATTATAAGAAAACTTGATCTAATCTAATATGTTTATCTTACAGGGGAGAGAGGGAGAAGCAGAAACAGTGTGCCAGGTACTACATCAAGAGCTTTACCTAATGAATTCATTGCCTAACTATCTCTGGAGATGTGAATTATACATATGTTACCTGCCACTTTAAAGAAAGGAAAGAGAGACTCAAAGAGATGACATAATTTTCTCAAGATTATGACTCTATATAGAATTGCTTGTTATTTAACCCTGAGGCTTCTGCCTCACCTTCACTGTTTCCAGCATTGTGCTCTCTTCTTGCATCTATTTTGATTAGCTTGTCTTTTAGATGAATCTAGTTCATTTACATCAATTGTAATTTCAATATATTTTATTTTAAATGTATTACACTACTGTTTGTTTTCTATTTGTTTCACTTGTTTTGATGTTTCCCCTCTTTTCTTGACTTCATTTCTTTGGTCTTTTTATTATTCTAATCTTTTGCCTTTGTTAACCTTAGAAGTTCTATACACTTTTTACTATTTCCTTAGTTATTACTTTTGAAATTGCAACATTCATTCTTTAGTTATCAAAGTTTAATATATTTTGTTATTCTCTTCCACTTTCAGAAAATATATCTGTTTCGTATTGTTTGTTATTCTTGAGTTTTCTCAGTCAAGGTGTCTTGTTTCCTCATAGTCCTGACTATTTTTTATTGCGTGCCAGACATTGTATTTGAAAAATTATTTATTAAAAACCTTGAGGCCTAGGGTGAGTGATATCTTCTCCAAAGGAGGTTCTTGTTGCTTGCTGCCTGCTATCCATAGTTACTAGGCTGCCTGGGAGTTTCCCGAATCCCATTTTAATGAGTGAGTAATTTAAAGTTAGGATGCAAAGTTAGGCCTGGTAGAGACCTTTCAGTCTCTTACCATGCATGAGAGTTTAGAAACAAACGCTCTTCTCTATTTTGGACTCACATTTGTCTCCCTTGCCCTAAGAAACACGCTCAGGTCTTTCAGCCTCCTAATACCCTACTGTCACTAGAAATAATTAAAATCCAAGAGAAAGTGGTCTCAGATGCCGATTCACATCTCTGGATTTCTATCATCTCCCAAATCTTGGCCTAATAATTCTGCATGACTTTGTGAGCTCTCCATTTCCTACAGGCGTATGTATATACTTTAATTTTTTTTTTAGCTGTCCTCACTGGAAAAGTCTGAGTTATCTAGTTCATAGTACAGGAGGCCTCTTTTGCAATACAAATATGATTACAAGTTTAAAGAAATAGAAATACTTTTTTGCTTTTCAGTTGCTTGGAAACAACAACTAATAAACAGATATAGTTATAATTTAGATACCTTTTCTCTGAAATTGTATATTTTTAATAGGGTAAAAAATAAGTAGAAAACAACTGGCCAACTTCAGAAAATACTACTTAAAACAGATTCTGTTTCTGAAATGTATGTGAACATTTAAAATATGGTTTTATAAGCAAGCTAGTTAGAAGAAAGAGTTTCAAGGTGATTAATACATACACTAATGGGCCGTGAGGATTTTTGGATTTTATTCTCAAAAAATGGAAAACCTTGACAAATTTTAAGCAGCAGTGATAAGAACTAATATATATTTAAAAATGAAAAATTACTGTCTTGTATGGGGAAGATTCATGGCAGCGGGAAATGAAGGAGGCAAGATTGAATGATGGAGATGAGTTAGATTTACAGAAGTCCCAATGAGGAGGATTGTGGTCTAGACTAGGCTGTGGCAGTGGCTGTGGATAAGAGTGAACATATTTTAGATGTCTTTTTTTTTTTTTATGAGGTAATACATTAGGGCATTTTTTCTTTCTTTTTTTCTTTTTTCTTTTTTTCTTTTTTTTTTTTTTTTTTCATGCTTCTCCTTGAAATACTTTCCCCATTCCTGAATGGTAATATTTTTCCTACTCTTCAAACCTTTTAAATTCATTCCCAAATCTGAAAAGCTGAGGAGTTAATGACTTCTCATTCTGAATACACTTTTTTCAATACTGCATTATAGCACTTCTGTGCTATTTTCTCTTATTATATTTGTGTTCTTCACTATGAAGAAGCTGCTTGAGGATATTGTTCATAGTTTCACAGTTTCAATTAGTGCTGTTTGGCAAAATGGCTAGCACAAAATTAGGTGCTCAGTAAATGTCCTTTAAATGAGAACTTGTTTGTGTTTTTGTAACTATTTTACTATTTTGAATGCCGTCCCTTTTAATAGTTTATTCATGGGGCTTATCTCTTCTTGGAAGAATGGAATATTTTATATAAGCAGTGCATCGCAAAATTTATATTTAGAAACATACTTGCTTATGTTACATTTTTTTATTGAAAAGTGAATAATGAAATAGATATATTAACAGATAAATCAAAAATGAGCATTAAAGGAGGGGAGAAAATGGCATAGATGATAGTAGCTTTGTTCATTTGCCTCTTCTGATCACATCTGCTCTTCCATCAAAGTTGTGATGAAACAGGAGCAAACAGCAAGCTGAGTTGCCTTGGGTCTAGATGAACAGAAGCCTTATAACTAGGAAGAGAATAAGAAATCAAGAGGTAGGAGGGAGCAAAAACGCAAGGCTGCCTGGTCTGGGCGGCCGAGTGGGACAGAGGCTATGGCAGTGCAGACGCTCTTAAAAAGAGCCACGTACATGACCAGAATGGACTCATTTGCTCTGAGCACCAGCCGCCCAGTTTGGCTGCTTGGGAGGTGGGGGGTGGGTTTTGAGGGCTGCTTACTAGAGACTCTCTTCAGATTATAAAACACACACAAGACTAAAAAGAAGGGAATGGAAAATATATTGCCTTGATGGTCTAGAGGATATTGCACTGAATGAATTAAGTCAGATAGAGAAACACAAATACCACATAATTTCACATACCTTGTAATCTAAAGAACAAAAGAAAGTTTTTAGGAACTAGTAAGTATGGTCCACCAGTTGATGATATTTAGATCTGTTCTTCTCTATAGGTTTATTGTATGTTATAGGGCTGAGGAAATTCCCAGTGACTGGCACCCACTGCTTGTGTAACTGGATCACGGGAATGATTTTAATTGTTTTCAACTGTGTTTGAAAAGCATTTAAATTTGAAGGCTTATTAACATTTTGTGCCTTTATTCTGACTTTGCTATGATTATGAAACATTTTATAAGGCAAAATTAGAATTTATCTTCTGAAAGAGCTCACCTTCCTTGTAATTAGTGTGATGTTTTGCTATTTTTAAAACATTGTACTAGTTAAAAATTGTCAAGACTGTAATTATTTTGTCTTTAGGTAGTGATACAATGATCAGTCTCCTCTGATAACTCTTACTGATATTGACTTTCCCACATTCAGAGTACGAGTTTTTAGGTATCAGCAGACATCACTATCACAAACCACTTCTTGTCAGACTCTATATGGGGGCTGGGTTAGGATATCCAGGAGACCTTTAGTGTAGAAACAGATTACTCTGTGAAAGCAGATTGCTAAAACCAAGTTTGGCTATAAAAGAATTAATTATGTAAGATTGAACTATAATTCTATATAAGAAAATTTAAATTATAGTTAATGTTATATTTTCTGATGGGCATATTATGAAATGATTTTCTTTTCTCCTTGGCTTATTTCTAATCCTCAGTTTAACAGGCCACACCTGCACAAACTGAAATGAAAGTCTCTTCGAATGGTGTCTTGTCCCAACCAGCTATAAATACAGCCTTTATTATTATTCAATGATTGAAAAATATAGGATCTCTTGCATAATACTTTTTTATTTCAAATAAGACAAATAAATTATATCTTACAATGAACAAATGTTTACTTTTTTTTTCTTTTTTCACTCTAGAACAGAAAATGCTTTGAAATTTGTAGAAACCTGGTTTATTTCATACCTATGAAAGTAACTTTTGATGATGCATACTTTATAAAGCATTCAACTTCACCCTCTTTGGATTTCTATAAATCTGCAAAAAAATGTAACTTGGTTCATAGCTTAGTCTATTTTTTTTTCTTTCTTTTTTTTTTTTTTTAGAATTAGACTAACTCAGGTGGCAAGTTTTATATGAGGTGACAGTTTGGCTTCAGTCTTATTCATAACTTTGATCTTGCATTCTTCCTTTTAAAATAGTATAGTTCATTTGGAATCTGACTCAAGTATTCTACAAACATTTTTCTTTGATTTCAATTTCAGATTTCATTTTTTGGGGGAGGATATAAGGTAGTTTTAAACCTAATTTATTTATTTCATCCATCAAAGAAGCAAGTCAGTTTTTGTTGTTTTGTTTCATTTTGTTCAGTTTCTGGTGGAAATGAGTCAGCATTTCCTGTTAAGAACAAGTCAGCATTATTGATCAATTTACTTCTACACACATATAATTTAAAGCTGGAAGAATAATACTGTGAATAGGAAAAAAAATGAATTGTCATAATTTTATAAGAACAATTATCTACCTTATATTGAATAATGTTGGATTTGATTTTTAAAGTTGAAATGCTAAATATCAAATGATTCAGACAGTACAAAACTCAGCATATTAAAAATGCCTGGTATTGAAAATATGTCAAATAATTAGTTATTATTCTTTTCAATTCTCTTCTGCTCTAAAGTATCCTTTTCATAATCTCCTAATCACAATATCATTTGACCATAACCTCATTTTTATTGAATGCCATTTTTGACCCTTTTACAGTTAATGTGAGAACGTTTGTGGCTACAGTGTTTACACTGAGATAACTCTCCATACCTAAGCTTACCCCCAAAGTTTGTCATAGAATATCTCGCTTTTATTATTATTTTTGCATCTCTCTAGTACATTAATAGTCTTTGAAAACAAATGACATCATTTTATTTATAGCATTCTGTTTTTAATAGTTTGATTCCCAAAATGCCAAGTCCTAGAAAAAGTAGCATTCCTACACATGATGTTAAATGAATGCTGGCAGCAAGCTGTGCTTTTTTTTTTTTTTTCCTAATTGGGAAAAGGGTGAAAGATGCCTTGGGAATGATTTATATTTGAAAGTTTTTACCAAAACGACTTAAACCCATGGTCAACTTTCACAATGGAAGAGGTAATTTAGTGGTAAATGTCTTTACTCTGACTTTGGTTTACTTTAGACTAGGATAGAGGCTTAACTCCACCCACTAAACCTTACTTTCTGGATTCTACCTTCAAGGATGGAGGTCAAACTACACACTTCTGGTTTCCCCAGTTTATTTCTGAATCTTAGATGTGTACCTTGTTGTTTTGGCTCTTAGAAGTTTTGTTAAGCAAAAGCTTTGAGACCAAAAATTGTCCTGAAAGAAATAATTTATTGAGCCATAGAGTAAGAATCAAGTTCTGGGGCATGCAGTCTAAACCACTAGCTACAGAGCTAAACGGAGAACAGAAACATGTCTAGTGCCCTGGAATTGGCATGGCTCTTGTATACAATGAGTTTGGTAAATAAAGATGTAAGTTGCCTTGAAAGAATTTATATCAGGTGGTGGGGAGAAGGTGAAGTAGGAAAAGGTTTGAGGTAGGCAAATAGTCTGTGTGGAGAAGAATTTGATTCTTCTGGATTGGTTGTGGCAACAGTTCTGAATGTTCATGCATAGGCAGGAAGCAGTGGTGTCTAGTGGTTAGCTGTTCTTTCAAAATAATTGCTGAAATAGCTACCTAGAGTTGATTTAAATTTTTAGCATTCATTCAGGAATGTGAGCAGTCTTTTTATAAAATTCAGTGTATTGGGGGTAACACTGGTTCATATCATTATATAACTGCAATCTTAAATTCTCTGACATTTAAATTGCAGTCTTCCATGACACTGAGTCTGGTTTCCGGAAACCTTTCATTTTCTTTCTGTGCTCCCATCTTAGCTTGGTTGTTCACAGTATTTAATGGATTGTTTCTTTGTCTGAACATTTGAGGTAGTGAACTCTTTTCTTGTTCAGATATTTTTTTTTTTTGCTATCGACTATTCAGCAGATTAATAGGTACAGTATTTTCTTATATAGATGGTGTTATAGCACAAGTTTCTGTTTTCTCTTTTCTGCAGTATTTGCCCCTCTGGGATCTTTGAGAAGAGGCATTGTTTCAGTTAAAGAAAATACCATTGACCTACTGGGACTGTGGGTGTCTCCTCTGTGACTAGCTCACCTCAGGTATATGGTATCACCACTGTGGTAGGGGCACATGATAGGTGGTAGAGAGTCAGTCTGTGAGCTTTCAGCACTACCACATTTTACTAATGGCCACTAGCCAACTGTTTTTCTCTTAAAAAATTAAGTTTCTTTTAAAAAATTAAGTTTATTGGCGAACAGTTAATACAATTACATAATTTTCGGGTGTACATTTTTATTTGACATCTGTATATTCTATTGTGTGTTTTACCACCCAAAGTTCAGTTTCCTTAAGATACCATATATTTGATCCACTTGACCCTTCCCCTACTCCCCTATATTTGACCTCATTTATGCTGTCTACCTGCCCTCCTCCCCCGCACTCTACCCTCTGGTAACAAGTCTGTTGTCCATGTCCCATGAGTCTCTGTTTGTTTGTCCGGTTCCTTTATTACTTTTAGGTTTATATCCCACACATAAGTGATATCATGTGATTTTCAACTTTTTCAGTCTAGCTTATTTTGCTTAGCATGATTACCTTGAGGTCTATCCATGTTGTCACAAATGGTATTTCATCTCTTCTTACAGTTGAGTAATTCCATTGTATATATGTACCTCAGCTTCTTTATCTAATCATTTATTGTAGCACACTTTGGTTGCTTCCATCCCTGGTCACAATAATGCTACTATGAAAATCAGTGTGCAAATATCTTTTTGAATATGGGGTTTTCAAAGTCTTTGGGGTAAATACCCAGTATTGGGATTGCTGGATCATATGGGAATCAATTTTTAGTTTTTTAAGGAAACTCCATACTGTTTTCCATAGTGGCTGTACCAATTTGCAGTCCCACCAGCAATGTCTGAAGATTCCTTTTTCTTTGTATCCTCTCCAACATTTGGTATTGCTTGTCCTGTTGATTATAGCTTTTCTTACATTTGTGACATGGTGACTCATTGTAGTTTTGATTTGCATTTCCCTAATAGCTAGTGATATGATCATTTTTTCATATATTGTTGGCCATTTGTATGTCCTCTAGGAGAAGTATCTGTTCAGGTCCTCTGCCCATTTTTTGATTGGATCATTTGTTTTTTGTTATATTGAGTCATATGAGTTCTTTGTATATTTTGGATATTAGGCCCTTATCGAATGCATTGCTTCGCAAATATATTCTCCCATTCAGATGATTGTCTCTTTACATTGTTGATGGTTTCTTTTGCTGAAGCAGAACTTTTAGGTTGATGTAGTCCCATTCATTTATTTTAGCTTTTACTTCCCTTTCTTTTGAGGTCAAATTCATAAAATCCTCTTTAAGTCCAAGGTCCTTGACTTTAGTTCCTATGTTTTTTCTATGCATTTTATTGTTTCAGGTCTTATATTTATGTCCTTAATCATTCTGGTTAATTTTGGTCTGTGTTATAGACAACAGTCTAGTTTCATTCTTTTGCAGATGGCTTTCCAGTTTCCCAACTCCATTTATTGAAGAGGCTTTTCTTTCTCCATTGTATGTTTTTGGCTTTTTTTTTTTTGTCAAAAGTATTTGCCCATATAAATATGGGTTTACTTCTGGATTTGATTCTGTTCCACTGGTCCGTGTGTCTGTTTTTCTGCCAATACCATGCGTTTTGATGCTTTGTAGTATAATTTGAAGTTAGTAAGAGTGATGACTCCAGCTCATTCTTTTTTTCTCAGGATGGCTTTGGCAATTGGGTCTTTTGTGCTTCCATACAAATCTGATGATTTTTTTGTTCTATTTCTTTAAAAATGCCGATGGGATTTTGATGGGGATTGCATTAAATCTGTATAAATGCTTTAGGTAATAAGGTCATTTTAACTATGTTGATTCTTCCAATCCAAGAACACAGAATATCTTTCATTCTTTGTATCTTTTGATTTCTTTTAATAGGGTCTTATAGTTTTCATTATATAGGTCCTTCACATGTTTTGTTAGATTTATTCCTAGGTATTTTATTCTTTTTTTTGCAATTGCAAAAGGAATTATTTTTTCCATTCTTTTTCTGACATTCATTATTAGATATAGGAATGCTATGGATTTTTAACATTGATTTTGTACCAGAGACTTTACTGTATTTGCTTATTGTTTCTAGTAGTGTTCTTGTGGAGTCTTTAGGGTTTTCTATATAGAGAATCATGTCATCCACAAATAGTGACAGTTTGAATTCTTTGTTTCTTTATTTGGATACCTTTTATATCTTTCTCTTGTTGATTGCACTTGCTAGGACTTCCAATGTTATACTGAATAACAGTGGTGATATTGGGCAGCTTTGTCTTGTTCCTGATCTTAGAGGGAAGGATTTTTAGTTTTTCATCATTAAGTATAATGTTGGCTGAGGGTTTGTCATATATGGCCTTTACTATATGAAGGTACTTTCCTTCTAAACCGATTTCGTTAAGTGTTTTATTATAAATGGATGCTGTATCTGTTGAAGGCTTTTTCTGCATCTGTTAATATGATCATATGATCCTTATTTTTTAATTTGTTTATGTGTTGTATCACATTAATCAATTTGTGTATATCGAACCATCTGTGTTTCTCCGGGATGAAGCCCACTTATTCGTGGTATATAATCTTTTTAATATGTTGCTGTATTCAGTTCACTAGTATCTTATTTAGGATTTTTGCATCTGTATTCATGAGAGATATTGGTCTGAATTTTTCTTTTTTTTTATCTTTACCAGATTTTGGTATCAGAGTAATACTGTCCTCATAATGTGTGTTGGGAAGTATTGCCTCCCTTCTATTTTTTGGAAGAGTTTGAGGAGAATAGGTATTAGATCTTCTTTGGTAGAATTCACTGGTGAAGCCATCTGGCCATGGACTTTTACTTTTTGGTAGGTTTTTGATGATTGTTTTCAATTTCCATACTGCTGATAGATCTATTAAGATTTTCCAGTTTTTCTTGATTCAGTCTAGGAAGATTGTAGTTTTCTAACTACTGGTCCATTTCTTCTAGGTTATTAAATTTGGTTTTATATACTTTTGGATAGTATTCTTGCGTGATCCTTTGTATTTCTGTGATGTCGGTCATAATTTCCTCTCTTTCATCATTGATTTTGTTTATTTGTGCTCTTTCGTTGTTTTTTTTTTTTTTTTTTTTTTTTTTTTTTTAGTGAGTCTAAGCAGGGGCTTTTCAATTTTGTTAATATTCTCACAAAAACAGCTCATCATTGCATTTATTTTTTCTATTTTTTAAATTTCATTAATTTCTGCTCTAACTTTGATTATTTCTTTTCTTCTGCTGATGTTAAGCTTCATTTGTACTTCTTTTCCTAGGTTTTTAGATGAAGTATTAGGTTGTTTATTTAGGCTTGTTCTTGTTTTTGAAGATAGTCCTGTAATGATATGAACTTTCCTCTTATTACCACTTTTGTCATGTCCCAAAAGTTTTGATAATGTTGTACTATCCTTACCGTTTGTTTTTATGTATTCTTGATCTCTTTTTTATTTCTACTCCTACCTAGTTATTCTTCAGTAGCATGTCATTTAATCTCCAAATATTTCTGGTTCTTCTCACTTTCTTTTCACAGTTGATCTTTAATTTCAAAGCATTATGATCAGAGAATATGGTTGGTACGACTTTAAACCCTCTTATATTTGTTGAGGCTATTTCTCTTTCCCAGTATGTGGTCGATTCTTGAGAATGTTCCATGTGCACTAGAGAAGAATGTAAGCAGCTGTTTGAGGATGGAAGGCTCTGTAAATGTCAATTATGTCCAATTGGTCTAATATGTCATTTAAGGATGTATTTTTCCTTATTGATTTTCTGTTTGGATGATCTGTCCATATCTGACAGTGGAGTATTTAGGTCCCCTACTACGATAATGTTTTGGTCTGTTTCCCCCTTTAGTTCTGTTAGTAATTGTTTTACATATATCAGGGCCCCCTTATTGGGAGCATAGATATTAATAAGTGTTATGTCTTCTTGGTGCATGATTCCCTTTATCATCATGAAGTGTCCCTCAGTATCTTTCTTTACCTTTTTTATTCTGAAGTCTATTTCATCTGATATTAGTACTGCTACTTTCATTTTTTCCTGAATTTCATTTGCTTGAAATATTATTTCCCACCCTTTCACTTTGAGTCTATATTTGTCTTTGGAGCTGAGATATGTCTCCTGGAGGCAGCATATAGTTGGGTTTTGTTTTTTGATCCATTCTGAAATTTTGTGACTTTTTTTGGTGAGTTCAGAACATTTACATTTAGGGTGATTATTGCAATATCTGGTCTTTTTATAGCCATTTTTATCTTTTGCTTCCTGGTAGCTTGGTATTTCCATTGCTTTCCTGTCCTTGTGTTTCTGTTTCCTTTTTTGGTTGGTTTTTGTGGATTTTTCCCTCTGGTTTTTCTTATTTTATGTTACATACTTCAGTTCTGAACCTTCTGTGTGTTGTTAGCACTAGGAATATGTCAAGGATAGTTCTATATTTATACAGCTGTCCATTTTTTTTCTGTGTGCCATCTCCTTTCCCCTTTGCAAATTTGGATCTTTGAATCCTCTTCTTTTCTGTCATTGTTATCTCAGTTTATCTCTATCTATGCTGAATATTCATTATATCTTTCTATAGCAATTCTCTCTTATTATTTAAGTTTGTAATGCCTGTTTTTATAAGGGTTGCAATCCTCTGCTTCTATTTGCCAGGTTATCACTTTACTCCTAATTATGTTTTTTTTTTTTTTTTTTTTTTTTTTTTTGTCATTTTGTTTTAGGTGAGCTGATCCCTTTCAGTATTTCCTATAGTGCAGACCTCATAGTGGAGAATTCCCTCAATTTCTGTATGTCTGGAAAGGTCTTTATTTCTCCTTCATATCAAAGAAGAGCTTAGCTGGATACATTATTCTGGGCTGGTAGTTCCTTCCACTTAATAGTTTAAATATTTGATTCCATTCCTTTCTGGCTTGTTTGAACTGAGAAGTTGGACAATAATATAATGGGTTTTTCCTTTATAAGTTATTGTTTTTTTCTCCCTGGCTGTCCTGAGAATTCTGTCTTTGTCATTGATTTTTGATAATATGAATAGAATGTGTCTTGGTGAAGTCCTTTTTGGGTTGAGATAATGGGTGTTCTGTTTGATTTCTGAATTTTAAGCTCAGCTCATTCCTTAAATTTAGGAAATTCTCATCTACTATTTATCTGAAATGCTTTCTAGTTCCTGCTTTTTTTCTTCACCTTTGAGAATGCCTATTATTCTTATATATTTCCTTTCCTGATGGTATCAGTTTTGAATTTCTCTCTCATTATTTTTCTTTCTTCGGGTTATCTCTTCTTCCATCTGCTTTATTTCAAGATTTCTATCTTGATGTCATTGGTCCTTTCCTCTATTTGGTCGACTCTATTTCCCATGCTTGCTATTTCATTTTCATGTCTTGCAGTCTTTATCTTCAGACGTTCTATTTGTTTTTTCTTTTTTTTTTTTTTAGGGTTTTCAATCTTCTTCCTAAATAACTCATTCTGCTCATCTAGTAGTTTTTCAATTCCTGAAATTGTTGATATGATTGGTTTCAGAACTCAGTGTTTCAGAAGTACTATCCTAAATTCTCTGTCATTTAAGTTATATTTTTTATGTTATAAGCTTATTTTCTGGAGATTTTTCTCTTTCTTTCTGAAAGAGAAAAATAAGACTTGTCATCTTGTTTGTTCATAGCTTTTAACTATTTCTCTGCCTGGGCATTAATGGAAATGTATTCTTTTTTTTTTTTTCCAGAATAAAGATTTATTATATAAAGGTTTCTCTTTAGCCTGCTGCAAAGAGGGTGCTTTTCTTTTGGTTTCCAGTAGGTCACATCTAAGCCTCTTGGATCCCTACTTTATATAAAGCCTTAATAATGCTTTTTTTATTTCTTATAGATATTTAATCATGACCGTTACCCATTACCCTCAGTTTCAGTCCCTATCAGTTGCATTTGCTCAGATTCCCTGAGTTCTGTGGTGTTTAGTCTCAGAGGGTATGGGGAGGAGGGCCCTCCGGATTCGGATTTGGGGGGCTGCAGCTCAGCCTCAGTTTTTGCAACCATGACTGGTAAAAATCAACTGTCTTTTTTTTTTTCTACTGTTCTGCTTTTCCTCTTTCTGTCCTGATGACCGAGCCCTGCCGCCAGACGTGGGGAGCTCACAGCTTTCCCAGTCCAGGGCTGTTTAGGAAAACTCGCCTTTCCTTCTCTCCCTCCCCCTCTTCTTATAGGTTGCTTTGATGGCTGATGAGAGGCAGCTTCTTTATTTCTCCAGTCTACCACCTGACACCGGGGTTTTGACCTGTGGTAGGTATTATGTACAGATCTCATGCTCAGACATGCCGGTGTGCATTTTGGGTGTTCTTGTTGATTTTTAGATGTTCAGCTTGTTATTTCAAGGGAGAGATCTGGGGGCATCTTTCTCTCTGCTATGTGTCTGAGACTTTCTGGCCAATTGTGTTTTGAGATATCTCCACTGCTTCTATGGACTTTACCAGTATGAGTGGGGCAAAGGAGGCAAGTTAATGATTTGGGGATCAATTTCCTTTCAGCAATGGCTGTCAGCACTACTGCCCTGTTTAAGGTGTCTCTGCTTTCTCTACTAGGCTCTGCCATGATGGGGTGGGTGGTAGGAAGGAAGATACCTTTTTCCAGGGAGACAGTTACTTCTGTTGCTCATATGCTCCAGGTTTGTAGTGTGAGGGTTATAGTCCTCACTTCTCCATTGTTACTGAATTTGCTGGAGCCACAGTGGGTGACAAGCTGCATCTATGGCCACTCTCCTTGTTTTTCATCCTGTTCTACCTTCCCTATTTATTTCAATATGCCCACTTTATATGTACCAATGCTAGATTTTTCAGATGTGTTTGTATTGAGCCAGGATCTTTTGCTGAGTTTACAGTTGTCTGACTTGCAAATTTAAGGGGAGAAACAAAGAAGGTTTTTCATTCTGCCATGATGCTGACATTCTTGTGATGTCTTTTGTTAGGTTCGGTCCAAAGCTGCTAACTGATTAATTCCCCTTGTCTCTTTCTCTCACCCTCTAGCCTTATGTAATTTAATTTAGGACAGAATTTTTTCTTTTCTCAGTTTACAGAGCATGTCAGCCTGATTACTGTCCTCTGAAGAATATAATTCAGGTGAATTCAACAATGGCGATTAACTTCTGACCCTTTTCTTCTCCAAATCCCACAAGAAATTCTTATCATGGAGGAGTGGACCTAAATCTTCATAATATAACTTACTTTTATTTACTATACTTTTATTGGTCAGTAAAAGTTAGTTATTAGTTAGTTATTAGTTTCTTCAATATCCTTCTCTCTTTATCTTTAGCTGAAGACAGTACTTAAGCTAAATTCTAAGTCACCTCTGAGAGTTACCTATTTTTTCCCACATATGCATGAGGTAGATGTGTTAATAAATTTCTGTTTGTTTTCTTTTGTTTAACTTGTCTTTACAGAGTTCCCACATAAGAATTTAGAATAGTAAAGGAAAAATAATTTTTCACCTAAAACTGGATACTATAGCCCAGTCAAGTAAAGACATAAGACTGATCATCACAACAATCTTCTTACCATATTTTGTATCACACTACACCAGTAGTACAAGTTCAATGCTGGGCCTAGACTCTGTGGGTTATGGTTTCAGCAAGTGGAACAAATCAGGAACAAAAACTTGACCTTTTTTCAAGGTTTATTTAACAAAAACTCATTTGGTACTTTTCATATACTAGGTGTATGAAAGAAAAAAAAAACATTTTTCCTCACTCTTCTAAGCTCTTTGGCCAAAACACGCCCATAATAAAAGACAGATTAACAAGAGAAAAACAAGCAAAAGTGTAATAACATGTATATCTCATTTTACATGGAAGATACCAAGGGAAACAAAATAAAACACCCTGAAATAGCTCAAGCACCACCTTAAATACCATCTCAAGCTAAAGACAAAAGAAAGGTATTGGGGGTGGAGGTGGGGGTCAGTTAAGGGAAGATATCCAGAAAAACACAGTAGTAAGTATAAGTTGTCATTCTGATTTAAGTCTGTAAATTCTCTATTGATTAGAGTGTCTTGTGCTTTTAGAGTATCTTTCTCTTCCTGGTACAGAGAAGGAGACACTTACAAATGGAGATTCCCTTATAAATGGGAATTTTCCTTACAAAAGGTAACTTCTACTCTGTTCAGAGGTTCTCCTGTGTCTGTAGTTTTCTTAAAAATAAGCATCTTAAAAGCAATCTTATGCCAAAGGACACATTTCAGGGTAGCATAGCTATCTTTCATAGGCATTTTTAAAAGTATATTACAACTAGTTAATTATTTAAGTAATGCCTTTACCTAAGTTTCTTTCATTGTCTCATTTCACATACTGAAGCACAGAGAGGTTAATCAATTTTCCCAAAAAGCAGAGCCAAGATTAAATCGAGAATCTGCTGAAGAGTGAATGCACTTACCACCATGCCATGCTGTTCTTTGTCGGTTCCAGAATGAATTTCACTTTTTAGAAATAGAATTTCTCTTGAAGTTTGAAGAAATATTAATTCCTATTGCTACTGGTGGAGCAATCTGAAATCAATCATTACCCTGGTAACACTGATGGGGTCTTTGGTTCTTTTCACTGACACAGTCAAGAATTAAAGATCAGGAGATTGAGAAAAAGTGAGATTTATTAAAAGTACATTTCATTAGAGAAATGGATTTGATTAAAGTACACTCCAAGGAGGGGTTGGTTATGGCAAAGAGGGCTGTAACAGTGTAGAATTGAGGAAATAAACTTTATACTGTGACTTGATGGGTGGTTATAAGGGTAGTGCTAAATAATTGGCACTGAGGTCATTTTTTTTGACATTTGGCTGTTACATAATTTTCTACCTTACTATGCATGTGGTTACCCAGAATTCAGTCCATTATAATTTAGATTTATAAACTTCTGGGCAAAGACATGAAATTGTACTGATGGTATATGAGACTATGTCATGAGAAGGTTAAGTGTAAGCACTGACTACACAAGTGTTTCTGGCTGGATAAGCCGGCTGGTATTTTACGACTTTCTACTTTTTTGTGTCTCAGGTGGAAGGCTAATCTATAACCATAGAATGGGTGTTTTCAGGGAGGTCTTTGGGCTTTATTCCACAGTCACTCATCTCTATTTTATCTACCTAACAATCAATCTATCTTATGACGAAATTTAAAAATATTTTTTAATTATTAAACTCACATAGTACGGCATAGTGCTGGTTTCAGTGCGGTAACACAGGGGTCGCAGCTCCCAGGCCATGGACCAGAGCCTGTGGGAACCAGGCCGCACAGCAGGAGGTGGAGTGGGGGTTGGAGAACAAAGCTCCATCCGTATTGCAGCCACTTCTCAGTGCTAGCATCATTACCTTCAGCTCCACCTCGACTCATTAGTCATTAGATTCTCATAGGAGTATGAACACTATTTGCGAACTCCACATGTGAGGATCTAGGTCACGCGCTCCTTATGAGAATTGAATGCCTAATGATCTGAGGTGGAGCTGAGGCAATAATGCTAGCTCTGGGGAATGCTACAAATTAGATTAACATTAACAGAGAAGGTTTGAACTGCATAGAGACCATAATAAATCAACTGCTTTCAGACTTATATCAAAACCCTATCAATGAGTGGCAACTGACAATTAAGCTGCATTGGTAGCAGGGTATAGTGGCAAGTGAGTTGATTTACTTCAAATTGTACAGCTGCAGCTTGTGGCAGGCTTTAAGTCCAGAATCCAACACTTATTTTTGCCTCCCATTATTTCATTTACCACTTCCATATGCTCCTCTTTTCCTGCACTGTGTACTTGTCTCAGTCGAAGTTTTGGTAAGCTCACAAGCTAACCCTAGACAAAAAGAGTAAAAAACATCACTGAAGAGCATCTTTGAAAAGGGGGAAAGACCCAATGATGAGAACAGCCAAAGACTTAAGATTGCCAAAAAGCTGTACTTAAAAGAAAATACCAAGAGTTCTACATAAATTACAGGTTCATTGCTATAGTGATTCACATCCTCTAATGTATAACATGTGACAACTGGCTATCTGATGAAGCCATGAAACTTCGAGACTGCTTTACCACATGGAGACCAAGAACCTTGCAGTAAAAGACAAGCCTTTGGATGTTTTCAAAAGGAAAAAAATGCTGAACATGACCAGAAGGAATTATTGAAGGCCACCAACTTCATCAAATGTGTCTGTACTGAGAGGCATCATTCTTAGGGGCTTAATTGCATTGGTAAAGCTAAGAAGCCCTTTATTATAGATGAGATCCTGCCTTGCTCAGGACATTTGTCATGAACTTTTAGGAGAGGCTGCAGTTCAAAAGGTGGCACATGTTCCTCTCTCAGCTGATACCATAACTAGAGAAACTAGGAAAATAGCAGAGGATATTGAGGCAATCGTTAGAGGATTAATGGGTCCACCATGGTTCACAATTTAGGTTGGTGAGTCTACCAATATTGATGACAAGGTAGCAATGTTGTTTTTGTGCTATATATTTTCAGGAGAATGTGCATGAAGATATGTTTCTATGCACTTTGTTGCCAACCAACACCACAGCTGCAGAACTATTTGAGTCTTTGAATAATTACATACAAGGAAAACTGAATTGGTCATTTTATGTTAGTATATGCATGAACAGAGCAGCTGCCATGACTGGACGGCTTTCTGGTTTCACTACTCAGGTCAAAAAGTTGCTTCTAAATGTGCTTCTATGCACTGTGTCAAATCCATAGAGAAACCCTGGCTAGCCCGAAAAATATCACCTGAACTTGACAACCATTTTGCAGGATGTGATTAAAATTATCACCATATTTAAAATAGATGCCCTTTACTCACTTTTGCTCACAGCTCTGTGAGGAGATGGACACAGAGCACACACATTTTCTCTTATACACAGAAGTGAAAGGACTTTCTACAGGTAGATCACTGGCCAGAGTTTTGAGTTATGAGAGCCACTCCATGGATTCTTTAGAAAAACAGTCACCATTGGCAGCACATTTCAGAAACTCAGATGAGGTCACAAAACTTGCTTACTTTTGTGGCATATTCAACCTGCTTAACCAACCTCAATCTGTCACTTCAGGTAGAATGACAACCGTGTTCAAATCAACTGCATTCAAAGCCAAACTGGAATCATGGGGTTAGCAAATGAACATTGGAGTTTTGACATGTTTTCAAAAATTAGCTAGATTTTGAAAGAGACTGACCTGGGCCTTCTTTCTCCAGCTGGTGCATGATCACCTATCTCAGCTTTCAAAAGAGTCTGAGCATAATTTCCCAACCAAAAAAGACCCCTGAACCAAGAAGGAATGGATTTGCGACCCATTTGTAAATAGAGCAGGTGAATCGGCTTTGTCCATATTGGAAGATCAACTGCTTTGAGATCGCAAATGATGGTGGCCTTAAAATCATGTTTAAGACACTTCAAATCTCCATAAGTTCTGGACTAAAGTTCCTGAGATTGCCACAAAAGCACTGAAAAGTCTGCTTTCTATTTCCAACTTTTTATCTTTGTGAAGCAGGGTTTTCTGCAGCGACCAGCACCAAAACAAGATTACAGAGTAGACTGGACATGGGCAACATACTTCAGGTGTTACTGTCTCCTATCGCCCCAGATGGACCATTTAATTATAGAAAAACAAGCTCAGGCTCCCACTAATTCTGATTAATGGTGAATTGTAATAATTATTTAATATATATACAATATAATAATAATAGAAATAGAGTGCACAATAAATGTAATAAGCATGATTCATCCCCAAAACACATTCCCCCTACTCCCCTATGTCCTGGAAAAATGGTCTTCCAAAAAACCAGTCCCTGGTGACAAAAAAGTTTGGAGACTGCTGCTAAACAGAGCATCTTACCATTTTACCACTTTTAACTCTCAAATTCTATTCAGTACAGCTTTTTGGAGTTTGGTGATATTTATGAACCTTCATTACTGGGTCAGATCAGGACTTGTCACTTGTTACCATTGGTCCAGCAGTCTGTAGTCATGAGATACTATTCTCTAGCCTCAGTTCTAACTAAGCTAAGTTAACTTAATTAAATTAGAAGCTGGCATAGTTAACCACATTTTCGGTCACCATCCTAGATAACAACTCTCCTCTGCCCCTCACATAAAAGATTGTTATCACTCTAGAGCCTGGTAGACCCAGATCAGAGAATGGCTTCCATGAGTTGGTTAGAAGGGGCACCTCTAACAAAGGTTTTAATAAATTAATGAAGTCTCAAGAAGCAAATAACAAAACAAAACAAAAGGATACCAACAAAACAAAACAAAAAACAAGATGAGAATATAAATTGAAAAAAAGAGAAGGGAAAAATGTGGGAAATAGGAATTAACAAAAAGAAATAAAATATTGCTCATCTAAAATATTTGTTGCAAAATAGCTACATTAGTGAAGTATGCAAAATGAAGGTCGATGGTATGAAAAGATATTTGGTTTTGTTGAGAGAGGGACAATGTGGAGACTTCTCTAGGAGAAGTCATGTTGCTGTTATGTTTGGAGAATTATAGAAAAACTCAAAGAAGAAAATTATTCACAATCCTATACTCCAAGTAACTTTTAATATTTTTTAACTTTTGTTTCTGAATTCTTTCATGCTTTTACAAAATATTTTTCTTTGAGTGTAACATAACATTTATTTAGAGGAATAGAAATTTAATGATACATTTTCATAAAACAAAATAAAAATGACCACTTATTTTTTTTTATTTTATTTTTTCATTTTTTTTAGTTTTGTCCTTAAAATATCACGTTTATTAAGCCTACCATTGCATACAGTTTTATTTTCTTTTATTGCGGGGTTTTCAATCCATTCATGTAAACTGAAAGAAAATTTTTGAGAGGGCACAATTTTCTTACTGTTTAGTTATCAATATCTGTCCATTCTTTCATCTTGTAACTTTCATTTCAAAATTTAGAAAGAAATTATTAATTGTATAGCATAGTCCGTGGTTTAAAAAATCACTAGCAGTTGTTATATATTGTTCTGTATCTCCATGAATGAATTTCCCTCATTTTGCATTTTTATGCATAATTTTATTTATTTAAATGATTGAATTAACATTCTTAATTGATTTTGGCTCACCTTTTTTCCCCCACAACATTTAAAGTATTCATTTTCCAAAAGAATTTAAAGTAATTTTTTAAAAGACTGCTAAGGCTTCATGGAATATAAAACTTTACAAAATATTAGTTTTTCCCTTATTAACCTGCAATTCACTGGTTAGTTATAATTTTCATTTAAATTATTATTTGAAAGTATGAACCATCAAAATTTCTTATATATATTGAATTATATTGGATTATGAAGTACTCTGGTCACAAATCTGAGAATTTAATTTTTCTGTAGCAACTTAGTTCTATCTCAAGAATCCCTTCCAGTTTACTCAATTCTGAGTAAAATCTCAAGTTAGGGTCTTTCTCTTTTCCCTTTCTCTTCATGTGAAATTTAATACCTAGTGGTTTTATGGTATTGTGGCTTCATGAGATGGTTGAATGGTACCTGGCCTGTGATTGCCAATTCCTCCTTATTGGCTCCCATGGAGATGTACTAGCCCACCTGAGATGTACACATATCTGGCATGCGCAGATGTGTCCCTGTTTCTACCTGCACTGCAGTTGTGTGGTCCCAGAATCTTCCTCTCTTTATGGAATCATCTCCTATGACCAAGAGATCCTTGTCAATTCTCTCTTTTTAAAAAAATTGTTATGGTGACCTGGTTAATGAAATTCAGTAAGTTCAAGTGTATAATGCATATATATATATACATATATATATATATACATATATATATATATATGTATATATATTAGCATTGTATGTTCACTGCCCATAGTTAATTTCTTTCTGTCACCACATATTTGACTCCTTTTACCCCATTACCTCCCCCTCCCCTCTGGTAAACCATATTGTACATGTCACATGAGTCTATATTTGTTTGTCCTGTTTTGTTGTTGCTTTGGTTTAATATTTCACATATAAGTGATATCATATGGTTTTCAACTTTTTTTCTGTATGGCTTATTTCATTTAGCATGATTATCTTGAGGTCCATCCATCGTTTGTCACAAATGGCAGTATTTCATTTCTTCTTATGACTGAGTAATGTTCTGTTGTGTATATGTACCCATCTTCTTTATCCAGTCATCTATTGTAGGACACTTCTGTTGCTTCTATAAAAAAAATGATCACTAAATGTAAAATGAAAAGATGTATTGGACAAGGCTATATGTAGTTTGTGATCATAATTTACATATAGATTTGGATCCTGTCTGTTCAATTAACATTTACAAAATAATACTTTTTCATGGTTAAGTAAATCACAATGGGCTATATTTTGACAGCTGTTCATAATTCCATTTTGTGGATTTACTGTATTTATTTAACCTCTACTTATATTAGCATGTAGTTTGATTCCAGTTATAATTAACTCTTCAGTAGATATATTTGTACATGAATCATTTTTCATTTCAGATCATCTCTCTAAATGAATTCATGAAAGCAGACAGTTAGACTAAAGAGAGAAAATATTTATGATATTCGATATTCATTGCCAAATAGCTTTCCAAGAAATTTTGTAACAGGGTTTTATAAACAATGTCTAATGGGAGATTTTTATTTTAAGTGTCAATTTGTTTCTCAAAATTGTTAGGGATCCTGCTAACAAGCATATGTAATGGAGAAGCTAAAACTCCCTTTTGAAGTCTAAAGGGGTATACACAGAAAGATAAATTTAAGTGCTAGTTTTACCACTTCTTTTTGGCCTTAAACATCGTTTAAACATTTTTTCCAGTTTTTCTTCTGTAACATAGAAATAATTTTTTTCTACTTAGTTTACAGAATATTGTACTAACCAAATATTTAAAAGTTTTGAAAATGCAATGTACTGTAACTTCTTAATTCAATAGAGTAAAACCAAAGGGCTTTATAATACTACAGTATAGATATTAATCCAAACCCTGGGAATTGGGGAGTTTGGCGTTAAATTTAGATCATCAGAGATATTTGACTTATTTTGGATTGTGTTAGGAGAAAGCATATCTATGTTACACGAGAACTTTGGGCTGATTTTGTTGTTCTTGCATAACGCAGAATTTTGTTTAATTTTATTTCTAATTTTTGCATTATTTTAGCAATTCCAGTATATAGCAAACCAGCTTAGATTTAGATTTATACTGGGGAATACACCTGTGTAATAGCTATGGAAAAGAGAATGATGAGATTTTCCAACTGCCACAACTTTTAAACTTTATTTGAAAAAAAAAAAATAATTTTAGCCAGTGCATATGAAAGCCAACAATGAGAAATGAAAAGATGGGGAGGAGGGTCAATTGGTGATAAGATTGAGAATAGTGAGAATGAAAACAAAGTACTGAGGTGAATAGGAAAGGCAGCCAGAATATAGCAGGGAGAAGACAGTTCTTGCTGAAGGAGACAGAATGTTGAGTTATGAAGAAGTTATATTGCCTGAAGTCCTACAGAGGAAAAAGGAAATGTGGTAGAGAGCATCTGGACATTTTAATAGAAGACCCCAGCACCATGGAAATAATAGGAGTCATGTTAGGTGGAACTTCGCAGAGAAGATACAAACAATAGAGAACACAGAAGATGAATTAGAAAAAAAAAGTTATATGACTTGGGGGAGGAGAACATTATTATAAAAAAGGCTGGATATTTAAACAAAGTTTGAAAGAAAGGAGATGGCTTTAATGTCAGAAAACTATGGCAAAATAATAATTGAATGTAAAGACAGAATTTTTTTTTTTTTGAAGAGACAGGATCAAGGGATTTTTAATTTATTGCTAAGGGAAGAAGCTAGCCAATTTTCATTAGCACATTCTGTGTATATTCAAAAAGATGTAAACCATTAGGTTTGCAAATATATGTTAATGGAGGTAGAATAAGGAGGAGATAAACAGATTTATGAGTACATAGGTCATCCTGTGGAAATTTACAGTGACATATTTCAGAAAGAACAAAAACAATGAGGAAAGTTTCTGTCTGTGTTTAATTATGATATACCAGGAAAACTTGGTAAAAAGGAGACAAAAGAGCATGAGGAGAGAGTGACCATGTAAACCTTAGATATCATGATCCTGATTGGGGATAGCTAAATGTATCCTGGGCATTAGTGAAAGCGGTTAAAAAAATCATTATGAGTGATGGGACATGTACAAAGAAGAAAAAGTGAAGGATTTAATCGAAGACAAACAAAAAATCCTGGCATGAGCATTTAAGAGAGTTTGAGTTTATGAAGCTATTGTTTCTCAGTTTCAAACCCATTCTCTATACTCTTGTTTGGTGCTGGGGCTGAAACTCTGCAGACCACATTTCTGCTTTGCCAGCTGCTGCTACCTGTTGAGCTCTGGCAATGAGGACTTAGGGAGGACACACTAGGCTAGAGGAAGGAGGAAGAATGTTCTTCTTTTTGTGGCCTTGTATCTATTTCCTGTTCCGTGAGCCTCATGCCAAACAATGCTTTTCAGCCAAGCAGAGCAGCTCCTTTCAGTTTGCAGTTTTTCCCTCCTTGCAGAACCCCCTCAATGTACTCTTTCAGTGACACCAGCACTGGTCCGCCAGGGCTCCCTCTGCAGAAGTCTGAGTCTGCAATTTCACTGATCCCTCCCCTAAGCCTCTAGGCTGTAATAATGCTAACATTTTACCTTTGTTTCCTCACCTCTAAGGATGGTCATTGTTTTCCAGAGTCGCTACTTCCATTGTACCTGTGTATACCCTTTGACCTTTTTCCTAGTTAGCTTTAGACCTAGTTAATTCTTAAGCAATCTAATCAGTTAATTTTGGCAAAATAAAGATTACTAAGGTTACTTATTAAGGGTTCTTTGTAAAAAATCAGATTATTAAATATATTAGGAATTTCTAGCTCCACTGATTATAATAAATGCTGTAGACTTAACATGACAAAAAGAGACCTTTTCAACAAGTAGTGTTACTTGAAAAATAACTTGAATTGAAAGAACAGCATGAATATATTAATAAGGGAATTAAAATCTAAATGGATGAGGAAAATTAGAAACTCAAAATACTTTAAATAAAATAAAACTAGGCAACAAGGAACAGACATCATATTGAATAACATGTCAGAAAGAAGTAAGTATTCGACATGAGTTTAATAAAAACTGGTAAGCAAACACCTTGATCACCTTTCCCCCATTTACAAAGTATATAACAATTGTAACACACATATCAAACATTTAAAAGTGAAAAAAATATGGGGAGATATTATTAAATGATAGAGTTTTTGAGAAAGTCTGCTGATATCCTTGAGAAGAAAATAGAAGAAGTGAAAGTGAATAATTGTATTGTCAGATGGATATGTATTAGGTTAAATTACCATGGCCAAAGTTATGATTTAAGGCTCAATGGCAGTAATAGTGAAGCCTCCATTGTTGTTTCACAGGCTCAGCCCTTGGTTGTGTCCTATTCTACATTTTGTTTTAAATCAATGTCAATTTCTTTCTGCCAAAGACCATCGACAATGTACCTATAACTGAAAAAGCTGAGTTTATTATTTGTTGCAGTTTTAAGAGAATGCTCATTATGGGGAGTTCTATCATAGTGATGCAGGACAAGGTGATTCCTCTGCTGAGTAGGGCCTCAAGTCCTACAACAAGAGAGAGAGGTCTTGATTGAGCATAAGATAGAATTCAAATGCACATCAGAGTTAGAGACAGAAGGAAAGTTTATTGAGAGAAGGAACAATGCTTCATAGACATATATGGTCTCCTCTCAGAGACAAGAAATGAGAAAGACAGATCCTGAGTGTTCAGGAACTTAGAATCTATGTGTTTTGTTTCTATGAATTACAGTTTAAAGACTTTGTTTCTCTATTTTTCTTTGATGCTATGGGTATATGGAGTGAAAACTATGGATATGCAGAGTGAGGCATACTAGAAATCGTAGCCTTTGTTCTAAAGGTTCCCCATGATTTGGCTTTAAGGAATGAGTGGTTGGGTTTATTTTGTGTAGGTTGCAACTTAAAGACTCTGTTTTTTTGTTTTGTTTTGTTTTGTTTGTTTGTTTGTCTATTTGTTTGTTTGTTTATTTGTTGTTTTTATGGTGTGGATAAATAGTTGACAGTAATCCAAGCAGAAATCTTTACTTTTTCTCTGTAGGCTTCCCATGTCTAGCAATAGCACATTGCACGCTCTGAATAAAACTTGTCAGTTGTGCAGTTCTCATGCCTCTTCCCTACAACAATTGGTTTGGGTTTGGGCTGAGTAATTGGTGTGTGTGTGTTGGAGGGAGGGTTCCTGAGGAAGTAGGGCTTTGCTATGGATTGGATGCTGTCAGGAAGAAGAGTACTTAAACCAGTTTATCTATAGAGAGCAGACTAGTGCTAGAACAAAGCCATAATTGATTAAACAACAAAAACAACAACAAATTACTCATATTAGCCAGAAGAAGAGAAAGTTTAATATTTTGTGGATTGTACAGTGAATTTGCTTTGTTTCACTTTATCATATTCTCAGAGTGACCTTGTCTGGCGTTGCTGTTCTATGAGATGGTTTACGTTCAATAAGAGAACATTGCTTAGCTCTAAGCATCAGGTAAGAATATCAGGGAAGGTTTTGCTCTTTCCTCAGTAGGTTTTATATATATATATATATGTACATAAAAGCCTACTTAATCAAATATGTATATGACAACAAGTTGAAAAAAATAGTCAATTACAATTTAAAATGAAAAGAAAGAAAACAAATGTGGAATTCTAATAAGTTGTATGCTAAGAGATCATAAAATACAAACTTATCTTTTATAAATGAGGAGACAAAGGACTAAAGCAATTAAGGACATATCCAAGTGTAAGGGCAAACCCAAATTAAAAGTAAGAGAATAATTCTTCTTGTTGAAAATAAGTTAAGAGACTTACCCTTTCCTTTTTTTAAGAGTTTACTTTAGAAAACTTGTAAGTTCTTCCTCTGTCTTTTTGAAATATATGTGAATATTTTTAAAAGCTAAATAAGATGCTTGTTTGCCATATGACCCTAGATTTTTCCTCAGTACCTAAGAGTTATCTCTTTGAAATGTTATGGAGAAAAATGTGACCTAATTTTCCAGTTTTTGTGGGTTTGTAGGAGCCTAACATTAGCAGTACACTCCTCACACCAAGTTACAAAACTACTTTCTATCATACCTATATGAGAAGTTTGTTATTTCTCTGGATAACATCAGTTAGCTATCACAAGTGATCAAACCAATTACCATGTGAATTTAACATAAACAAATGGTGCTGCCAGGTCCACTTTCTTGAGGACTAGTTGAGGTTTATTTTTTAAAATATATTTAAAATTTTTTCATGTACACTTAACAAAAATATTATATTAGTTTTAGGTATATAACATAGTGATTAGACATTTACATAACTTATAAAGCAATCACCTTGAAACGTTTAATATCCATCTATTTCATAGCTACCAATTTGTACCTTTTAATCCTTTCCCCTCATCACCTATCCCACCCATCTGGCAACAATCAAAATGTTCTATGTACCTATGAGTTTGATTCTATTTTGTTTGTTTTTTTATTTTTTATTTTTTTAGATTCCACATATAAGTGAAATTGTATGACATTTGTCTTCCTCTGTTTCACTTAATTCACTAGCATAATACCCTCTATGTCTATCTATTTTGTTGCAGATGGCAAGAGCTCATTCTTTTTTATGGTTGAATAATGTTCCATTGTATATAGGTACCATTCTTTATTCATTCATCTATTGAAGAACATTTAAGTTGTTTCCACATCTTGGCTATTGTAAATAATGCTTCAATGTACATTTAATGCATATGTCTTTTTAAATTAGTGTTTTAGGTTTCTTCAGATAAATATCCAGAAGTGGTATTACTGGATCCTTCTTTGTCTCTTGTTATAGCCTTTGTTTTAAGGTATTTTATTCAATATAAGTATTGCTACCCTAGATTTATTGTTATTATTGTTGTTTTCATTTTTATGGTATATCTTTTTTCATCCCTTCACTTTCACTAGTGTCTTACAATCTGAAGTGAGTCTTTTAGAGGCAGCACATGTAAAGGTCTTGTTTTCTTATCCATTCAGCTATCCTATATCTTTTGATTTGAGCATTTAATCCATTTACATTTAAAGTAATTATTGATAGATATATAGTTATTGCCATTTTATTACTCACATTTTTATCTTTTTTTTTTTTTTTTTTGTCTTTTTAAAGAAGTCCCTTTAACCTATCTTGCAATACGGGTTTGGTGGTGATGAACAACTTTAGCTTTTCTTTTTTTGTCTGGGAAACTCTTTATCTGTCCTTTAATTTTAAATAATGGCCAGATGGGTAGAATAATCTTGGTTGTAGGTCTTTGATTTTCAACACTTTAAATATTTTGTAGCAATTGCTCCTGGCTTATTAAGATTCTGTTGAGAAATCAGCTCAGAGCTCCCTCGTAGGTAAGTAACTTGTCTTGCTATTTTATTCTCTTTTTGTATTTAATCTTTGACATGACGTGTCTTGTCAATTATGACGTGTCTTGGGGTGTGTTTCTTTGAGTTCATCTTGTTTGGGACTCTCTGTGCTTCCTGGGCCTGTATGTCTATTTCCTTTGCCAGGTTACAAAAGTTTTCTGTCATTTTTTCAAATAGATTATCAGTTCCTTGTTCTCTCTCTCCTTCTTCTCGTACCTTTATAATACAAATGTTGATGCTTGATGCTGTTCCAGAGTTCCCTTAAACTATCTTCATTTTTTTGTGTGTGGGGGGAGGGAAATTATTTTTTTCTTGCTGCTGTTCTGATTCGATGTTTTCCACTACCTTAACTTCCAAATTGCTGATTTGCTCCTCTGCTTCATCCCATATACTGTTGATCCCCTCTAATGTATTTCTTCTTCAGTTATTGTAGTCTTCATCTCTTACTAGTTCTTTGTTATGTTTTCTATCTTCATTTTGTTTCTTATCTTTTTGGTGAAGTTCTTACTGAGATCACTGAGCACCCTTATAACCAATGTTTGGAACTCTGTATCTGGTAGAATGCTTGTATTCATATTCAGTTTTTTTCTGGAGGTTTGTTCTGATCTTTTATTTGGGACATGTTTCTTTGTCTACCCATTTTGGCTGTCTCCCTGTGTTTCTTCCTGTGTATTAAGTAGAGCTGCCATGTCTCCAGGCATTGGTAGACTGGACTTAAGTTAGTATTTGTCCCAAGGGGCTCAATGGCAGTGTTCCTGGTTACCTGAGTGGGTGTTCCAGGTGTGTCCTTTTTGTGGGTTGTGTATGCCCCTTTATTATAATTGAGCCTTAATTGCTGGTAGAATGCCAATGGGAAGGATTGATCTTTAAGGTGGTTAGTTGCGAGTACTGGCTGTGACTATAGTGGAGGAACTGTTGTGTAGAGGCTGAACCTATGGAGCAGGATTTTCTTTAGTGGGGCTTTGGTGTCTGTCATGTTTGCCCTTTGTGTATGTCATTTGTGGAGGTGGTTGCATGGTGCTCTAATGTGGTCCGAAGCTGGCCATCATGTGTTTTGGTTCTGGGACTCTTGGGAGGTACTCTGTTGCAGACCAAGATAAGCTACTGCCTGTGTCCTGCCTGGGGTCACTTAGTATGAGTGACAAAGTGGTCTGCAGATTGTTGTCACTTGTGCTGAGCTTGGAGGTGCCCGGGAGATGCTAACCTGTGAACTGAGGCTGGCTGTAGCCAATGCTGGCTTGGGGCTTCCTAGCAAGAGATATGAGGTACATTGAGGACAGATGCTGTTTGTTTTGGGTTTGTGAACCTTCGAGAGATTTTAAGAAATTCTGCAGCGTGAGTCAAGACAGTCTGTTTGTATGGAACAGACACTAGAAATGTCTTGTGTGGGCCTGCAAGTTGGAAGGGGTGGAGAGAATCACCCAAGCAGTACAAAGAGTGTCAGCCAGATTGCAGACATGACACCTGCCTAAGTCTGTGTGACAGGTAGGGGAAGGCTCAACAAAGGAATAATGGCTTCTAATAGCACTTCTATTTGGGGGTAGCTGCCCTTCCAACCCTTACCTGAAGCCACACAATTCAGTTTCTCTTCATATGTTCCTGGTGCCTTTCAAGTTGCTTCCCCAGCACTGGAGCTCAGAGCTAGTGAGTTCGTTAGAACCCTTCATCTCACTTAGCCATAATCTTCGCTGGTTTTTACAGTTAGAAGTTGTGGGGACTTCCTTCCTGGCACTGGAACTCTGGGCTAAGAATCTGGTGTGGGGCTAGGACCACTTGCTCCTCTGGGGGGACCTCTGCAGTTGAGATAACCCTCCTGATTTCTAACTGCCACACATGGTTGTGGAACCAGCCAGTTCAGTATCTTTGTCCCTACTACCAGTCTCTACATGACTTCTTCTTTATGTCCTTAGCTATAGGGCTTTGGTCCAGCTAGATTTCAGGTGATTCTCAGTGATGGTTGTTCTGTAGTTTAATTGTAATTTTGATGTGGTCATGGGAAGAGGGAAGCACAGTGTTCACTTACTCCACCGTCTTGACCAGAAGTTAGTTTTATCTTGAGAACATGTGTATAATGGGTCATATATGGCTGGCCACAGAAAGGGGTACAAGTTTTTTGTGTCTTGGCATTGTCTTTAGAGGATTTCCTATGACACATATCACATTCTGGTTTAACATTTATTCAGTAATTTATTCAGTAATTTTCTTCTTTCTCTTCTGCCTTTGTGGAGAAGTTTCCTGTGTTAGGAGGAGATTTTGGTTTTAATTATATTTCCCCAAAAAAGATCACAGAGCAGTGGCAAAGATGGAGCAGTTATGCAGTCACCACATTCCCAGTTCAGAGTTTTTTCCAGTAAATCGCCCTGCTATTAACTAGAGGATAACCATTTAGATGTGTGTGGTCACCATTTTGAAGTATGTAGAAGATAGGCTGAAACTAGTAATATTAGTAAAAATAAATTAAAACATTGTTTTTGCTTCAAAATAGATAATGACTTATTAAATTTGCAAATGCATTTAAACATGTCAAATAGTAAAGAGAAAATGGATTTAAATGATAAAGGAGAACTAGAAGTGTTGAACTTGTAGATTGTGTAGAGAGAAACAAATGAGATTTTCCAGTCTCTAAAAGTACACATGGGATGTGGGTGGTTCAAAAAGATGATAATGAATTCCCTTTAGAACATATTGAGTTTGCAATGCCTGGAGATAGCTAAGTAAATGTCTACTCACCTGAAGTTCATGAGAGAAGGTTTACCTAGAGAAAAAGATTCAGGGATTATTGTTTTAGAGGTGATAGAAAAGTTACTGAATATTATTTAAGGTGTAAATTATAAGAATATAAATATTTAGAAACTTTTACATAAAAATGAGACATGAGATAAAAAAGCTATCTCCAAAATATACACTGGCTTTCCAAATGTAGTAAGAGAAAAAAAAGAATCAAAACTTAAAATATGTGAATGGTTTGAAACCAGCCAAACACAATAAATTATTTCCACCAACAGCGTTTCTCTGAGGACTGCGGTAGGCAAAGTTGTGATTCAGATCACTCTCTTGACATTTTACCTCCAACTTTATGGACAAAAACTCCTCAAATGCCTATGTCTTCAGATCACACACAGCTTTCCCTCTTTCATGCTTTCTTACTTCAAATAGTCCCCAAGATTTCAGAGCTTTCCTGTTAGCGCCTCGACTCCTGCTTTTTTCCATGAAAACTTGTTTTCTTGTCTTCTACTTCTCTTCTTACTTCTTCCCTAGGCATTAGCTAAATGATCTGATCCATGGTGTGCTCAATATTAATGAGCACTACTGTGATTAAATTGATACCTTCTCTTTGTCTCAGGTAACACATATATACATTTATTCTAAACGAATTGCAATTTTAGACACTACGGAAGATGAAGAAATTGGTTTGGGTAAAAGATAACTTCTGTTCTCAAACTATACGGGAAATGTACTGTGGTTATTTATTGTAGAGGCAGTTAAAATATTAGGTTTGATTGATTATAAAAGTTATAGTATTTTAGAAAATATCACAAATAACATAAGTATAAGAAAGAAAACCAAGTTGGCTGGGAATAGAAACTAATAGCATTTCTTTGCTGCTTTTTTATGCATATTTATTTTCAGTATCACCACCATTGACCTTATTTTCTAACCATTTTTCTCTCAATTTTTCTATTTAAAATTGATTGAGTACTCACTATATCCCAGCATATAGATTAAGTGCCTTACATGGGGTAACTCAATTCTCAATACAACATATGCTGTAGATATTATTTTCTCCATTTTGTAGAGGAGGAATTGAGACTTATAGAAGTTAAGGAACTTACCCCAAGGCAAACAACTAGTAATGGAAGAAGCAGAATATAAGTCTGTGCAACCTGAATCCTGAGCTGTACTCTTAAGATTATGCTATCTTAAATTGTGTATTGTTTTAAAGTCTTGAAAGGGCTGTATAATAAAGAGATTTATCTTTTAGTAAAGTTTATGTTATTTTTCTTCTAGTGAGATTTTAACTTGTATTTTTCGAATGCTAGTTGTGGAGAGGTTGGTTTACTAAGATACTTTGGACCATAATCACTTCATAATTAGAGGAACCCTTCTAGCTATTCTTTAAAAGGTTTATTTTTGTTACTCATGCTTTTGTTCTTTGCCTGGCACTAGGCAACCGTATAATTATAAAACATAACAAATTACACACTACTTTTAGAATGACTATGTGCTCTGAATTGAGTTATAATGTCCCATATTGAATAGTAAAGTTTACAATATTTTCTAGGCACAGAGTACACCAAAGAGGAAATTTGAAACTTTTAGACAGTGCTATATAAATCATGCTGTGGTAACTGCACTGATGCTCTTTTATAATTAAATTAAATCAATATAATAATAGTGCTTCTCTTAAATTTATTGAATCCAGATAGCCTCTTTCATGTTCTCTGGGGTTAAAATCACCAGATTTAGCACATAAAAAACAATATAGCAAATTAAATTTGAATTTGAGGTAAACAAAACAATTTTTTTAAAAAAATATGTCACAGTGCATGGAATATAGTGATTTAAAAAAAAAATCATTGTTTATCCAAATTCAAATTTAATTAGGCATCCGGTATTTTACATGACAGATCTATCTGGTAAATCTCCTTAGCCTTAGACAAAAGCTTGTTCAATCATTTGAGTGATTTCAGAGCTTTCCTTTTGAGAAAAATATTGTTCTTCACCCAGTGTGCATTCTGTAATTTCTCACAGGGTAGTACTGGGCAGATCTCCATCTTGCCCCAAAACATGAGGTGGTTTCCTAATAATTCACATTGAATGGCCATCTGATATGCAACATATGTGATTCTCTTTTGTAACAACACAGATACACTTATTAAAGAGCTCAATTATGTGACTACAACAATATTTAAAAAGGCACTTTAAGGGTCATATTTCATTCTTCTTGGAGATTCTGATGTGTCCTCCCATAACAGGGCATAGAAGCTGTGAAAAGTGGGATTGAAGACTATTTAAATGCATATTTTTATGCACCATATTTTAATAATATCTTATGCATCTGTCCTCATCTATCTTTAATATTTTATTCATTATCTTACTTTATACAATGTTGGTGTTCATATAAGTTTATGATACCTGAAATTATGCTTGGCACTAGGTGCCTCTTACTATGGCATAATATGAAGTATAGAGTACCACTAGGACATATTTTTGGCTAAAGAAGTTGAAAGCAATTAAGCCTTTAGAGTTAACTACTAATGGAACAAATAAAAAGCACAACGTAATAGCTAAACCTAAAGATTGCTGTTTAATACATATATCTTGTATTTACTCTCTTGCATAGTTCTCTCCCCTTGAATCTAGGCTGGGCTTGACTTGTTTTTTTGACCAATAGAATGCTGTGGCAGTGACACAGTGTGATTGATACCCAAGCTTAAATGATAAGTCTTGAAACTTCTGCTCTTGGAATATTTGTTTTGGTATGTTCTTTCTTGGAATTCAGCCCCATGCTATAAGAAGCTCAAGCTATGTTGAGGTGCCACAGATGAACATTTCTGTTGACAGACCCACTGAACTCTAAACTGAGAGCATGCAATATATAGGTGAGATAAACTGGATACCTACTAGAGTCAAGGCTCCTAATTCTTTGAACTCTGGCCATCATCTAACTGATACTACATGAGAGACTCCAATTAAGAACCTTAGAATTAGGCAGGGTCTATTTATAGCACTGAGATAATAGAAAACATGCTATTGTTTTAAATTTGGGGATTGTTAGTTACTCAACAATAGGTAAGTGGAACATACCACAAGGAAGCACATAGACAAGCCCAAAATGTGGGACATTCTGCAAGATAGCTGACCCATTTTCTTTAATACATCAAGAGTGAAAAAGAAAGAAAAAGGAAAAAGAAAAAAATGTGCCCTATTTTAACTAAAAGAGACTTCAGAGACATAGATACAAATATTATATGGGGATCTTATTTAGATCCCAATTTAAATTAAAAAAAAAACTTTAAAAAACATATTTTAAAGGAAATTTGGGAAATTTGAATATATTTTTGATAATTCTATTAAGGTTAAGGTGACATAAGACCCATTTTTTATAATTGTATATGAAACTATATGAAAACAAAATGATATATCTACTGTTTACCTTAAAATAATTCAGCAATGAGGAAGATAAAAGGAAAAGTTATGTGAAGCAAGAAGAAGAATCTTGGAAATAGTACACACTGTTGGAGTATATATGAAAAATAAATTATAGTAGCTTTTCTACTTTAATATATATTTGAAATTTTTCATGATTAAAAATAAGTATAAGAGTGATGTCAGAAGTATGGTGAAGTGGGAGCTGTCTCCAGATCTCTCTCCTTGAAACAACAATAAGCTGAAAATCTAAAACTCAACACCAACCTGCATACAAGCACATCTGAGCAAGAGGGCTGTGAATAAAATATTCCACAGGTCAGAACCATGGGAGTTATGCAGTAGACTGGGAGAAACAAAGAAGCTGCCTCTCACAGCTAGAGCTCCCTGCAGGAGGAGGAGGGAAGGAGGTGTTGCGAGTTCCCTGAATAACCCTTCCTGAGAGAGCTGTGAGCTCCACACAGCAGCAGTGTCCAGAGATCAGGACAGAAAGCCAAGAAGTGGGGATCGCAGAGAAGCAGTAGTTGATTATTACAAGCCATGGCTGCAAAAATCTAGGCTGAGCTGCAGCCCTCATCCTCCAAACCTGATTGCCCCTCCCCTATATCTTCCAACACCCAACACCACAGAGACCCATGAGAATGTGAGCAAACACTACTGAAACTGTTGCTGATACTGAGGCTGAGCGTAGGGAACGTGATTGAATATTTATTGGGGGAAAAAAGGCATTTTTAAGGCTTTATATAAAGCAGGGATCCAAGAGACCTAGACAACACCTACTTGAAACAAACAAAAAACCAACCAGACCAAAAAAACCTTCTTAGCAACAGGCTAAAGAAAGACTTTTATATAAAAATCTTCTTCCGGAAAAAGAAAAGCAGAATACACTTTCACTAATGCCTAGACAGAGATATACTCCATTAAATACCATGAACAATTAAACTGACAAGACAGCTCAGAAAAATGAAAGGGGGGAAATCTCCAGAAAATAAGCTTAAAAACATGGAAATATGAGACTTAAATGACAAAAAGTTTGAGTTTTCTAAAAAAACTCAATGAGATCCAAAATGATTCATATAAACAATTCCAGGAATTTAAAAACAACAACAACAACAACAACAACAACAACAACAAGATCAGAAAAATGAGTTTGTTAGTAAGGAAACTGAAACCCTTAAAAAGAACCAAATAGAACATCTGGTGATGAAGAACGCACACACACAAAATAAAAATAAAATAGCAAACTTGAGAAATAGAGTAGACCAAATGGAAAAACGAATCAGTGATATTGAAGACAGAATGAAAGAGAAATGCAAGAACTAGCTCATATTATCAAGAGAAAAACATAAGAATAATAGGCATTCAAGAAGGAGACGATAAAAAGCTGGAATTAGAAAGTACTTTTAGACAAATAGTTGAAGAGAATTTCCCAAACCTAAGGAATTAGCTGGACCTTGGAATTCAAGAAGTCAACAAAACACCCAATTGTTTTAGATGTTCAGTTTATTGTTTTTTCAAGGGGATAAATCTGGGGACATCTCTCACTCCGCTATGTTTCTTTTCAGTCTTTTTTCAGTTTTTCTTGATGTTATTCTCTACCTCTACAACCTTCTATCTCTGCTTATATTGTTATGTATGTGAGTATATTTTATTGAATGGAAAACTTTTTGAAAGTTTCTTGGGATTAGAGGACATACATAAAGAACCTAATATTTCATATTAGATTCCAAATTTAACCTGTCTTTGATCACAGTTTTGCAAAGCAAGATGATTGTTGGTTTTGTCTATGTAAAAAAGTTCTAAATAGTTAAGTTACTAGTTATGAAAAAGTAACTAGTTAAGTTTTTGTGGCCCTGGTTCTTGAATCAATTTAGATGAATACTTAAATATATAAACCTGGTTAGTATTTCTTTTTTCAAAGAGTCATTAAAAATAAGAGATTACTGTATTAAAGTTTCAAAAGTGGTCCCAAAGTACAAATTTTAAGGTGACTTTTAAACTATTTTGGAGCTTTCCATTCCAAGTTAATATAGCAAATTGATAAATAATAGCATATATTTTTTCTCATGAAATAATCTTTTATAAACCTGAAATGAACATGAGAACCTCAAATTAAATACGTTAAATCATAAAAATTAAGAGGTAAAGTTAGACTTAAAATAGTCCATAATAAACGGACTTGGTTTGATGCAGATAACTTTGTAAGAATCTTTAAAATTCTTATGGTGTTCCTGCTGTGAACGAAAAGTAGTGCTAAAAACTCATTCTTTTCATATGACCCTAGAAGAAATGACTTTTCTGAATATGCAAAATATTAATTTTTCATTAACTTTTTTTTAAAGCTTTCACAGATATTAATGGTATCTCAGATTCTTTGATGAAGGCTTTGATTCCTAAGGCTTTTTCAATAGCATTGTAATCTGATCAAACAAATTGTGAGGGCAAGAAAATAAAGGTAACTCTTTTACTTATGGCACATTATTTATTCAATGCCATATTAACATTTAATGTTGACAATGACAGTATGATGTACTGTGTTCTTTATTCTTGCTATTCTCTGGAAAAGGTATAAATTCCAAACATAAAAAAATGTTATTTATTTCCCCACACCTCTGTTGATAAATTGATTGGAATGATTGGGACAGAAAGTTAAAAAGGAACATGTAACAATTTGAATTAAAATGAATTAATTTTAAACATTAGGTGAATTAAGAGCTTTCCAGTATATGTTAATAGAACATAGTTCTTATGTTTCTGGGCAACTAAGAAATACTTGATGAAACTGTGAAAAACATTGCAGACATTTGGACAGCATTCCAAGAAATTCTGTTTCTACTGTATGGAGTGGGGTCAAATTTGAAATCTACATTTTAAACAAGTCCCAATATTTATCTTTTCTTTGTTTCCCTCTCCCGTTATGACATTTAAAAAATAACTTTTTCGAAATATAACTCATGTCATACAATTAATCCATTTAAAATGTACAATTCAATTGCATTTGGAATTTATAGAATTGTTAAGCCATCACTGCAATTAATTTTAGAACATTTTTATCACTCTAGAAAGAAATACTCTTTATCAATCCCCATTCTTCTGTACCCCTAGAGTTTGACAACCACAAATATTTCTTTCTCCATAGATATGCCTATATCAGACATTTCACATAAATAAAATTATACAATATATAGTCTTTTGTGACTGGATTCCTTCATTTAGCATGATATTTTCAAGGTTCATCTGTGTTGTAGCATGTATTGTATTTTTCTTTCTTTTTTTTTTTTGCCAAAAAATATTCCAATATATAGGTATAACTCACTTAATTTATCCATTCATTAGGTGATGGACATTGAATTGTTTCCACTTTTTTATTATAAATAACACTGCTATGAACACTTATGTACATTTTTTGTTTTGATGTATGTTTTAATTTTTCTGGGATATAAATCTAAATGAGGTATTATTGGGTCATATGGTAACTTTATGTCCTGGCTCCTCCTTTACTGAAGAACTGCTGACTGCTTTTCCAAAGTAGCTGTACCATTTACATTCTCAGTAGCATGTGTGAGGGGTTCACATCTTAACAAATGCTTGTAACTACTCTTTTTCTTTCTTTGTTTTTACATTTTAACTGTTCTAGTATAAAAATGGTATCACATTGTGGTTTTAATTTGAATTTCCCTGATATCTAGAAATGTTGAGAATCTCCTCATGTGCTTTGACCATTTGTATATTTTCTTTGAAAAAAAAAAAAAAAGTCTTTTCAAATCCTTTGCCCAGAATTTAAGTTACTTGCTCTTTTTATCGTTAACTTGTAAGACTTCTTTGCACATGAAGAATGCAAGTCCCTCATCAGATACATGATTCGCAAATATTTTTCCCACTTTTTATGGGTTGTCTTTTCACTTTTCTAATGTTGATTATTGAAGCACATTTCTAATTTCGATGTAGTCCAATTTATCTTTTTTTTCCTTCTAAGAAACCATTGCTTAACCCAAGATCAAGAAGATTTATTTTTATAATTTTAGCTTTATTTTTTTATAAATTTAGACTTATTTCTTAAAATTTTATTTCTTATAATTTTAGCTTTACCTGTATTTCTCATCATTTTAGCTTTTACATTTACTTTTATGATCCATTTTGAGTTACTTTTTGTATGTAATGCATAGTATGGGTGAATTTTATCTCCTTGTATGTGGATATCTAACTGTCTCAGCACTATTTGTTGAAAAGATTATTCTTTCCCCACTAAAATATCTTGACACTTTTGTTAAAGTTAATTAATAATAAACATAATTCTCTTTTGTGTCACTCATTCTATTCCAGTAATCTTTTTCCTTGTTTTAGCATCACTCTTGTCACTGCAGATCAGTGTTAAGTTTTAAATTTGGAAATGTGTGTCCACTAAATATATATTTTTTTCAAGATTGTTTGGGTTCTTTGCAATTCCATATGAATTTCAGGATCATCTTGTTAATTTCTGCAAAGAAGCTAGCTGAGAGTTTGAAAAGAGTTTGTTTAAATTTATAAGTTAATATGGGGAATTTTACCATCTTAATATAAGGTCTTGTGATTGGTACACATATAACGTTTTTCCATTTATTTAGATAGTCTTTAATTTCTATCAATAATGTTTCATAGTTTTCAGTGTCCGACTCCTGTACTTCTATTGTTAAATTTATCATATACATATTTCTTTTTGATGCTTTTTAAAGAGAATTTTTTTCTTAGTATCACTTCTGGAATGTTCAATGTTGGTGTATGGACAAAATTGATTTTTGTGTATTAATCTGGTATTCTGCAACCTTGCTGAGTTCGTTTATTAGTTCTAATTGTTTTTTCGGTAGATGACTTAGGATTTTCTATTGCAAGACCACTTTATCTGCAGGTATAGATAATTTTATTTCTTTCTTTGCAATCTACATGCCTTTTTTTTTCTCACCTAATTGCCCAGGTTCCTGAGTAATTCTGATGCATGTGGTTAAAGAATTGGGCTTGAAGAAAGTGAATTGAAAACAAAATTTTAGGCAACATTTCAAGTGAAAACAGGATTGAGGACTCAGAAAAGCATGAATATAGTCCCTGAGAGAGATGATTGAGGACTTTGTAAATATTATAGCCAAGTTTGATCCTCTTTGGAGATTTTTTTTTAAGTATGATTTTAATAATGTTTCCTTAGAGGAACAACTTATACTTATACAATTAATATATATGATTTAAAAACACAATTTTTTATGTTTAGTCTACCTAACAATCAGTATATTGGAAAAAAGAAAATATTTTGTTTTTTGAGTTCTAAGTCCATTACTTGATAGTTCTGTGAACTGAAGGGAATCACTTAATGTTACCGATTTTCATTTTGCCGATTGTAAAAAAAACCCAAACAAACAAACAAACAAAAACTAACGGTAGCATAATCACTCTAAGGAGATTATATATATTCCTCAGCAATGTCTACCACATTGTAGATATTAATGTTAGATAGGCAGATATGAGTGACAGGAGCAAAGGCTGAGCTCAGTAACCATAGAAACCTCTTTTGAAGACCTTCCTTAAGGACCTCCCAGAAACACCTCCTCTTTTAGGATTATAAATTAATCCAAATCCCAGGGCACAAGGGCCATAAAAGCTGCTGGTTTACCCAGCCACTGACACTTGTGTAGAAAGTGCTACCCTAACCTGCCCATAACCTCAGCCTCATTATACCATCATTATAATATCATGCCTATGCCCAGAAATTCATAAATCTAATTATAACAAACTGAATTCTGCATAAGCATACGCACAGTAGGCAAAGTGTTATAGGGCAGCCAACTGTCAGTCAAGATAACCTTACATATGGATCATCTAGGACCTCCCACCACGACCCTAATATAAACAGACTTCTCCACTTCTGCATTGTTACAGTTCTCTTCACTGAAAACCTTCCCTTCCTTTGGAGCATACTCTGTCTTTTATTTTTTCACTTCCCAAATTCCACAAGGCCCAAATTCCTTTATGTGGCCCATCTCTTTCTAAAATGTACTTTCAATAAATCTTACCTTTTCTAAACCTCACTGACCCATGATTCTTTCTGTGTCTGTGAGGAAGAACCGACAACCCCCGGCCCCCATGCTACTAGGGCTATGCGGGATTTTACAACACTCCAGAGGTAATATTAACATATATGTTTCTAAATACATAATGAATGAATCATTTATGTATGATAGTGTTGTTTGCATTTGGAATCATACATTTATATTAAAACATTATTCAAAATATTGGTAATTTTTGTTCTTTGTAACCAACATTTAAAACCCTTTGAATCGAGGACATTTAAAATTAGGAATATAGTCATCATTTTAAATGTAATTCACAGGAAACTAGAATTTTACTCATGGTATCAATTATTTTTGTTCATGAAAGAACATCCTCAGTTTTAGATGTTTCTTTCATTTTGTAAAACCAATGTTATTTTACAATAAACCCTTACCACTAGGTTGCTCATAACCACCAGTGTTTAAAGTGGTAATTTCAACACAGATGTGTGGATTCCTTGGTAGTAAAACATCTTTTCAACTTCTTTTTCTGGCATTAGTTTAAATATATAAATTGAAAGTGAACTAGGTTATAAATTCCTTAACCGTCTCTAAATACGACTGGAAGTGATAAAATTAAACAACCTTTTCTGTTTAATTTTTTTTTTTAAATTAAGTTTATTGGCGTAGCATTGGTTAATACAATTATAAACATTTCAGGTGTACATTATAATATTCTATATATTCTATTGTGTGATTACACCCAAAGTCCAGTTTCCTTCAGCTACCATATATTTGATCCCCTTTATCCACTTTACCCTCCCCTTACTTGCCTATATTTGACACCATTTACCCCATTTACCTCTCCCCTCCTCCCCCATCCTCTACTCTCTGGTAACGAAGATTCCATTGTCCATGTCCACGAGTCTCTGTTTGTATTGTTCATTTGATGCTTTTAGGTTTATATTCCATATTTAAGTGATATCATGTGATTTTCAACTTTTTAAATCTGGCTTATTTTGCTTAGCATGATTATCTCTAGGTCTATCCATGTTGTTGCAAATGGCAGTATTTCATCTCTTCTTATGACTAATATTTCATTGTATGTGTGTGCTGCAGCTTCTTTATCCAATCATCTATTGTGGGACATTCCAGTTGATTCCATGTGCTAACCACTGTGAATAATGCTGCTATGAAAATCAGTGTGAAAATATCTTTTTAGATATGGGTTTTCAAATCTTTGAGGAAAATACCCAGTAGAGGGATTGCTGGATCATATGGTAGATCAATTGTTAGTTTTTGAGGAACCTCCATACTGTTTTCCATAGTGGCCGTACCAATTTGCAGTCCCACCAGCAGTGTAGGAGGGGGTCCTTTTCCCTGCATCCTCTTCAGTATTTGTTATTATTTGTCCTGTTGATTATAGCTATTCCAACAGATGTGAGATGATGACTCACTGTGATTTTGATTTGCATTTCTCTAATGGTTGTGACATTGAGCATCTTTTTATATGTTTGTAGGTCATTTGTATGTTCTCTAGAGAGAATATCTTTAGGACCTCTTCACATTTTTTTTTGATCTATTCGTTTCATTTGACTTTTGTTTATATTTTTTATTGAGTCGTATGAGTTCTTTGTACATTTTGGATAGTAGGCCCTTATTGGAGGCATTGCTTGCAACTATATTTTCCCATTCGGATGACTGTCTCTTTACCTTGTTGATAGTTTCTTTTGCTGAGCAGAAGCTTTTAGTTTGATGGAGTCCCATTCATTTATTTAGCTTTAACTTCCATTGTCTTTGAGGTCAAATTCATAAAATCCTCTTTAAGTTCAAGGTCCTTGAGTTTCATTCCTGTGTTTTCTTCTATGCATTTTATTGTTTCAGGTCTTATATTCAAGTCCTTAATCCAATCCATTTTGAGTTAATTTTGGTATGTGATAAGAGACAACAGTCTAGTTTCATTCTTTTGCAGGTGACCTTCCAATTTTCCCAGCACCATTTATTGAAGAGGCTTTCCTTTCTCCATGTATTTTTTGGCTTTTTTGTCAAAAATTATTTCCAATATAAATGCGGGTTTACTTCTGGACTCTTGATTCTGTTCCACTGGTTCATGTGTCTGTTTTGCTGCCAATACTATGCTGTTAGATTACTGTCTCTTTGTAGTATAATTTGATGTCAGACAGAGTGATGCCTCCAGCCTCGATCTTTTTTCTCGGATGGCTTTGGCAATTCAGGGTCTTCTGTTGTTTCCATACAAATCGATGATTTTTTGTTCCTATTTCTTTAAAAAAATGTTGATGGGGTTTTGATGGGGATTGCATTAAATATGCATAACGCTTTTGGTAATAAGGTCATTTTAACTATGTTGATTCTTCCAATCCAAGAACACGGAATATCTTTCCATTTTTTGTATCTTTGTATCTTTCTTTGAATAGGGTCTTGTAGTTTTCATTATATAAGTCCTTCACATATTTCATTAAATTTATTCCTAGGTATTTTAATTTTTTGTTGCAATTACAAAAGGAATTATTTTTTCCACCTCTTTTTCTAACACTTCATTATTAGAGTATAGGAATGCTATAGATTTTTGAATGTTGATTATGTATCCAGAGACTCTACTGTATTTACTTATTGTTTATAGTAGTGTTCTTGTGGAGTTTTAGTGTTTTCTATATAAAGAATCATGTCATCTGCAAATAGTGACAGTTTGGCTTTGTTTCCTATTTGGATGCCTTTTATATCTTTCTCTTGCCTGAATGCACTCTCTAGGACCACCAATGTTACATTGAATAGCAGTGGTGAGAGTGGACAGCTCCTTGCCTTGTTCCTGATCTTAGCAGGGATGGTTTTTCATTCACCATTAAGTATAATGTTGGCCTGAGGGTTTGTCATAGATGGCCTTTGTATGTGAAGGTACTTGTCTTCTATTTCCAATTTTGTTAAGTGTTTTGATCATAAATGGAATGCTATAATCTTGTTGAAAAGCTTTTCTGCATCTATTGGTATGATCATATGATTCTTATTTTTTAATTTGTTTATGTGGTCTATCACATTAATTGATTTGCATATGTTGAACCATCCCTGTGTCCCTGGGATGAAGGCCACTTGGTTGTGGTGTATGAGAAATAGGTATTAAATCATCTTTGGATATTTGGTTAGAATTCACTGGTGATACCATTGGTCCTGAGCTTTTACTTTTTGGTAAGTTTTTTGATGGTTGTTTCAATTTCCATACTGCTGATTAGTCTATTTTAGATTTTCCAGATCTCTTAATTCAGTCTAGGAAGGCTGTATTTTTGTAAGTACTGGTCCATTTCTCTCTAGGTTATTACATTTAGTATTATATACTTTTCATAGATTTCTTGCATGATCCTTTGTATTTTGCAGCTTAGTTGTAATTTCCCTCCTTCATCCCTGATTTTGTTTATTTGTGTCCCTTTCTCCCGTTTTCTTTAGTAAGTCTAGCCAGGGGTTTGTCAATTTTATTATCTTTTTCAAAGAACCCGCTTTTTGTTTGTATTTATATTTTTCTATTTTTTTTTTGTTTTCAATTTCATTTTTTTATGCTCTAATTTTGATTATTTCTTTTCTTCTGTTGACTTAGGCCTCATTTGTTCTTCCTTTTCTAGTTTTTAAGATGAAGTGTTAGGTTGTTTATTTTGCTCATTCTTGATTTTTGAAGGTAGGCCTATAATGATATGAACTTTCCTCTTATTACCACTTTTGTCCATGTTCCAAAAGTTTTTGTATGTTGTACTCTCATTACCATTTTTTCTATGTATTTGTTGATATTCTTTTTATTTCTACTCTGACGCAGTTATTCTTCAGTAGCATGTTGTTTAATCTCCATGTATTTGTGGTTCTTCCTGATTTCTTTTTGCAGTTGATCTCTAGTTTCAAAGCATTATGATCAGAGAATATGGTTTGTATATTTCAACCTCTTATATTTGTTGAGGCTATTTCTGTGTCCCAGTATGTGCTTGATTCTGGAGAATGTCTCATGTGCACTAGAGAAGAATGTATAAGCAGCTGTTTTGAAATGGAAGGCACTGTATATGTCAATTATGTCCATTGGTCTAATGTGTCATTTAAGGATGTTATTTCCTTATTGATTCTGTTTGGATGATCTCTCCATACCCAAGAGTGGGTATTTAGGTCCCCTACTATGACAGTGTTTTGGTCTGTTTTCCTTCAGTTCTGTTAGTAATTGCTTTACATATTTCGGGGCTCCCTGATTGGAGCATAGATATTAATAAGTGTTATGTCTTCTTGGTGCATGATTCCCTTTATCATTAAGAAGTGCCCTCAGTATCTTTCTTTGCCTTTTTGATTTTGAAGTTTCTATTTCATCCAATATTAGTACCACTACTCCTGCTTTTCTCTGAATGCCATTTGCTTGAAATATCATTTCCCACCCTTTCACTTTGAGTCTATATTTGTCTTTGGAGCTGAGATGTGTCTCCTAGAGGCAGCATATGGTTGGGTTTTGTTCTTTAATCCATTCTGCAACTCTTTGCCTTTTTCATTGTTGAGCTATCCATTTACATTTAGCGTAATTATTGAATATGAGGTCTTCTTATAGCCACTTTACCTTTTGCTTTCTGGTAGCTCAGTGTTTCCATTGCTTCCTTGTCCTTGTGTTTCTGTTTCCTTTATTTTGTTTGGCTTTTGTGGCTTTTGCCTTTGATTATTCTTGTTTTATTTTTTAAACTTCATTTCTGACTCTATGGTGTGTGGTTACCATTACAAATATGAAAAGAGTTAATATATTATAGTCATCCATTTTCTTCTGTGTGTGCCTTATCTCCTTTCCCCTTTGCAAATTTGGATCTTTGAATCTTCCCTTTTTAGTCATTGTTATCTCAGTTTGTTTCTAATGTATGCTGAATGTTCATTACTATCTTCCTATAGTAATTTTCTTCTTAGCATTTAAGTTTATAATGTCCTTTCTTAGTAAGGGGTTGTATTCCTCTACTTCTATTTGACTGACCGTCAATGGACTCCTAATTATGTATTTTTTGTGTGGTTATTTGGTTTTAGTGAGCAGACTCCTTTCAGAATTTCTTGTAAGTACATGACTTATAGTGGTGAATTCCCTCAATTTTTGTATGTCTGAAAAGTTTTTAATTTCTCCATCATATCAAAAGGAGAGCTTAAGTGGGTACATTATTCTAGCCTGGTAGTCCTTCACTTAACAGTTTAAATATTTGATTTTATTCCTTTCTGGCTTGTAAGGCCTTTGTTGAGAAGTCCGATGGTAATGTAAATGTGTTTTCCTTTAGAAGTTACTGTTTTCTTCTCCCTGGCTACCCTGAGAATTCTATCTTTGTTACCGGATTTTTGATAAGTTTAATAAAATGTGTCTTTGTGAAGGCTTTTTTTGGGTTGAGATACATTAGGTGTTCTGCCTTATTTCTTGAATTCCAAGTTCTAGTTCATTCTCTAGATTTGAGAATTCTCATCCCCTATTTGTCCAAAAATGCTTTCTAGTCGCTGCTTTATTTCCTCAACTTCGATAATGCCCATTATTCTTATATTTCCTCTCCTGATGGTATCAACTAGTTCTTGTATTTCTCCTTCATAATTTTTTATTCTTCAGCTTCTCTCTTCTTCCTTCTGATTTATTTCTAGACTCTCTCTCAATATCATTGATCCTTTCCTCCATTTGTCGACTCTATTTCCCAAGCTTGCTATTTCATTTTTCAGCTCTTGAGTGTGTTGGTGTGTGTGTGTGTGTGTGGTGTGTGTGTGTGTGGTGTGTAATCTCCAGAAGTTCTATTTGGTTTATTTTTGAGGTTTTCCATCTCCTTGCTCTGCCTCATCTAGCTGTTTTTGCAATTTCTGAAATTGATATAACTCATTTCAAAACTCACTGAGGTTTTTCAGAAGTACCACCTGAGATTCTCTGTCACTTAAATTGTTATTGCTATAAATGAGTCTGTAAGCCTCATTTTTCTGGGGATTATTTTTTCTTTCTTGCTGAGATGTCTTGTTACCTTGGTTGTCCATGGTGTGTAATGGACTATTGCTGTGCTGGGCATTAATGGAAAATGATTCTTTGTTTTTTCCAAAAAGAAGATTTATTATATAAAGGTTACCGCCACCAGGGCACAGACCCCAAGCTGTTTGACACAGTTGGCAGCTGGAGTGAGTGCCCCCTTGCAAAGCAAACAATGCTAGAGTCATCTGTGCTTGTTGTTTTCTTCTGTATTGTCTATGTTGGGGAATTTTATGCATTGCTTTTGATTACAGTTCCGTCCTTGAGGGGAGTGTTAGAGGAAAAGGGAATTTTCCTGAGAATGGGGTGTGAAGAAATATGAGTATGAGGAATTAATCAAACAATTTGATGAAAGGAGAAAGCAAGATTTGTTTCCTGAGCAGGCCATTGTGTCAGCACTTAAGTGAAAGCCTCGTCTGGGAAAGAAGTCTATGGAAAATTACCCACCCTCTTCTTACCTAATTTACTTATACAGGAGCCTGCTAGAGATAGAGTTAGAATGGTAGATGTTAATGGGAAATGAGCACGATATTATAATCTACCTTTTATGATGAGACTGCCTTTATTATTATGAGACATAAGAGGGAAAAGTCTGTCTCTCACTTGCTCTGTTTTGCCTCACACATTAACCACAGAAAGTAATATGATGGCCATGAGGGTAAGGAAAATGAAAAACGTTATAGGTTAAATATTAAATGTAAGTTTGTGGTCTGTGTCCATGGGACATGGCTATGTCCATGGGAACATGGGTTGTCACCCATAGGAATATAACATTCTAACAATAAGCTTTCTGCTTCTGTGCCCCTGCTTGCACACCCAACCTGTGGGTCAACAGGTAATGAAATAGGAGAAAAAATAGGGCTTTGTGTTTTAGACAGAATGAAAGAAATGGTATTGGGGCTTAAAAAACCTTGTACCTTTACATTTCTGGGAAAAAAAGAGAGAAAAATCTAAATCAGAAACTGCCTTGTCATTTTTCCTTCGCCAACTCTACGTTTCCTTCAGTTCTGGACTTGGCTGAGCTGGCCTCTGCACCAAGGTCTCTAGTTAGCCTGCTGCAAAGAAAAAGTGGGTTTTTTTTTGGTTTCAAGTAGGAGACATCTAAGTCTCTTGGACCCCTGCTTTATATAAACCCTAAATTCTTTAATTTTCTTGTAGATTTTAATCACACTCATTACTCTCAGTTTTAGTCCCCTGTCAGTGTAAGCAACAGTTTTGGAACCTTTGCTCAGATTCCCCTGGGTCTCCGTGGTGAGTGGTCTTGAAAGGTATGGGGGGAGGGACCCCCTGTGTTGGGGTCAAGGGCTGCTGCTTAGCCTCTGTTTTGCAACCAGGGTTGGTAGAAATCAATTGTTGTCTGTGCTGTCCAGTCCCACTTCTCTGCCCTGATGACTGAGCTCTGCTGTTGGCTGCATAGAAAAAGACAGGCACTTCCAGGCAGGGATGACCAGGGAAGTTGCAGCATTTTTCAGCTCTCCCCCTCTTCCTGCAAGGAGCTTTTGTGGCTGCGAGAGGCAGCTTCTTTATTTGTCCAGTCCACTGCCCAACACCAGCGTTCTGACCTGTGATAGCTCTTACGCACACATCTCATGCTCAGACGTGTTGGTGTGCAGTTGGTGTTTTTTGTTGATTTTTAAGTGCTCAGCTTATTGTTGTTTCAAGGAAAGATTTGAGGATGTCTCCAAATCCCAGAATCCTGTTTTCTGTTACTTTTGTCCTGAAGAAATTCCTTTTATTATTTAGAAGACATTGTAAATAAATGCAAGATAGTCTAAAGTTTTTAAACCCATTTTAAGAAGAACTTAGGTCTTTTTTAGCTTATCTAGTTTTGTCGTTATAATATTATAAGTGTCATTATAACTCACGAAAGTATTGGATGCCCAGCTTTGTTTTAACAGATTAGATTTACAATGCTCAAAAGTGACGTTTAAAGGTGAATGTGGGTCTTCATTTTGTTCTTCCCCCTCTTTTAGGCTCTGCTAAAAGGAATTACTGGAATGGGTCAGCTCACCCTGAACCTGACTAGAATTGAATTTGTGTATTGGTTTAGGGAATTTAAGAAAGAAATTGGGAAATTCTGTGTTCAACTCCTACATTCTGTGCCAGGAGAGAAAGAGTAAAAGCAGAAAGAGATTTCCCAAACATGGATTGCAGTGAATGACTAGGACTGACCATTGCCTTTGCTCTGTTCCATCTACCTTTCTCATGACCTTTTGCAGCACTTCTTTGTATCTCAGAGGGTTGACCCAGCAACCTGATCTTCCCAGGTTCCTCAGCAACTAACTCACAGCTACGTTCAATCAATGGGAACCACTGATAAGAGATACAGGACAAAAGAAGACAGAAGTTAGAGATTTATTTTATGGCAGAGATGAATAAAAGTTTTCTAGGACCTGAAGTTTACATAATTTTTTGAGCCTTCTTCAAGAAAAATAAAATATAAAATTTGTTCTTATAAAAATTATATTTTAAAGTGAATATGCTACTTAGAATCGAAAAATAAATCACTACTAGTTAATATTTTAAAGGCTGGCAAATATCACAGATATTAAAAGCCAAAATAAAATAATAAGCATTTTCATTAACTTACTGATATACCTCCATAATATTTTTTCTATGACTTTTGACTGCATACTTTTTCAAGCACTTCTTCATTAACAATGATTCATTATTATTTTTCAAAACAGAGGACAATGTTTTCTGAGTCTTTCCTCTAGCACAACTGATCAAAAATTGTTCTTTTACAAAATGTGATTTCATATGCAGACATTTCAGCTATTTGTAGTACATACCTTAGATTTATGTGTTAAAAACAGGAATTCCAATGTATCTACTTTACATAATTTATATTAAAATGTATTGCACATTTGTAATTGTACACACTGTATAATGTATCCATTACTGAAAAAAAGGAAGAACTTCTGTTTTCTTTAGATTATAACAACCTCACTATCGTTTAGAATTTTCTATGGTTGACAATTAGAAGAACTTACAACAAAGTAGTTTTTGTCTCTATACATTGCAAATGGAATTTCTCTCCTATCTCTCACATACTTGGTGCTGTGCACCCTAGGACACTTCATATTACAGTAACCTATCTTGTCATGACACTTAAGATGAATCTACATCATAGGTACTAGATGGGTTCCTAGAGACCAATCACATACCAGGGTTGGCTGGCAAGACTTAATAATACATGAAAGTGGCTTCAAGTCATATACTTTTTCTCATTGAGACCACTAATGGTAACTCAAATCTCTACTTTCTGTTAGTTGGATCCAAATTATGGAGCCATTCCCATGACAGGAGGGAAATGTGCTGATGGGAAAATTTGGAATAGAAATAGACCATAATTTTAACCAACTGCAGTTAATATCTCCTATAAATTTTCTTACTGTTAATAATTTCACAACTCATGACCATGGAAACACATTGCTAAGGTCCCTTCCATGGTCCCTGAACCTTAAATTTCAATGGCTTCACAGTAAATTCACCTTGGTTCTTTGTTTATGTTGGTGTCTTTAGCAGTGTCTGTGTTTCTGCTTGATTCTAGCTCCATGATGGACAATACCACCTCTGTAGTTTTCAGTCCCTCAGGGTTACCCTCTGTTCTACATCATTCCTCATCTCTCGGTTCCCTCACCAGCTGCAGGTTGGCCTCTCAATGATTCCAACATCTTTGTAACTGGTTTTACTGATATTAAAATTCTCTATAATCGAGCTCAGCCGCTGTGTCTTTTGTCTTCCTAACTAGCTTTGACTAAACTGCAAGAACATCTACAAGACCATTGAGCCAAGGAAGGAATAAAAAACAGCGGTCTACAAGCAAACTACCACTAGTCAAACTAAAAGATTGGCCTCAGTTCAGACTGAGAATTTAAGACTAAAGGGTGAGGAAAGTGTAATAAGTAGTTTTGAGTTCATGTTTTGATGTTTGTTGACATCTTTTAAGCCCTCAGTATGCCTTTTACCCTTTCCGCCCTATATCTGAATGAGCTAGTAAGTAGGTGACGATGCTCTCTCCTTTGTACAGGTGGGAAGTCCAAATTATGCATGGGAGCCCTAAGTCCAGCCCCACTCTCAACCACCAAAACTCCCTAAGCTTTTCTCTCTAAGTTATTTTCATACTTGCTTGAGAGCCATAACAAGGTTTTCTCTAGAAATAGTTTCTCATACCCTCCTGGTGAATGTGGGCTGTCATCAGTCTCCCATATCGGAACCAAGTTTTGGGTGGGGTTCATCCTGTGTCTGTGGAGTTGTCACAACAGAGAGAAAGATGTTCACTATCTAAATCTCGAAGTTTTTTTAAAATTTAAATATAATTGATATATACTATTATGTTAGTTTCAGGTATACAATGTAATCTGAAATTGTAAATTTAAAAAATTCTTCATTTGTTTTTTTAGATTTTGATCCTGTGCAGAGCCAATTATATGCTCACTAAAGTTTGTTACCATCATATCATATTATCTAGTGGTGCTTTCCTACCTAGTCAACTTAAGAAACATAAATCCATTGTTGAGCTAATTCTCAGAAAGTTCAACAGAGACCTGTTTTAAGTTGCCAACTAGAGATGACTTTTACATTTAAACACTAAATTATTTCTCAGGAATAATATGATGCCAAAGATTCTTCTCATTCTTGTTATTTGCAGAAAATTCCTGGGAAAAGCATAGAATAACACAATTTTCATGCCAGCTGCATGGCCCTGATGATCAAAATTTTGAGTTTCTTATTACATTTTCCATGAAACACTTTAGACATTTCAAATAGAGTACAAAAATATTTGACACTTGATTGTTGCTATCCTCTCATTGTGTCATGAGAATATATATTTTTCTCCTCCTCCAGAAGATGGAACTTCACTGCTATAAATAAGGGGATGGATATATACACCTCTGAAAAGAGTATTATGGTGCATTATAAAATATTTTGGTGTATTTATATGAGCAATGGCATATTTAGAGCTGTACTTGGCTAATAGATAATAAGCTCATAAAAATGCTGACTCAATGCAAGAGGTAATAACAGGTGTTTCTCTTAAAGAGATGTTATTTCTTCTGAGATATATCCCTTATTTGTTGGCATTGGTAAACCATTTGACAACCACTTTATTTTGTAAGCTGTCTAGTAAAGTGTGGAGAAGGATTTCTTTATATTAAAGATCTATAAATTAACCATAGCTTTTCCTCACCCTCCCACCCCTGGTGATTAATAACGTGAGCAGGTTTTTAAGAACCAAGAATGAGAGAATAATGTTTTAATTCTAAAGGTGATAAGTGTGATAAAAATATCAAATTATCTTTTTTTATTACAAATGAGATGGTAAATTCAATGACGCTAGGTTAAAGCTGACAAGTAAAGGGTCATTATCTATTGTTAAATATCCATTGCTACAGAAGATTGTTAATCCTCTCCTCAAAAATACTGTATTTTATCAAACCTTTTGCTTTATTGCACCATTATTGTACATTCTAAGAAAGAAAAACAGTGGTGCCACATAAAACTATGGTAAAATGATTTCTTAACAGATATAATTTTTCTGCACATTTTTGTCTTCTGTTATTCAGAAATTGTAATGCTACATCATGAAGTGCTCAATTTTGAGCTCTGAGATTTTCTTCTTAGATGCTGGCACTTTAAAAGTTTTGATGTTGGCACTTTCTTAATCATTACAGATGGTGTGAAAATAAAGCTTTAGACATCAACCAAGAAGTCATTTTAAATGACAATTAAATTAAATGCATGAAAAACTAAATTGAAGTAAAAGATATGCCTAAGTTTGCACAGGCACAGTAATGACAATTATGTAATAATTTCCTAACAACAATCATGAGAGGCCATCAAAAGACACACTACAATCCCAGATATGTAAAAAAGTTCAAAATCTGCATCTGAGGATTGCCTGAAACACATAAAGTTGTGTTGTACACAGCTAGCAGCTTGTGTCTCAAGTATCCTACCTGGACATACTGATCTGCCTGTGAGCAAAGGCCTTTAAAGACTTTGTAGGAAGGCAGTGATAAACAAACTGCTCTGCAGCTTCTGCAATTCCTCCACATTAATTTTTTAGACATAAGATAATCTCTACTTTCTTCTCTTCTTCTTCTTCTTCTTCTTTCTTCTTCTTCTTCTCTTCTTCTTCTTCTTCTCTTCTTCTTCTCTCTTCTTCTTCTTCTTCTTCTTCTTCTTCTTTCTTTTTCTTCTTCTTCTTCAAGAGGTGTTTTCTTCTTCTTAAAGAGATGTCTTCTTCTTCTCCTCCACTTCCTCCTCCTCCTCCTCCTCCTCCTTCTTCTTTTCTTTTTTTTTGGAGATATGATTGATTTACTTTACCGTCTTGTCCAAGACCTGCATGTAGTGTATACAAGGTTACTTTAGCAAATGGATGCTAATATTTTATTTCCCTTTCATGGATAATTTAACAGCAGATGTAACATGTTCAATCAACCTCTATAAGTTGCCCTTTCATAACTTCAATGTTGGTAGTTGCATTCAAACACATTTTTCTCTCACAAGGCACCACACATGCTTTTGTTAAGCACAGATTTTGTGTTGATTTTTCTTTCATAAAGCATTACCAACCTCTTCATTTTTCCCCTTGTTCTTCTTTTCTGAAGGGAAAGAGGTCAAACATTTACAGTATGCAACTTTTTTCACTCCTCTTGGCAAGGAAAAAGATATAACCTTGAGAGACAAAAAGTCTAGCAGTATAGTTTCTGTGAATGCTGTTGCACTAATGGAATAGGTATTTTCATAAGAAGGAGTTATGTTTAGAAATATTTTTCTTAATAAAAATGATGACTATCTGACCAGGATTGTAACTTTAACCAGACTTTAATTTAATTAATAATGTGTAAAAATATTGATTCTGTGTTAATATAAAATGACTTGTATTTTACTCACTGTTTAACATGATATTTTAAATATTTTTAAAAGGAGATATTAATAGCATAAACAATAACTTTGTACCAGAATTAATTCTAACCAATAATATAGAATCCCAAAAGTAAATAGATTAGAATGAATGCGATATTGTAATAAGAATTTAAACAAAGGAATTCTGACTTCTGACAACTAAATGACTTTTAAAGTCTAACTATGAATTTTCCAAGAAAATTAAATGCTGATTAACCTATATTCACCATTTATTTTCCTTAAGACAGGTATAGGATAATTCTTCTATAACATAATACATGTGAACCTGAAAACCCATGCATTTGTAAGTCACTAAAGATAATTGGCATCTTAGAAAAAGGGGAGCAGTATATCTTTCAAAAGCTATGCAACTCTGTGAACAGAACATTACCAAAAATTATAAATAATTACATTTTTGGAAATAATTTGTATAATCCAGGCAGACAGCTCAGAGTGGTTAAGGACCGCCTTTTGGAATATTTATCTACATAAAATCAATAGAGTGAAAATGTTGACATGGGGCACTGAGCCTGTGCAGATGCAGAGAGCTGAGCCTGTGGGGCTACTGCTAAGGTGGATACAGGAGGAATTTCAGCCTTTCTTTGCCCAGAGACACACTGAAGTGCACCTCACTGAAGAAAGAAAGATGGGAGTCTTTTTAAATTTCCTTAAATACAATTAAAAGGGCTCTTTTCTTTTCTCCTTAAAATTTAATTCTACTACTTGCCATTTTGTTTCCCTTACCTAGAAAAAACTCACATGGGTCATTATAATTTTCACATGATGCTACACAATTCCCCTGTTTGCCAGTTGTTTTGGGCTAATTGATACAGAAACGCACTAAGTAGCAGAGTAGATTCAGTGCTTGGGAGGCAAATGAGTGACCTAGTCCACTTATTCAAAAATTTTCAATATAGATGAGAAGATATAGAACTGTTTTAATAGACGTTATAAAATGTAAAAAAAAAAAAAGATAGCTAAAGTGACATCAGTTAAGAGAGAAGAGAATATTAATTGAAAATTTGTTTAAGGGATATAATTATAAGATATTAATCACCTCCATCTAAAGTATATTTTATTAGGGTAAATAAAAATGATTCGATTTTCAAACTATAGCATATTTATTGTCAGGATGCTAAATTGATAATTTTGAACAATATGTTACACTAAATACCATCTCAAAGATCACTGTATGATACACTTGAATAATCTTTCAATAATTAGTAAATTCTGGCTGTTATTTTTAGAATTGTACCTCTCACTAAAGAAGCCCAAGTACCAACCTAAATGTAAATTTCTAAACTAAAAACAAATAGGAGTCAGAAAAGCAGAGAGAGAAACCTGATCCCATAATTCACATTAAACACAGTTTTGATACAAAGAAGACCCTGGATGACGGGTCCATGTGGGTTTCATACCATGTGGGTTTCATTCCTTGAGGCTGGTTTAGCTTCCATTGAGGAAGCTTCTGATTTACTCATTTTTGAGATTAGTAAGCCTGTTTCTTTAGCATTATCAAGAAAAAATATTTTAAAACTAAAATCTACTTTAAGGCCTAAGTCAAATGGATAAAGTTCCAACATTGAGTGGATATTCAGTAGATACTGCTTGAATCTGAGGAGGAGAGCAGAAATGGTTTTATGGCTCTATCTACAGCATGCTGTGCAAGCAATTACTTACTTTACTTGTTTTGCAGAGGGTAATAATGAGGGCTAGAGAAGTGAAACAATTTAAGATATTTGTATAACATTTAAAAAAGGATATATTTTGTAAATAAAAATATAGAAACATTAACTGTTTATCTTGAGTGGAAATAGTTATGGTTTTTTCATAAATTGATGTGTATACTCAGCTATATTGTTGAATTGTTACAATTGTGTTTGTGTTCTGTTAAAAATTTGTAAAATTTCTTGCCTCCAATCTTTCAGACACAATAAAAAATTTACATTTAGGAATATATGGAGATGCCAGGCTTCTAGGAGTAAGAATCAAAGAAAAAACTCAAAGTGTCCTCTGCAGTGGGTCATTATATTTTTCATAGAATTTCACAAAGTACTTGCTTTATTTACCAAAAAAGAATAGATTATTTCCTCTTCTCTTTTGCTGGTCTCAAAAATAGTTGTTCTCATTCAGGTTACATTAAAACTACCTGATTTAAAACATACCTATGTCAGAGGCCCACCCCAGAGACCAAGTTAATGAATCTGGAGTGGAGCCAGAACACTAGTAGTCTTTGAAAGTTCTCAGTGATGCTCATATGCAGCCTTGTGAAGAAGCAGAGCTCTAAAGGACACTTCCAGGCACAATGACACCCTAGAAAACCCCAAGACCTTTTCAGGAGGTTCATGAGGTCTAACCCTATTTTCATAATAATACGAAAACATGATTTGCCCTTTTTACTGTATTGACATTTGTACTGATAGAGCAAAAAACAATGGTGTGAGACACTGCTGGTGCCTCAGCAAGAATCAAGACAGTAGCAACAAAGTGTCCTAACAGGTACTGTTTCTTTACTGTCATGCAGTTACATTAAAATAAATTTTAAAAAGCTAGTTTCACTTCGAACATTCTTGATGAAGTAGGAGTAATTAAAAAAAAATTTTACACCTCAACCCTTGAATATATATCTTTCTAATATCCTGTGTGACAAAATGAGAAGTACACATAAAGCTCTCCCCCTGCATAAGGAAGCAAGGTAGCAGATTTAATTAGGAGCTGAACTAGTTAGCAATTTAGCTGTTTTATTCATGTAATATCACTTTTACTTGAAAGACATAAACGATACTTATTCAGACTAGTATTGACAGAACGATTTTCTTTCTTTCTTTGAATAAATCAATTGAGCCTGTCACTTCAAGAAAAACAACTTACTATATTTGCTGCCAGTGGGAAAGTTGAACTTTAAGTGAAAATTAGGATTTTGAAAAATGTGTTTCTGCCACTGTGAATTTAACACCTTCCCCATACTGATGTTTCTGATTATATTTGTGGTAAGATTAACAGGTAATTTTAAAAATATATTATATAATGAAATTTGTAAACATTTTAAAAGTCTGCACACCCTAGTGAAGCAAAATTTCCAAGTGAACAATACATGTTATAAAATCATGTATGGGTAGAAAATCTATTCAAATGAGTGATAGATTAGTAGATTTTAATGTAAGAAAATATAAAATTCCCTTGACAAGATTCAATATTTCCACACTGTAAGCAACTTTAAAAAATTATTATTTGTCAGCTGTGATGTACTATCAAGAAATAATATCCACAAATTACCTGGAAAGGCTATTAAAATACTTTTATCACTTATGTCTTTAGAGACAGATTTTCTTAATATACTTCAACCAAAACCATTAATAGTAAAAGTTTGAATGCAGAAGCAATATAGTAATCATGCTGTCTCTTATTAAGTTAGAGCTTAAAGATATTTCCAAAGTTTTGAAACAATGCAACTCTCTTCTTTTTCTTTAAAATGTATATTTTAATTCACTGTAATAAAGCAACAAATACATACCAGAGATTAGATAGTAGTTAGATTGCAAAATCTAGTATAAAGTTTCAAAAAACATTTCCAGAAATTACTGAACTGATCAGAGCAATTTTCACTTTTATTTTTCAGCTTTACTGAGATACAATTTATATATAACATTATATAAGATGTACCACATAATGACTTGATATATTAACATATTGTGAAATGATTACCATAAATTTAGTTAACACATTGATCACCTCATATAGTTAAAATTTATTTTGTTTGAGAACTTTTAATGTCTACTCTTCTTAACAACTTTCAAATATACAATACCGTATTATTAATTATAGTCACCATGCTGTACATTACCTGTCCAGAACTTATTTATCTTATAACAAGAAGTTTTGTACCTTTGACTTCCTTCACCCATTTCCCCCACTCTCGACACCCCACCTCTTGTTTCTGTTTCTCTGAGTTAATTAATTTATTTTTTTATTTCACAAACAAGTGGAATCATCTGTTATTTGTCTTTCTTATTTTATGTCTCAGTAATATTCCCATAATATATGTTCTTTCATTATCCATTTATCTGTAGATGGACAATTAAGTTGTTTCCATGTCTTGGCTATTGAAATAATGCTGCAGTAAACTGAGGGTTCAGAATTTTCTTTAAGATGTGATTTTATTTCCTTTGAATATAAACCCAGAAATAAAATTATTGGATAATATGGTAGCTCCATTTTAATTTTTTGAGAATTCTCCATGCTGTTTCCCATAGTGACTGTACCAATTTTAATAGTCCCACCGTAGTTAACAAGTGTTACCTTTTTGCCACTTGTCATCTCTTGTTTTAAATAATAACCCTTCTAAAGCGTGAGGTGATATCTCATTGTGATTTTGATTTACATTTCACTGATGTTTAATGATGTGAGCACCTTTTATATACTTGTTGGGCATTTGAATATTTTTCTTGAAAAAAATGTCTATTCAGATTCTTTGTATATTTTGAATTGAATTAATATTTTTGCTATTGTTATGAGCTTCTTATATATTTTGTGTATTAACTCTTTATCAGATATGTGGTTTGCAATATTTTCTCCCATTCCATAGATTGTTGTTTCATTTTTGTTGACCATTTCTTTTTCTGTACAGAAGTTTTTAGTGGTGTAGACCCATTGTTGATTTTGCTTCTGTTGCTTAAACTTTAGGTTCATAAAAACAAAATCAAAATTGCCACTATCAAGTTCAAGGAGTTTTTTTCTTTGTTTTCTTCTAAGAGTTTTATGGTTTCGGGTCTTATTTTAAATCTTTATCCATTCAAGTTGATTTTTGTGTATGGTATAAATAGGGGTACAGTTTCATTCTTTGTATTTGCATGTTCAGTTTCCACCACTACATTTATTAGAGAGATTATCTTTCTACACTGAGTGTTTTTGCCCCCCTTGTCAAACTGTTGGTTAACTGTATATTGCATAAGTTTATTTCTTAGCTCTTGATTTCTATTCCATTGGATTATGTGTCTGTTTTTATGACAGTATTGATCTGATGACTATAGCTTTAAATTAGGAGGTGTGATGCCTAAGCTTTGTTCTTCTTCTCAGTATTGCTTGCATTTTTCTTTTGTTTTGGATAATATAGTTATTTTTGATAAAGCATGTTATGTTAATGTTAATTAGTAATGGGCTTATTACTGTTATTTTTAAATAGATAATTCTTAGTTTAAATTTCAAATATGTAGAAGTACAATCCACATAAATAGAAGTTCTTGTTGGGAGGATTTGCAGAGTATAAAAGGATCCAGAGAAACAAAAGTAGAACTTTGAGAACAATTTTTGCTCTCCCAACCCCTTGCATGCTACATGAACACACACACACACACACACACACACACACACACACACACACACAGAGGCAAGCTTGAATTACTTTCTCAGGTGAGATTTAGATAACAGGAATAAGGTGTGCTTTCTTGTTCTTTCCTTTCTAATATAAAGTCAAGAGCAATTTCCGAAGAAACACAAATGTGTTCAGTGTTGATAGTTCAGTTGCCCTTGGTAAGTGATTGGTAGTTGATATCTGAGGTGAGCCTTTCAGTTACAAGTCCATTCTTGTCTTGACTCCCATGTCCTGGAGACTTGGTATCCTTGAGATGCCATTTTCAATACAGATTTCATAGTGCAGACCTACTATATTTAAATAAATTTCTATATCTGTGTACCAGAAAAAGTTTTTAGGGCACATTTCTGACTCTGAACATATTTCTGACTGTACAAAATTAAATACAAAACATGAAGAAAATGCATTGGTTTACAAAAACTTTTTTGATCCATTGAATTTAATGTATTATTTAAAGATATTTTCTACTTTCTAAAATCTTAGCATTTAACAAAACAATTTATATTAATTATAATTTTCATAGTAAACTTCAAAATATTTGTTTTAAGGCTTTTTAAGGAATCAACTTAATTATTCACATTAAATGATCAAACATATTTTAATTGAGGTATTATTGACATATATATTAGTTTCAGATGTACAATGTAATAATTTGATAGTTGTACACACTCTGAAATAATCACCATAGTAAATCTAGTTGATATCCATCACCATACATAATTACAATTATTTTTCTTGTAATGAGAACCTTTAAGATTTACTCTCTTAGCAACTTTCAAATATGCAATACAACTTTATAAGCTGTAGTACATTACATCCCCTGACTTATTTAATTTATAACTGGACATTTGTACTTTGTGACCATCTTCACACATTTCTCTCCAACCCACCTCCACTTCTGGAAACCAACAATAGGTCCTCTGCAACTATGAGCTGGGTTTAGTTTTGTTTATTAAAGTTCCACATATAAGTGAGATGGTATAGTATTTGACTTTTCTTGCCTGACTTATTTCAGTTAGCATAACTAGTCCTTGAGGGTCAACCATGGTTTTCCAAATGACAAGATTGTATTCTTTTTTTTTTTAAATGGCTGAATAATATTCCATTATAAATATATATGCCACCTTTTCTTTATCCATTTATCCATTGATGGATACTTAGGTTGCTTCCATGTCTTGGCTATTGTAAATGCAATAAATGTGGGAATGCATATATATTTGAGTGTGTTTTTTTTTTGGGGGGGGGGTAAATTCCCAAAAGTGAATTGGTGGATCATAAGGTAGTTCTATTTTAAATTTTTCAAGGACTCTTTGTATTGTTTTTCATAGTGACAATACCAATTTACATTCCCACCAATGATACACAAGTGTTTTCTTTTCTCTACATCCTCATCAATACTTATTTCTTGTCTTTTTGGTTATAGCTATTCTATCAGGTATGGGATAATACTTCATTATGATTTGATTTGCATTTCTCTAATGATTAGTATGTCGAGAACCTTTTTGTGTATCTCTTGATCATCTGTGTGTCTTCTTTGGAAAAAAATGTTCAGATTTTCTGCCCATTTTTTAATTAATTTTTTTTTTTTGCTATTGGGTGATATGAGTTCCTTATATATTTCACATATTAATCTCTTATCAGATAAATGACTTGCAAATGTATTCTCCCATTTAGCAGATTGCCTTTGTATTTTGTTAATTGCTTCCTTTGCTGTGCAAAAGATTTTTAGTATGATGTAGTCCCATTTATTTATTTTTGCTTTTGGTGCTTTTGCTTTTGGTGTCAGATTAAAAAAAAATTACCATCAATACATAAGTCAAGGAGCTGCCTATTTTTTGTTTGTTTGTTTTTAGGAGTTTTATGTTTCAAGTTTTATCATTAGATCATACATTTTGACTTAATTTTTGTATGATATAAGATACTGGTACAGTTTCATTCATTTACATGTGGCTGTTCAGCTAATATATTTTTCTTGAATGAATAAATGAATGAATAATCATTCATATAACATTTTTGTTTTCTAATAGACTTTAAATGGACAATTGTATAATATATTTTCCCCAAGCTACTGTTATTAAACAATTATTAAATTTATTTTAACATGATTAAATTTATTTTTACCTCTTTATGTATATGTTCTGTGGATTTGGCATGCACATTTTTCTAAGAAGTCTACAATGAAGAGAAAGTTAAGAGGAATGATATTCATTTTCACATCTTTTCAGTTTAGATAATGGAGATGCCCTGTTTGGATGAGGCTGGTTTAAGCAGCTCCCTTGACAAATTCACTTTTATTTCAACTATTCCAGCATTGTGGAGAGCTATTTTCATCAGATCAAGTACTGAATTCATTAGCTATTTATCAGACGCATGGCATTAAGTGGTATTAGCTTCCCGGCAGATGGCTTGGGACTTGAAATTTTCCATCATAACTGTATCTTGCATTTAGGTCAGTTTTATGTTCTATAGAAATACATTTGCTGTTTGGTTCTAAGTCTGCAGAATAATCCCACAATATTATCCATTCTGTTTTCTTCTCCTTTCGTCTTCATATTTATTACACTACAAATTGCCTGTTTTGGGACTTTTGAACAAGTTACATTTTACAGTTTTACTTTTATCTGTTTCTAATCAATTTCTTCCCAAAGAGAGAAGGAATTAAAAATAATATTACTATCTGTACTCTTTATACCAATTTCCACTTTCTAAATGAATTTAATTCTCATAAAATGTTTGTTATTTCTATTTTTTCTGAGTATTCAGATAGATAAATTAATTTTCTAGAAAATAAATTGCTAACAAATTGTGGAGATGAAATTTGTTTTCAAGCTTGATTATAATAATTATTCTCCATTATTACATTGTTTCCACTTTTTAAGAAGCATGAACCCCAGTCTATTAAGTTTTAGTAAGAATTAGAAGATTAGTAATTACCTTATGTATCACATTTCAATTTTTGTTTTTTATTTTTTGGTTTATTCTTGGTTCATCAGTAAATACACATATGAAATCATAAGTATTAATATGTGCTTGCTTTATTTTTACTTTCTCTTTATAACTCCAAGTGCTTCTTCTGTTACAAATTCTTTTTTTTAACATCTATTAGTTTTCAGTTTTCACTTTGGTTTGACTTTTTCAGTTTAAATAATGATAGCTCGATAATAACAAGAGTTAGTTGTCATCGCATTATGCAAGGCCTGTGATAAGACACTATCTCAATTAACCATACAGCAAACTGGGGAGCAGGGATTGTTCACGTAAAGGAAATGGGTGCTTAGATTGTGTGAATCCAGGAGAAAGAGCATAACTACCTTTTGCTCAGGGGAATGAATTTCCTCCAAACCACTGGATTTTAGCCCATTATTTCCAAATTGAAAGCTATAATCCAGATTATAAAACCATTTTTTATAACCTAAATTATTAAAATCACTACTGTTTTGACATTATAGAAATATACCAAGTATAGAAAGTCTTGGTAGATGACTTATTTTCCCATTATTACATACCACATGTATAAGTTAATTATTTAATAGGACTTGTTTTGGGGGAAATATTAAATTTCTATTGTATCCTTTGTTGAATATTTTCAAAGTATTTGGAACAGAACAATGACAAGAAAGAAATAAAACCAGAGCCCAGAAATAATTATTAATATTTGATACTTATCTTTATATATGTATTTATTTACAAAAAAAATAAAACATCTTGCCTGGTAAACTGATTTTTGTCTTGACACATTACCAAATAATTTTTGTGTCATTAAATATTTTTTGACATCATCATTTGATGTATGGATAATATTCTATCTTTTGTCTTTGTCAGAGTGTTTTTAACCAATATTACATTGCTCTTCATTTAGGCTAACATTACTGTTAAGAGAAATTGTTACGAATATTGTTTTATTTATTCATTCAAATATATAATGAGTGTTTACTATGTGTCAGTCTTTGATCTTCATATATGGTATTAAAAATGTATGTGAATAAAAATTTTTTCCCTTGTGAAAGAAAATGAGAGTGATAGTGAAATAGACTAGCAAAGTATTTTATCATGTTACTGTGATAGGATGTTATAAGAAGGCATAGCATCAATTCACATTCCAATTTCAGATGTATTAGAAAAAACTTTTTGGAGAGATTTATTCTAAAAACTTGTAATACAGACAGTTAGTTGTGCACTTTAATTGTTCTATATATTCACCACCCCTTCCTACTTCTAAACACTTCAGTGGATGCATCTGGCTAGTTTTAGCTTCTGACGTTGGACCAGAGATACAGCTCTAGCACTGTAAATCCCTCTGAGATTCAATTTCTTCATATGACTTCTAAGGTCTACTACTATTCTGATAATCTAAGTTTTCCTGAAAGTAATATCAACTTAATTAAAATGATAAAGGAATTATTTGAGCTATTCAGTCAGAATTCCTTTCTGAGAGTAGCAATCATTTATCTAATAGACTCTTGGTAAAAGAGTTTCTTTTTCTTTTTCTTTTTCTTTTTTTTCCATACTTTATTCTTGGTATTCTCACTGGCATGCAATATTTTTTTTTCAATACACTGACCCATAGATATCAGCTGCTAAGGTATTCAATGATAAGAAGATGCTCTTCTTTTCATAAGTATTTAAATTAAAAAACTGAAAAAAAAATCCATAAGACCTAAATGAATGAAGCAGTATGGTTGGGAATTTAGACACCAAAGCTGGGTTCACAGTAAAGGTTTTAGCTGAAGGGCTCTTCAATTACCATCTAAATTAAAGACATAGGCAGTTATATATAGCACTAGACCAGCAAGATAGAATTTGCTTTATAAAAAGGACATGTGTGCATTTTTCTGTGTATATTTTTACATGAAATTTGCTATAATTTCCAAAGTTTGTTTTAAGAAATTTTCTCCAATGAACCTGAGGGAATTGTATTATTGCTTTGACTAAAGATGTGGCATAAAATTTTATTAGTTTTTATTCTATTACAACATAATATTCACAGCATCATTTTCAGCAATTAAACTCTTTATGATGGGTGAAATTCTGCCACATGCAGTGGGCTAGGCGTTGTGGGGTGTTTAATGTTTTGGGGCTCTCATCAAGCTGTTTCTACAAAGGGAGAAACTGTCTTGTTATTCCCACTTACCTTAACATCTAATTAAAAATATAATGTCTTTTTATGGAAATTAAAGTGTTTTAGCTTTATTGTAATAGTTCTATTTAGCACTCCTAATATTTCTTTTATATAGATATGCTTTAAAGTACTTGGATGGTGAGTGGAAGATAATTAAAATATAAAAAATAACTTTCCTCAGAGATTATATTATATGAGTTCAGGTTCTGGGAAGTTGGGTATTAGTTAATTTCACAGAGAGAGCACAAGACATAAGTAATGACATGTTTATCTGTATTCTGACTATGACTGTTCTCCTTCATTGCCATGTATCCCAGTCACCTCTACCAAACAGTTACACTGGAGAATAGTATCTTGTATTTTGGTGAATTTCCAAAAATTTGTAGCTTTAAACTGAAGTAAGTTTGGGATACTAATAAATCTCAAAAAAAAAAAAAAGTACCAAACTGTGGAGTTGGGGAGAGGAGTCTATAGTATTCATCAGTAGATAATTGGAGTTTTGAGGGCTTTCAAGATTTTTAAATTTATAAGAAAATCACTAAAGAATCTTGAGCTTTGAGCTGAGGAACAGGTCAACATTATGGCCAGGCAAAAGATCAATAATGTTGTTTCTGTTGTCATGTGACAGTACATTAATATTTACCTGTGTGATTATAATGTTAAATATAGTTAGGTGAATTGTTGTCCAACACCAGAGGAAAGTCTCTTCTACTCTTGGTTCTGGGGAATTTTTTCAATTTTCTAATATTAATTTCCAAATAAATGACACTTGAAAGGTTGATATATTCTGTGGCCTGGTCAGGATTTTGCAAACATTCAGCTAGACATCTAAAATTCTAGTAATAAATTATTTGATTGCATTTGAGGAATCTAACTTTCTACTTTGGTAATTTTAATGTGTAAGGTAATTTTAGTGGTATCTGTGGCATGGACAGTTTGATTCATTTTGATATCCTTCAGAGTGTCTTCTGTAGTGCATATATCGGATATCATATAAACAACCATTGAGCTGAATTGTTTTCATGACTCTGCTTACATGCTTGAATTAGTTTTCTCTCTTCTATGTCAACCCAAGATTTGTATTGACGTAGTATGAAAACTCTCATCTGAAATGCTACTGGTTCCAAATGAATTACTTACTTTTCTCATTCCATTCTCAGTTGTGAACCTGCATAAAGATTCTATGTTAGTCTGGATTTCCCCAAAATAAGACCCTAAGACAAAGAATTGAGTACAACGTGTTTTGGGGGAGGTGGAGATAAGGGGTAAGATAATTTTAAGAAGCACGATGAAGAAGTGAGGAAGCTAAGTAGGGAAGGTAGAAGAGGCCGTGAATGGTATGTTTATGTGTAGGGTAACTGGAGTTCAATCTTACTATGTAACTTCTGAGAGATAATATTCCATATTACCTTAAATTTAAACTTAAAACCTCACTATACACACACTCTCACACACACACACACACACACACACACACACACACACACAATCTTTTTACTCAATTTGACTTTTACAGTTTATTTTACTGTTTCAAGTTTCTTGTAGATTTGACATGACCAGATAATTATTGATTCCATTCAACCAGGGCTGCTCTCCAAGATCTCAGCCCAAAAGAGCCTGTTCTCAGTGTAGAAGGCATTTCTGTTGAAATCATGCTAGCAGCTCTGGGGTTGTGAGTAGCTGAAAACTAGTTATTTACTTTGCAATAGTAGTAGTAGTGTTCATTGGTGCTGCCAGGAAGTACAGATGTTTTTCTTTCTGTTATTCTACTCTTGCTATAAAAGTCCAGTTAAGTTCCTCTTATTCCGTGAAACCATCTCACAGTGGATTCTAGTAGAGTTTTTTCTATATCAAATATTTCTGACTTTTTATTCGGTTTTGTAACCTATTTTCAAGTTACATCATACCTTGATATCTGTGTACAAAATATGAATCACTTAGGATATGATCTCTGTACAATAAAGTCTCATATTCAAACTCTTTTTCTTTTTACTAATGGAAAAATGGACAAGTAGCACCTGCCGTTTTACAGATAGGTAGATGCTTTATTGAGGGTCACCAAAATAACCATTTATTTTTGTGATGATATTATTTTTCATCTGCCTTTGAGCAATCTTCAATTTAAACATTAGACATAAACAGGAGTTTTTTAAAAACTATTTCTATACCTAGAAATAGTTTAATATGTGAAATTATGCAAGTGTTTTTCTAACCAATTAAAATATATAGCAGATTCTTTTCTGCCCATAATATATAAATCAGAGGAAAAAAAAACTAGATTGCTATATAGATATAAGAGTAAATAATTCCTCCTTAAATTGAGGTGTCAAACAAATTAAAATTTGTAATAGTAATGTAATAAAGCATAGATATTTTTTTCACCTTTTACTTATAAAAGTCTCTTTGTGTGTACTAATATTTATTTTATTCTCATAAATTCAAAGTGTAATGATATGCTGATAAATGTTAATAATCAGCTCTTTAAGAAAAACAGCCCTGATTTATAGTATTTGTTGATTATCATGGTTCAAATAATCCCATTACATTCTATTTTAACTAACCAACAGGATGTCTTATTGATGCGGACATGGAATCAGGAAGAGATGTACAATGGCACAGCATTATGATATTCTCACATAAAGAACAATAGACATAAAGAATCCCAAGAGTATAGGTAATTGTAAAATAAAGTAAAATACTTTTTAAATGATTACTTTTAAGTATTTATTATATTTCTTACTAATAGGATTCATATAATTTTGTTTATATAATTTATTTTTTGATAATGATTTGTTTAACAATCGGCTTACAAAATTCTTGATAATTTAACAATTGCCCTTGCTGAGCCAGTTGACTCAAGCACACCATTCATTTTAAATTGGCCTTTTAAACACCATATTTTCCTTTTTCTTGTCAACAATGCATAGCACACAGAGCAATGTTATGTTCAACACATTTCTCATGTATGTAATCTGTATAAGATTTGGTTTATTTAATTAATATCCAATATGTTGTGTTATCATGTTATTTCTGGTTTATCTCTCTATATAACTTTTCTCCTCTAAAATCCTAAAATAGAAAAGAAATGGGCATCTTAGTTTAATGCTTTGACTTGCTTTTGTAGTTTGAAAAGACTGCTTTATAAGTGTAAGTGTTAAATATTTAAGTAAATCATGCAATTTCTCAGAGGTGAACTGAAGACAAAATTTTAGACTTGAAATTGAAAGAATGAAAGTATAAAAATGTCTTGAAATTCTCATTCAGTGAATGACAAAAGCTCTCTTCTTCCTTTCTGACCAGCCCTGCCGTGCCAGGGGTATTATCTTTTCATAAGAGAATTGTAAACCTTCTTGACATCTATGAGGACGATGTGCTACAACTGTCCATCATCCCAAGGAACATTTGGAAGACATTCTGATGATTACTTAATTTTGTCCTCTAATTCACGTTATTACTTTTCAGGATTTTAACACATGTGATTGACACATCAGGTTTTTTTATTATTATTTCAGATTGACCACAGTAAATTTAGATAAACTTTCCATTTGGGTTATTTCACATTCCATTTACATGCACAGTAAGAAGAAAGAATGATGATGAAGAGCTTTGAATGAGCTGGTTACCTTCAATTTCTTTGGCCAGTTTTGAACAGTTTATATTTCTTTATTGTGACAGCACAAGTTCTTATTGTACCCATATATCACTGCACTTGAAACATCATGATTTTCTATAAAAACTAAGGGAAAATGATTATAAGAGAGTATTTAGCATCTTTAGAGGACATTTCCAGTAGAATATTATGTTGAGTATGGATAATGTTCTTTAATATAATCAGTAGTATTTATTTTAGTTCTTCTCTGATTTTATTTTTTTTTTACTTCTTTTAAATTCAAAAAACACTGGAAGTTGGTAAATCTATTTTTAAAAAACTTAGAGTAAAAACATTGGATTTAAAATGCATTGATATGCTGGATAGTCTGTGGCATTAAGTTTGAAAAATTGAGAAAAAGCCTAAGCACTAAAGGCTATTTTACTTTAATACAATAGTGACAGTTCTCCTAGTGTTTGGCCTTCCAATGTCATTTCTCTTCTGATCATGTTCAGCAGCATGAAAATTAAGTGACATTCAGGAGCAAATCCTCTGATGGATAGGTGGATGAGAGATGGTTTGTTGGTGATCTTAGATTTCACTTTATTTTCTTTCCTCTTCATTTATCTCAGTTGCTATATTTTATTTTAATGTGAAAATTTATTGGTTTTGAAAGTAAGGTCATTCCAAACAGTGAATAAGATAAGAATTCCTGATGGTAATGATTGTACATTGTAAGTACAAAAGCTTAGCTTTAATTTTTTATTCAAATATTTAAGAAGCAACAACAAATAATACTTCCTCTGATTTTAGTAAAGAAAATTTGATTCATAGTAGCATTTCAAAATAACTTTTATATTATGAAAAATTTCAAATATACACAAAAGTAGAGAAAGTAACATATGAATAATAATGTCCACATTATCTAGCTTCAACAATTATAGTTACCACATTTCTCTGATTTTATTCCATCTACCTTCTTCACATCCTTTGTCCTTAATTATTTTAAAACAAATCTCATTCATTATATTATTTAACTTATAAATATTAATTCAGGATGATGGCATTTTTATCAAATGATTTATTTTGTTTATTTATGTCATTTACAGATATCAACTAAAAAACTTTCTTACAGAAGATACTAGCTCCACATTTTATCACATCACCTTTCTCTTTGAGACTCATTTTTTTCCCTTCTCATTTGTCAAATTCAACTCAAGCAAAACACAAAAAAAACATTCAAAAGAAAACCCATAACAATAAATGAACAACAAAGACAAGTATCTGTAAATCAGGAGCAAATAGCTATTTAATAGAAAAAAATTGGAGAGAATTATATTCCATAAGGGGAATACTCAGAAAAAGAGGCACTGTGGTATGCTGTAAATACATAATCTTGAGTCACAATTCCATTAATAATTACTGGGTGAATTTGAAAAGAACCAACAAGAGTCTCAGTTTTCTTATTTACTGACACTGACAAAAATATACTGTTAACCTTTGTACAATTGTTATATGAGTTAAATGAAATAATGTAAGCAAAAGTGTTTAGAACTTGATAGATTTTTACACAAAGAGTAGCAGTATCTTACATATAAGAAAAATTCAGTGATATGTGCCCTTATTTGAGTCATCGTCTCTTTCTTTTGTGTATTTGATATCTTTAAAACAACTTACTTTAGCATGTTAAAAATAACTTTTTTATATTCTGGCTTTTGTAAAATTATTATTTTTTTATACATCTGCTTTTTACTAAAATTATTTCCTTGAGCTGTAATAAAATTTTCTACTCTATAGCTTGCAAAAGTTATCAAGACCTCTCATTTTCACTTTCATTAAAATTTGTCCTCACATGAAAGACCAATGGGTTGAATTTCTTTAGCTATAATTAAAAACAAATTAGTCTCAATGTAATAAATTTCTTCATTATCTCTTCCAAATGTATTCTCTCTATAGTTCCTTTGAAATTAGTTTAAAATTTTAATTCGATTTCTTAAAAAGTGGTTAAAACTTTAAAAATACAACAATGACTTAGTGGCCAATAGAAACATTAGAATTGTCACCATTTCAATTCACTTTTTAAATTTACTAATAATCAGAAATCCAATATTTAATTGACATTTATAACTATATAAAACTACATAAAATTATCCATAAAAGGTATATATTTATTATGTTATATAGGTTGAACATATCCATCTTAGACTATAAAACACAGTGTTAACTATAGTTATTACCAATATCAAAAAAATTAATCATATAAAGATGTAGCGATACTTTGAGAAAAAGAAGAAAGATGCACATTAATAGAGAGCAAGAGAAAATGGGGCAGAATGATAGAAAGTAAAATACATGGACAACTGCATAGGAACTTATTTTGCTTCTTGTGTTTAATTAGAAATAATCAATGAAAATATATATTGCTATTTTCGATAATAACCATTCTTATTCACTGTGTATGTTTAAAATTTCAGAACTCAAATATTTAATTCAGTCCTAGCACAAAGATCCAATTCAACCATTATTGACCAAATAGTAATGATAATAATAACTATAATCAATAGTAATAAAAACAGTAATATAGTATTTTTGAATGTTAACTATCTCCCAAACACTTCGGTAAACCTTTAAATCAGTGCTAAAAAGAGGATATCATTATTATTTCCACTTTACAAACAAACAATAGAAGAAAACAAAATTGTTGGCTTAGAGATACTGTAGAAATGGCCCCAAAAACATTATATTTCAGGTCTGTTTCCACGGAATAAACTCTTAAACCCTCTGTGACGCATTTTTCCATTGACGAAAAGTTATCCTGAAATGTTAGTACTCTAACCCTGTGAAAGAAACACACATGAATCATCTGTTAAGAAATATAACATTAAATTATTTCACAGTTTTTATATAGAATACCTGGCCTCAATCAAAAATAGTCTGTCACATGAGGAGATGAGATGTGATGAACAAAACCCAGGAGAAATGATAGAAACTAAGGCAGAGTCACAGGTTACCAGTGTAGATAGTGAAATTATTATAATCATTCCAGTAACAGTATTATGTACAAGTAGACTTTAAAATAACCATGCTTAATATGTTCACTAACATTTTATAAAGAAAGAATTTCTATAGAAACTGGAAACTCTAAAAAGATCCAAAAGATACAAATGGGAATACTTAAACAAAACTTAAGAAAGAGATGAGACATAGTTGAAAAGGAAAATAATAAACTTGAAGATGTCAAAAGAAAATATTGGGATTGAAAGATAGAGAGAAAATTGATGTAAAATAGAGAGGAGAGAGTGAAAGGCATAGCAACACAGTAAGAAGCTATGATAAGCGTATTATTGAATCTTAATGAAGTGAAGAGAAAACAAGATAGAAGAAATATTTGACCAAGTATTTTTCTGCCAAAGATCATTGTCACAAATTTAAGGAGACCGCTGAACACAAAATGGTTAAAAAAATCACCTTCAGCCATCTTACATGATTTATAAAATTTGAACACAAAGAGAAAAATATAGAAAGTGCCCAGATAAAAAAGATATATGAACATCAAAAGAATAATTAGATTTCCAGTGACATTTCAACAAAAGCCATGATACAAGAGAATTATTAATATAAATTGATTTTAAAAAGCATCTGCCAATCTAGTCTTCAACAAAGAAAACTTTTTTTTCAAGAAATAAATGTGAAATAAAAAGAAAGGTGAAAGAATTTCTCATATGTATGCATGCTGTAAAAAAATAATAAAAGGTGATTTTCAAGCATCAGGAAAATATTCTAGATGGAAATTCAGAAAAGCTTGAAAGATTATTTTACTGAATAGTAAAAGCAGAGTAATAGTGAGACTAAATCTAAGTGAACATAGCCTTTAAAACAACTACAATAATTACAATAACAATGTCTTCTGGAGTTTAAAATATCTAGAATTAAAACATACACAACAATAGTATATAAGTGATGCAAGAGGTTACTGGAACATATTGGGAAGAAGGAAATTATAGAGAGTAAATTTAACGATATATGAAGAGATGTATGTTTTATCTTTTAGGGTAGTAGTTATAATATTTAGTAAAATAATTTATGTAACAAGCAAATATGGAAGAAAATAGAATAATTAAAAAGTTATAACTCATCCAAAAAAGACAAGAAAGTAGTAAAAAAGGTGGTTCGAAAAAGAAGAAATATAAAGAAATTTTTTATTAAGGTAGTGGACATAGACCCAAATATATAAATAATTACATTACATAGCTCTGCTACAATTAAATTGCAATTCATAGACTAGATAACAAATAAAAATACCACTGTATGCTAGTTTCAAAAAACCCCACATCTTCAAACTTAAGGATACAGAATGATAGAAAGTAGAAGACTAAAATAAATATGTATGGTGTAAACACTAACCCAAAGTAAGCTGAAGTAGCTATATAAATAAAACAGTAGACCTTACAAGAAAAGTTTTAGATGTATAGAAGTAGAGGTACAATTTATGACATTAAAGCATTAAATTCATCAAGAAGATGTAACAATTCTAAATGTGAATGAACCTAATATAAGCTTAAAATATTTTTAAAAATCAGAAAATAAGTAAGAAAAAGACAAGTTCACAATCTCATGAGTAGACTACAGCATCTTTTTCTCAGTAAGTGATGGAACAAGTAAACAATTATTATGGATTTGAGAAATACAATTTATATTTTCCACTTACTCTCAAAAATCAATAATAATTGTTTACTTGTTTAACATGTTTGAAATTCAATAAATATTTTTAATAAATAAACATAACAGTTACTTTAATAAATAAAGTATCATAACTGTAATCAAAAGAGTCCCAGTTTATATCCTACCCACAACACTTAGTCATAGTTTAACTTTGACTATATTAACTAGCTTTACCAGCCTGGTTTTCTCATTTGTAAAATTGTCATGATATTGGCAATTCTTAAGTATTGTTTTGAGAATTAAATGAAATAACATGTAATTTTCTAGGTCCAGACAGCTAGCAGATATCAAGATGTAACAATAACAGTAAACATTAATGAATAATTTAAGTGAATTGAAGTTGATGAATGAGACTGATTAAGCCTATTACACTGAAAGAATAAAATATTCTGAAAATACATGATATTACTCAATATCTGCTTTTACTCCAATATTTATAGTCTTTTTTTCGATGTTTACATAAATTCATTCATCATATATGGCACAGATTTAAAAAAAAAAAACTCAATTGTAGTAAAAGCCAAAAAGTTGTCTTCCACTGACATGTACATCCTTTCTAGAATTTCTTAGAGGTTGCATAAAAATGTCATTTCCTAGTCATGATGAATGAAGCTTGTAACTAATAATACCTTGGAACAGAAAATTGCCTAGCCTCTTGTAATCATCTGTCAATGGTTTAGAAAGACAAGTTAGATGGCTGCTGTGAACTTCTAGAGTTAACACTATCAGGATCCATGTTTATTCACCTCTTTTGATACAAATAATGACTATAATTGCCTGCCTTCTCTAATCAATCACTGGAGAAAATGTCAAGAAATATAAATGTCATTGAAACCCTTATAACTAGATGTTTTAGATAATTATTGATGACATTGCTTAATCCCTAAAATATTAGATTCTTTCTCTGAGGTCCTTTTGAGTACAAAAATATTTTTCAGTAATAGGATTTTACAAAATTGTTTTCTTGTGGCATTTGTAAATATTTAAAATGGACAAAAGGATGTAATTATTGAATAAAATAAACCTAACCCAAATTAAGATGTCTTTTTATAATTGTCTTTATTCAGGCTACAAAAAAATATTAAAATACTTGGAAAATATGGTACTCAATTTCAAGTTCATATTTAACTAATTGTTAATTGCACATATGTAGCATATGTTCTCTTAAATACCTTTACACATATCATTTAATGCCTGTAAAAACAATTGGAAATTATTTCCTTTCCACCAGTTATCCAAGGAGCCTCAGTTAATAAGTGGAATTGCTGGGGTTCTAAACCATGTGCTTCTTTTCCAAAGCCATAGCCATCTTAAAGAATAAGCATTAAGTTTATAAGCTTACCCTGTAAAGGTATGCCTTAGTTTAGAAATGTAGGACATACAGAAGTACCTACATCAAAGTAGACAATGACACATAGCTAGCGATTTTCATCAATTTACAGTGCTCAACTGCATCCAGAAACCAAACCAATATATTAGAGTGGGCAGTTGAAAAGAAAGGGTCAGTTTTATCATCTTTCTGTTGATTGTCTTCATAGTTGAGTTTACATAAGATTTTATGTCACTAGTCAGGAATCTTTTTTACTGATTGGTTTCTCTTGCTTTACTCCTAAAAACTCCATACCATTATTGCTATATTTGTTATTTCTTACTTATTACTCCTTATGTGATTTTTTGAAATACTGATATTTTAAGCTGTTATTATGCTCTTTTTCACACTTTTTATTTGCAGTTACTCATTTTTTAAAAATTACGTTGGTTTTTATTCTATCTATTATGTTTATTATTTCGGAGGTCAGTATAGAATTTTGAGAGATAATTTTCCAAGCATAACTGCTGAAAAATATGTCTGATGTTTTCTTTTTTGAATTTATGTTCTAATACATAAAGTTTAATTTTATAATTTACTACATATTATGCATTCAATATTTCAGTAAATGATATCCAAAAATAATTATTTTTAACTATAAACATCATTATATGTGTTACGACTAGTATAACTATTTCATTAAGTACATCAACGTAGTTCCTTAGCAAACAAAAGTGAAAAAATCTTCATTGGGAAAAGTAATGAAAAGGACACTCAGTCTTCATTTCATCTCTATTGCTATCTTAAATAGTGTCATTGATATGAATGTATTCCTCTGCCATTACCTAAAAAATTGGAAAGTAATTTTTCATTCTGTCACCCACCTCATTCTTAACACTTCAAAAAAATCCCAATATCTGTGATTAGCATTATTATAATATATAAGTATCTAATAGTAACTTGCCTAATAATTTTCAATAGTTTTCAGCCTTAATTTATGAGTTAAAATTTACTCAAAGAACTAAAATTAATTCAACATGTATTGATATTTTGGAGGGAAGAGACAAAAAAAGCACTGTGCTGTAGCCTTCAAGGAATTCATAAAAATATACACCAAATATAGATAGCTAATTTGGATACAGGGAAAAATAGGCTGGAGTCTAAAATGGAGAGAACTGAGATCAAAGCCCAAGGAGACTGTTTGAGAAAGCTTTGTGCAGAATCATAAACTTATAGGCTATCAGGAGCTCAGATGATTTAGGCCAACATTCTCATTTGAAAGTTAGTGAAATAAGCAGAATGCTAAATAACTTGCTCATTATGCACAGCCAGTTTATTGATAAAGCTGGATAAAATTCCCAAGTGTAGTGTCTTGACTGCCATATCATTTAAGCAGGATTTTTAAGATAGAAAGGTTTTTCTCAGGTAAAGTTAGAGGATGATTTTAGGTCTTAGAAACATAAGGATAAAGCTGTGGATGTGGAAAAAGTAGAGGAAAATGAGGTGGAAAAAGTTTGAGCCTTATACAGCATATAGGATGCTGTGGTTAAAAGCCAAGCATAATGTCAGAATGCATTGCCAGATGCTATGGACTGAACTCTGTCCTCCCCAGATTCATATTGGCCCATATGACTGTATTTGAAGATATAAATTAAAAGAAATAATTAAAGTTAAATGAGGTCAAAAGGATGGGGCCTAAATCCTATAGACTTAATCTCCTTGCAAGGAAGAGACACCAAGAGGTAAACTCATATTCCCCTCTCCCTCCTTGTTCCCTCTCTCCCTCTTTTCCTTCCCCTCTCTCCAGAAACCACATTAACTGGCATTTTGATCTTGGACTTTCCAGCCTCCAAAACTGTGAGAAATAAATTTTTGTAATTTAAATACCCAGTTCTTGGCACTTTACTGTAGCAACTGGAGCAGACTAAGGTAGTTATGGAAAAGGGAGAATACAGTTAAACATAGCATGAGACGGATGGGTGAGGACTTTGTATAACATGCAAAGCAGTTGGGATTTGATCTTTTTTTTTAAAAAAATCACTGCTATAATAACTTTAATTTATCTTGCTTTTTACAGAAGTCTACGAATAATTTTAAAAAACCATTGCTTTACTCCACCATGTTTCTCTGACAATTGTTAAATTGAGCAATGAATACGTTGACAGCTTGAGTATCCGCAACTTGCAAGGATTTCAGACCAACCAGCCACACACCAGTGAGCTTGGCAGCTTTTCTATCTTGTTTTTAAAGCAATGGCATACCCACTCCGATGGTAAACCTATACAACCAAATCTCCACAACACACTGAAGAATCAATGATGATTAGCAAATTAGCTAGCTTTGGTACAGAGCTGTCTCACTGTCCATGACAACCTGGGAGGCAGTGTTGATGCCGGCAACTGAGCATTGAGAATGACATTTCACCAGGTAAGGAATAGTCTGGTGTCCTTTCCCAGGATTGTGTAGGGTGATTGATATGTGTGACAGGTGACATATTTCTTGATTTATTTTCTCAAAACATTTTCTTTTTCTGTTGAAATCTTCCTTTGATTACAAGTTGGTTATTAATAACTATAGAACCACTTGTATCCAACTCAGTCAATAAAAATGAAAAATATTTTGACTGATGATGTAACAGTTTATAGATATCTATAAAATTGACAAAAACGAGTTTTTGTGGTTCCTACTTGGGAGAACTGTGGCGGTTTCATGACAAATATCATTTTCTCTCCAGCAACCATATCCAGATTATTTTCCCTTATGATGTTGAACTCTGGATTCAGCAGCTCCTCATACGTGTAGTCTCTTTCTGAGTCTGCCCAGCAGGGCCTGTCTAGTTGCTGAGTTCGAGATATCATCATATTTTTTTGCTGTCATCATTTCCAAAGATTCATCTTTCTCTGGAATTTCATCTTCATCTGGGAACCTGTTATTCTTCTTTTTCTTCTTTTTATTTCTTCTTTTTGTCAGGCCATCCTCTGGTACAGCTGGTTCTGAAACATCACTTTCAATGTTAGAATCCTTTACATCTTCAGCTTCATCAATGTCAAATATCTTTTTGTTTGTTTGTTTTTTTTCTTCTTTTGTTTTGATTTAAAAAGTTTAAGTTATCTAGATCGTCAGAAGCATCTTTTTTCCTATTGTCCTCTTCATTGCGTTTACATTTCTGTCCTCAGTTGCATCTGGCTTCACTTCTTTTATTTCTGAGGTTGGGTAACTTTTGTCTGGGAATCCCCTTTCTCATCTAACATAAAACGCTTCTTCTTTTTCTTCTTGCTTATAGTAGGTTCAAAAATCATTTCATTCTGGGACGTGGCTGTGGCTCCAGCAGGTGGGCTCGGCAAGGACCGGAAGTCAGTCCAGTCAGCTCTGGCCCCAGTGGCAACTCTGCTCCGGTCAAGACCTCTCCCGACCACCGCTCTAGGTTCTTGCCTGGACTTTATTTTTTGAGCATTAAAAACCATAAGTGATTTTAAAGTGATTAGTAAAAAAAAAAAAAAAAAAGATTAGAAAGATGGAAGATGCTCAGTAACAGTGGGAATCATCAAGGAGAACAAGCAGGACATTATTTTGTTCCCCAATTACGAGTTAGTTAATAAGGGCTTGAACTAGGACTGAAGCAGTGAGGGTGAGGGAAATGTGTATATGGAGTGTTGGTTGGGAGAAATTCTCAGATTTCAGTTACCTTTAGACATAGACCCCAAAGGACAACATTAAACATGATTAGAATTATGGTTGTGATATCAACTAGATAGAGAAAACAAAGGTTGCAACTGGATTTTCTTATTTTGAATTTTATTAAACTAAAATAATTGAAATAAAACTGAAATGACAAAATATATTTTATAATTTGTTTTAGAAGTTTTATTTGTTAAAAATAATTTAAAAGAATAATGTTATAGCAAAAAGGTAGCATAACTATTTGGGCAAACTTTAAAGATTATAGAACAAAGCCTAAGTTTATACAATATTGTGATTAAAGTTAAAAAATAAGCATAGTAAACATTTTATTACTAAAAGCAGGGAAAATAAGTTGAAGGATGATTTATTGGCACATGGTAGATGAAAGAAAAAACACACTGTATGTATCTTGATTTGCATTAGAATGTGTAAGAAGTCCAAAACTGGCATATTTTCTTTGAAGGACCCTGGAAAATGCAAAAATACAGGTGGAAGAAAAAGGTCAATACTTCCCTATCAAAAGAATGTACATGAATATCTAAACATAGTGTGGAACTAGATGATACCTGAGATCCATTTCAGCTCTAAAATTAACATTAAAATTTCATTACAGGTTTTTAGAACAATTAAAATTGGGACTAATATTTGATCATAAATAAAATGCACATATAGGGAACTCAAAGTACAGTTTTATCAGATGTAATTATGCAGTTATTTTTATCCTTTGCTGAAATCCAAACATAGCAATGCACTGGGAGAGAGTTTTCATGAATAAAATACTGAAATTGTTAATTACTGTAGGCAATAAATTTATTTAGGGCTATCTTAAAAAGTAAGATCTGAACGAATGAGATGAATAATGAATTATATCAATTGCACTTCTCAGAATCCTGAGCACAGAACAGAAATTTATTTAAAATTTTATTTTTTTTACATATGAAATCTAAACATATAAAAAACAAAAACAACAACACAAAATTTCAACCATGTGTTTAACATTTACTTGTACACCATAAATAAAATCAAAGTTCTCTATTCAATGTCGATTTCCTGGCACACTAATTTTTCTATTGCTTTTCTAATGATTTGAATAAAGGGTTAAAAATTGAATATACCTCCTTTGTAGTTGTACTCTGATATCAATTTTTATCTACATTAGATAAAAAGTCCATATATTGTATTTTATCTCTTTTGTTCTCTCTATATAAGTGCCTTTACATTTATTTTTTTGAACACCAGCTCTTTGAAATTAACATTTGCAAGTTGTAATGTTATTTGAGCTTAAAGTTTTTCTTTGTCTTAAATAATCATGGGCATCAAATATGAATATAAGGTAGAGTAAGGTAGAGCAATATAAGGTAGTGCAAGCTCCCAAATATGATCCAATTGATTTTAAGTTTTATAAACAGTTGAATTTTAATGCTGTAAATATTTCATTTCCAGGAAGAACTCTCACTAATGTTTATCATTACTAAGAGAACACAACATTTTCAATTCCTCCTGATTTCAATTTTAGCCTTTATTAAAATGAGGAGACATATTGTAGGAAAATTTTGGTGAATGAGATCTTTTTTCATATTTTATTTTATTTTAAAGTCAACTTTATTAAAGTTTATTTTCAAAGATAAGATTTGTATCTTTTAATTGTGTAGCTTGATGAGTTTTGACAAATGTATATAGAGGTATAGTGACCACCACCTTCAAAGTTAGAATAGTTTCATGACACCAAAATCCCCTCCCTGACCTCACTTCTGTATCACTGACTTCCCTTTCCAGAATGTCATGTATTTGGAATTATTTAATATGTAGACTTTTGGTCTTTTTTGTTTCATTCAGTATAATGCTTTTGAAATTGATCCAATTTTTGCATGTATCAGTAGTTCATTGCTTTTTATTGCTGAATAGTATTTTCCTGTGTAGATATACCATCATTTATTTATTCATTTACCAATTGAAGAATATTTGGCATGTTTCCAGCTTTGGGTGATTATAAATAAGAATGCTAAAACATTCATTTATAGGTCATTGTGTAGATAAATGTTTCAATTTGTTTGGTAAGAGTGGGATTGCTGGGCATGTAGTAGGTATATGTTCACTATTATAACAAAGTGGTCATGCAATTTACATTCCCAAAAGCAATTTGGAAGAGCTCCAGCTGCTCCAAATCTTTTCAGCACTTGGTATTGTCAGATTTTAATTTTAGCCATTTGGATAGTACAGAAAAATACATAATTATAATTTTAATTTGTATTTACCTAATGACTATGTTGAGTACTTTTTCATGTGATTAATTTGCAAACCATATTGACCATCAATGTATATTCTTTAGTGAAATATCTATTCAAATATTTTACCCATTAGATTGTTTCTCTTCATACCCTTGAATTTTAAAAATTCTTTATGTATATTCAACACAGTTATTTTGCTAGATATGTGTTTGTAAAAGTTTTCTCTGTGTGTGATTTGTTTTTTTCATTTCCCTTTCAGTGTCTTTTATACTAGTCAGGGTTTCCAGAGAAACAATAAGGCCATAAGATATATTGAAAGTGGGGAGGCAGAGGCAGAGATTTAAGGAATTGGACCACATGGTTGTGAGTATGAGGGCTGGTAAGTCTAAAAATCATAGGGCAAGCCAACAGGCTGCGAATTCAAGAGATATCTGCACTCCCAGTTCATTGCAGCATTATCTACGATAGCAAAGTAGTAAAAACCTTCTAAATATCCATTGAATGATGAATAAAGAAAATGTTGTATATACATGCACTAGAATATTGTTCAGCCTTTGAAAAGGAGAAAATTCTGTCATATGCTTTAACTTGGCTGAACTTGAGGACTTTATGCTAAATGAAATATACCAGGCACAGAAGGAAAAATAATGCATGATTTCACTTATGTGAGATATCTAAAGTAGTCAAACTCATAGAAGCAGAAAATAGAATAGTGGTTGCCAAGAGGTCGGGGAGAGGAATACAGGGAGTTGCTGTTCAATGGGTGTAAAGTTTCAGTTAAAATTTAAAAATTCTAGAGATTTGCTGTGCAATATTGTGCTTACTGTTTATTGTTCACTTTAAAAGGATAGTCTTGGCCATGCCACCTTAAACAAGCCCAATCCTGTCTTGTCTTGGAAGCTAAGCAGGGTCAGGCCTGGTTTAGTACTTGGATGGGAAACCACCTAGGAAGACCAGGTGCTATAGACGTAAAAAATAAAAAATAAGGGATTGCAAACTGACAAGTCCTTGCAATCTGTGAGGTCAACCAAGGGTTGCCTCTCCTAAAAAAAAAAAAAAAAATTAAGAGGATAGATCTTATTTTATGCCTTATTTTGTTTTAACCATGATTTAAAAAAAGGAGTTGATATCGCAGCCTGTGTCTAAAGTCTGGAAACTCAGGAAGAATTTTATGTTGTGGTCTGGAGGCACAACTTCTTTGGGAAGCCTGTCTTTGCTCTTAAGACCTTCGACTGATTCTTAGAGGTTCACTCACATTATGGAGGGTAATCTTAAAGTCGACTGAGTGTAAATGTTAATAACATCTAAAAAAAATACCTTTATAGAATATCTAGACTAGTGTTTGGCCAAACATTTAATTATATTTACTGTATTCCATCTATGTGGACATAAAATTTACCATTACATATAGTAAGAAATCCTTGTCTAACTAAAGATTACAAAGATTTTTCCCTGATCATTTTATAACAAAAATTAAAGTTTCAGATTTTACATTTAGTTATATCATCCTTGAGTTACTTTTTGCATGTGATATGAAATAAAGCTTGAGGTTCATTTTTATGGGAGTGGGGGCATGTGCATGTTCAATTTGCTAAAAAGAATATCCTTTCTCCATTAAATTACCCTACACCTTTATCACATATCATTCAGTCATCTATGTGTGGGACTATTTCTTACTGTCAATTCTGTTCCATTATCTAGAAATCTGTTATGCCAATTCCATATTGTCTTGATTACTGTAACTTTGAATAAAGTAGTGATCCTTCTAATTTTTTATTCTTTTCAAAATTGTTTTGGTTATTCAAAGTTCTGTGTTTCTCCGTTTAATGATATGAAAGCTTATGATTTCTGGGTGGCTTGTCAGTTACCTGCCAATGGTGTGCAAGGACATGTCCAGGGCACAGATATATTCATTAAAGTGAAGGACAATCAGTTTTGTTAGCCACTAAGGGCATTATTAGTAGCCTGGGAAAGTGTGGGACTGTGATAGAGATGACTTGGGCTCTAGACCATGACAAATAAGGCACTGGCACATCACAAGCTTGATTTTGTCCATTGGAGAGATTCAAAAGCTGTTGTAGGTATGGGTCATTCTCTGTTCATTTGCATTATTAATTTAAATTATTGGGTTTCTCCTTCACCACTAAAAGATTTTCTTTAAAAAATCCCTGTTTCTTCTCTTTTATTTTGCCAGAAATTTAGGTCTTTTCCTCTTCAAAGCATCTTCCCCATGTTACCAAGCAATGAGCTATTTTAAGCATTTCTTTAACTCTGAAGTCACTGTCCAGTACCTTTTATGCATAAAACAGCTAAGGGTACATGGGATATACTAATTTAATAAGATGAAGAGATGTTGATCCTAATAAAAATGAGATGTAGTAAGTGGGGGGAGGAGGGTTCCTTTAACACATATAGCTTTTTAAAAGAAATCTAGTACAAGTAGAATTCCATGATTTAAATTTCAAAGATGAAATTAATGTTTTTTTTCCTAAAAAAAAATATTTCTATTTGCTCCCAAGTATATTTAAGTTCAAAGAAAGGATAAAAGTTACCTGACCATTGTTGTTTTTTTTCTTCCTAACATTTTCTAAACATTTCAAATCCAGAGAACCAAAAAGTCATAGGATAAAATAATAAAAGGATGTTCAATACATTTCCTGTCTCTAGGGTCTATTAGTTTTGAGAAAAGAAAGACGAAGATGCTCTACCCTACCTTATTGCCTCTCCCCACTCTCCCCTGCCTCATCCATGACCACCTAACTGCTCATCTTTCTGTTCTCACAAACATTGGAACATTGGAGGGTTTTCTCATAGAATTCCAAGATGGAAGGGCTTATCAATCTACAACCTTTAGAGATGTGTTTGAAGTTTGATCCAGTTAATTAGATATAATTTTCATGAATAAAATAAAAGAAAGAAACCTGGATTCAATATTAAGATTTAAATTAATACTAAGGTAGATAAAGTCCCATAAGAATTTTCAGACCCATCAATTCATATATCTAAAGCAATTCTTAACTAAAATCAAGCTACTATTAAATTTAGTGTTTTCAAAATATGATCTCTGACAAGTTTAATATTTTATCCCCTAAATCATCTTTATCTCACCCAGAACAGTTTATTGTTGACTTGTAGGAACTTATTTGTAACTATAGACAGAACCTAATACCTTTATGATATAAAGAGATTAACACTCGAATTCATTGTTATTTTGAAATTCTATTTTAAGTATTAAGATCAAGAAAGACTTTTCTTTTCACAAATAAGATTGAACATGTATGTATATAAGTACACATAAACATAAATAGTTCTCAATATACCTTCTTTCACAGTGACTTATGCCTCCCTTAAGAGAAAAATATCAATTAGTCATAAAGTGGAGGGGAAATGGGGAATTGAGAAGATGCCCTTATTTACCATCTCAATAATAGAATAATTTTTGCTTTAAAAAAGTTCCATGTTCTTGATTTTCTTAATAACTTATCTAAGGTCATTCTTTCACAACTTCCTATTATTCCAAAGATTCTACCTTTGATGTGTACTAGGCTTTCTGGTAGCTATTTTTCAGATTTTACCTTCTCATTTAACTATAATTTTTCCCATTGAGAACAGCTGGCTTATATCAGGGTGGCATATTCTTTTCTGCAAGATCAGGAGTCTTGATCTAGAGGAGGAGCTAATTATTGAAAGAAATAACTAATGACTATGATTTTAACCCCCTCTAAAAGGTATGTTGTTTAAGAAAGACAGTGTCTAATGAGGATTTAGATTTGATTTGTATTTGTGCTTTAGGTAATAATAGTTCTAACAGACTAAAATTTAAAAACAATAAGTGCAGGGTACCATATGTTTTTAGTATATTATTTGAAGTTAAAGGTAAACCTTAACTCATTAAATAAAGCAAATTATTTGATGGCAAACTGTCTCTTGAGTGATCATTTTTATGCAAAGTTGTTTTAAAGAAGTACAATTTTTATTCTATTAAATATTACTACATCATGTCTTTATAATATTTAAACTCAAATGATTAGCTCTGCATTTGCCATAAGTTGCCTTTTAGCAACATAGGTATTCTACTGTAACATGATATATACAAAAGGGCTTGCTTTCTATGAATTTGCACACTTGAAATTATAAGGCTATGGGAAAATAATTTTAGGGTAGCCACTCAAAACCTATGTAACTTTATATATCCAGAGCCCTAAGTAAACAATAATCAGGGGCTTTGAAGATAACTTGAACAGAGTAGACAACAGTTTACTCAAGGGATATAGAGATTCACAAACACAATAGACTGAAAATGCTGGCTTGTGGGAGAACTCTGGTGGAAATGGAGCTGAGCACAGGAAAGTCCTGAAAGGCTGGGATGAAGCCCACTGGGAGGGAATTGTTAAATACAAATAAAAGGCCTCCTTGCCTGTGCAGCAGCCAGGCTGAGGGATAGTTCCTTTCCTGATAAAGGCTGTAATTTTAGTCCCTCTCTTTGGTCTCCCCTTGCCAAAAAAAAAAAAAATCCCACATGAACTAATACAATACTAATACATGAACGATATTAATATCGCGTCCCTATTCACCAAATGCTTATGAGTTAATGGTGTTAATATAAACACAGGTCATAGAATAAAAATGAGGCTGACATTTTTTTTCTTGTAATTGTGAGCAGTTCTCTCTCTGCTGTGTTGCAGAATTCTGAGCTTGGCTCCTCTATGACTACAATTAAATAACCCCCAGGGCAGAGATGCACTGCTACCAGAAAGGAATGAACAATTGTCGACAAGTAGGTATTTTCCTCTATTGTGGTTTGATGGCCACTTATGATGGTATGAAATTTATCAAACTTAATAATTGGTAAATTCTAATTGCCTTAAGTATCAAAACAAATAGATTGTTCTCAGTCAAGAGAACAATTATTTCAGTTCCTAAGAAAGGAATGCATTTGTCTGGTATACATTAGCTTCCAATACCCAAACCAATCTGAAGAATGAACTTTGAAAAGATAAAAACATACATTTAAATAGAATTTGATGCCCATCTATCACTCTAGGAATTTATCTCTTAGGTTTTCATGAGGGGGTTTGAGGATACCCCAGAATGAGCAAATAAAATTTTACTATATGTCTTAGAAAATAGATCTTGCCTAAAATGTGGTAGAGAATTTCTTCTAACTATTTTATGAGGGAAAATTGAGTGGTGGGTTGGAATAGGATTTAAAATATTTTTTAGCTTGTTATTGTTCCTATGGTATTAACATAGAAGGACATGCAAACAGCTATGAGATTTAACTTTTATTTTTACTTTTTCTTAGATGAATTATTAAAGTCATGCCTGAGTGGCCGTTTTTAATAATACTTTGGCATTAGATGATTATTAAAGATTTCATGCTGAGTTGAAATTTTATTTCAAGCTAAATTTGCTTAATTCTATTTGGAGGAGATGTCATTATTTAAGTCCACATCAATTTTTCACACTATTAATTTTTTTCAATATAGTTTAGAATTACATATAATTTTGAATAGGTGGCCTAAACATTATTTATAAGATATGTTAATTCTAATTAACTGTAAGATATTCACTTTTATTGTCATGTTCAGTTTGTGGTTATTTCTTCAAACTTTCCAGCTGGAGAAGTAGACAGCAAGTACATTTCTAAGAAATCCATCTCCTATTAAATACACTAATCTTAGTTCTTAGTTCCCTAAGAGGAAGGACAGCCAGGTTAAATTTTGCATGACTCCAGATATGTACGAGAAGTTATTAATTCTTGCTTTTTGTCTTTTTGACGCAGATGTGTTGTACTTTGGAGAACTGAAAGTTCATTTTAGAAACCTCTTTGATTTTTGATATTTGTAACACAGATGTCTGGTTTAAAATTTTCTGCCTGTTGGACTTTTATGTCTGACAAGATATATATATATAAATGTATTAACTACCATTTTTGGCTCTTTCAATCTATTTTGAGTTTCTTCAAAGGCTATTTTGTCTTTTTGGTTTGTAGTATAATAATATATAAATTATGAGTGATGAAAAGTAAAAGCTTTGGAATTAGACTTTCTGCCTGGGTTCAAATTGTCTCTCTTCTATTTAGTTATGTGTTCTTAAACAACACATATTTTAAAATAATATTAATACTTATGTTACCATTGGGGTGATCTAAAATCTATCATTGCTTCAGTAGCACTGAGGGTCCTAGGTTATTTTGGCCAATGCAGTAAAGAATTACAGATCAGTGAATTTTAAAGTATGATTTATTAAATTACATTTCAAGAGAGAAATGGGCTATATCAAAGAGAGCTGTAGCTGTGCATAAGTAAAAGGAAAGATTTATTAAGTACACTTCAAGGGGGAAGCAGGTTATGCCAAAAAGGGCTGAACTTCATAGAATTGGGGAGGTTTATATTATATTAGGGCCGTGATGGGAGGTTAAGAGAATAGTGCTAGATAATTGAAATGTAGTCATTTTGATTGACATTTGGCTATTATAAAAGCTTTGCCTACTAAGCATGACGTTACACAGAATTCAGTCTGTTATAATTAGAGTCATGAACTTCAGGGCATAAGCATAATATTTTAATGATGGTGTAATGTCACTGAGGTCACAGTTTGTTTAATGTAAGACTGACTGCACAAGCGCCTGTGGCTGGACCAAACCAGCTACTCGTTCATGGCTTCTTACCTCTTTGTATTTTAAGATGCAGGAGTAATTTACATCCATGAAATGGGTGTTTTGTGGAGGTCTTAAGGGAAGTCTCTGAGAAGTGCCTTCATGTCTACCTAACTACTTACACTTTACAAGAGTGTTGAAAAGATGACTTTTTATGTATGCATTATCTATGCATAATACACACACACACATGCATACATTCACATATATAGTGTTTGTAGTGGTTAGCACATAATAAGGACTGTTTAAGTAGCAGCTATCTTTATCTCAAATGTCTCATGGGGTAGATAATTGAAATTAAACCTTCAATGGCCATTGAATTTTGCCATTAGGGACTCTAGGGGGATTTCTGAAGAATTTTGCCTTTATTCTTTGGAATTATATTTAAAAAAACAAAACAAAATTTTTTCCACTCAAAAGCTTTTAAATAATTGAAGTCAGCTATTGAGGCTTTTCTTTTCAAGATGTTCTCCTCAGAACTAAATATGTTTAGTAGTTTAAATTTGTTAAAGACTATAATTAAATTTCACCCTGCCTGTTCCCATTTATATCTCAATGCACCTATTAGAGTGATTGAGGTCTACTAAAATTTGAGTTTTTAGCAATTTTGCCTGGAAGGACCTCTGTACTCTCCAAAACTAAAGTGATGGAGCTTAGGTTTAATCTAACAATAATTAAATTGTGAAAAGTTAAAGTCTTAAAAAATAAAAAGAAATTCCTTGGAGGTTAAAATCATAAAGTCAGGCTCTTTAATGGTTTCTTTATAGCCTGATTTCTAAAGAAAGGTCTTCAATTTAACACAGTTAATAATAGATTATTAAAATAATGCATTGATGGATCACTTGGGTTATTTCTACTTAGATAAAAATGTCACAACTCATTTGTACAGATGGATTACTTCTTCATACTCTATAATCATAACAAAAGGAATTTCATTATACGTTTTTAAAATTACAGGGAACAATATAGGAAGGAAATAGCTTATCACGTATGAGAAACACAAAGGTGGCTTTCCACTTATTTTGTCTGAATAAAAAAAATTTCTTGAAAATAACCAGGGAAAAGATGATGAAGCAAGATGTTTATATTAGCTTATATAAAAATATAGTGTATATTCAAAGAGATTTTGGGATGTCAAATTATTTTACAGAAATGACATATATGTGTATATATATGTATATATAATGCAAGTGGCTATCAGTATTTTGCTAAAACACTGATGTATTTTATAACATTTATCCTTTTCCATATATAAATGATGATGTTTGTTCACATGCCCTATACTTAAATCCAGAATAAAGAAGAAGCATCATGTGCTTACTTTGATAGATACAGAGAATAATTTGATAAAATATAACATTATATATATACATATTCCATATACATATAGAATTGAAAAGTCTATCTTGAACTGATTTTTTCTCTCTGTAATTGGAATTAGAAAGCAAGCCAGCTATTTCTATGTTTATTTCAAATTTTCCTGAAGGTACTAACCAGTGCAATGAGGAAAGGGAAAAGGGAAAACAATAAATAAAACTATTATTATTTTCAGAGGATATGATTACCTACGTAGAAAAATCAAACAGGTCAACCAACAAACTAAAGTAAAAAATGAATTTTGCAATGTTAATGGATATAAAGTCAATAAACAAATCAATTATATTTCTATATACTAGCAACAAAACTTAAAAATAAAACTTTAGAGCAATGTCATTAACAAATACTATCAAAAGTATGAAATGCCTGACAATATATTTAACAAAAAATATACAATCCTCAAAATAAAAAAAATACAAAATATTATTCATAGAAATTAATGAAGACCTTAATTAGAGAAAGAAAAATGCTATTTTCATGGTTTGGAAGTGAATATCATGAAGATGTAAGTTATTCTCAAATTGGTTTGTAAATTCAAAACAATCACAATTAAAATTTATAAAATAACTGTGTATGTGTTTGTGCACATGCAGTTGTGTGCACATGTATTTGAGTATGAACATGAACAAGCAGATTCTAAAATTTTATGCAAATGAATTATACCGAGTAGTAGTCAAAAATATTTTGAAGAAAAAATAAAGCCAGAGGATTAACATTGCTAAATATCAAGAAATATCAAAAGCTATTGTAATAGACTGTTAAATATAACGTTAGACAGAAAGACCAGTGCAACACTATAGAAAGGTTAAGAAAAGAACTACATGAATATGGTTATTTACAAAACAAAACAAAAAAAAAGATGAGCTTGAAGTTCATTGGGTCTTTTTAATTAATGGCACCCTGTCAATTGGCTACGCATATAGAAAAAGTTAATTTTGGCAAATCTATTTTAGATGTATGATAATTCTATTTTGGAAATATAAAATAATAAAGTTTCTGAGAAATAGCAAAGAAAAATTCCCTTATGACCCTACAGCAGGAGAAAATTTCTTAAACATCAAATTAAAAGCATGAAACATAAAGTAACAGTTTGGTAAATTGCATTACATTGAAATAAAGGTGTCCTGTCCATCACAAGAAAAAATTAAGAGAGTGAAAAGCTCAACAAATAAATGTGAAAAGATTTTCTTAAATATAAATATCTGACATACTACTGATATCAAGGTATATAAAACACTCTTACAAAGTAATAAGGAAAAAAAAGGATGACCGACAGAAATATGAGCAGAAAAACATCTGGAGGTACTTTCCAAAAGTCCAAATAGCCAATTAGAAATTTCGTAACCTCATTGTGTATTAGAGAAATGTGAACACAATCGCCAGATAGCATAAAACACTGAACATATTTATAACACTTACATACTTACTGTGTTGACTATGTGCCGGTCAATATTCTATGTGATTTGCCTGTTTTGACTTAATTTATCCCTACAGCAGTGTACAATTATTATGATCTCCATATTTCAAATATTGAGGACAAAAAGGATAAAAAATCACTCAAGGTAAAATTGTTAGTAATTTAAAGAGTTGGTAAGTAAATGAACTAGAACTCAAGTCCAGGAGATTTAGCTTTGAAGTTCATATGTTTAACTATCAAGTTACACTGCCTTTCAAACTAGATAATATTTCAGAAAAGTAAACATAAGTTGACTAAGACCTCCAAAATTTATGTAATCTTTTTGAAAGTAATAAGATCTAACAACTCAAAAATATTTCATCTTCTTAAGTAAAAAGATACAAAATATAATTTTTAGAGGAGACGGTAATTTGGTAAAAGAAAAGAAGAGTATAATTGTTCAGGAGTTTCTAAAAAAAATACTGGTGCACTATTCAGTAATATGTGTTGATGAGTTTTCTGTGAACAGATACCTATTGATTTCCTGGATGGAACTTGAAAAAATAAGATTGACAATCTGCTATAAATAAAAGCAATTAGCTACAGTAGATGGAGAGACCCAGAAAGCATCATTTAAAAAAGTAATTTTATTTTTTAATTAAAAGGTAGTCCAATTGACTATTTTTGGACACAGTTCTATGAAGTTTATCAAGTAAATAGATCCATATAGCCATCACCACAATCAGAATAGAGTATATTCCATTACTCCTAAATTTTCCTCAAGCTACCCCTTTATAGTCACAACTTCCCCTCCCCACTAGCTCCTGTCATCTACTGTATGTTCGGTGACCTATGTTTGTCTTTTACAGAATACTATGTAAATGGAATAGTGTTATGTAAAGTTTTGAGGTTGGGTTCTTGAACTCAGCATGATGCTTTTGTACTTTATCCAAAGGATCCAAAAATGTCCAAGGTATGGCAATTTGATTATCTGTTCACCCAGTGAAAGACATATGGATTGTTGATGTTTTTTATAAATTATGTATATAACTACTATAAATATCTAAGTATAAGGTAATGTGGAATCCCCTCTCTGGCCAGCCCCTTGGAGTAGGTCTTAGTCACTATAGGAAAGAACTAGAAGTTTCATTTTTAAATATATCAGCTAGGTAACTTTTGAAAAAAATATACTTTTTTAAACTAATAGTTATGAGTAATGTAAACTTTAAATAATATAAAGCAGAATAAGAGATATTAAACTACAATATAATATCAACATCAATCTTTTTGTCATTTTTTTGTGTAGTAGCATTTAAAAGTAAAAAAGAAAAAAAACAAGAACTCTACATAATTTTTAGATATTTAATTCCATTTAGCCCCAGTTTTTCTAGCAAATAGCTTACTTTGCAATTTTCACCTATTGTAAAGATAAAAGCAGACTGCCAACCAACTCAAAATTTCATGAGAAGGAAAAACATAAAAGTTATGTCAATAATAAATCATTTTTAATACAAGTTTTTAAAAAATATATACAAAAAACAAAGAAACTAATGGAGTGTTAAGGAATAAATGAATTACTTCCAAATATTTTGCTTCTTCATTGACTTCATTTGAACATGATCATCTATTTCTGTTTTCAATATGCAGTATTCTGACTATGGCAACAATCAAAGAATTGTCAGTGAAGATAAATTATCGTTCCTATACAATAATTGTGAAGCTTTAAAAATTTAACTATTTAAAACTTTTGATAACTCGATTGTAACTAATTTTATTTGGTAATGTTTCTAATTTATTCTTATTCTCACTAGGTCAATACAAGGTGCTAATATTCTAGGTTAAGCAGAATGTTATGATGACCTCTGAATTTTTGGCATTTGAACAAAATGTATGTTCAGAACATCTCTAAATATACAAAGTTATGGACAATATGGAGAAATTTAGAAAATAATTATTCATTAGCTGTATTATCTCTGGACCTTGATGCGTGTTTTAGTTCTTTCTTCTTTTCTGTTTTCATAAGGTTGTTATTTGAGACATCTGACTAAGTCAAAGAGTCAATATCAATAAAAATGATTAGTGTTCCTTTAATAGTAGGATGAAATTGCATGTTTTTGAGATTTGGTAATGCAGTGAACCAAATCACCAATACCAAATATAATTATGGTGAATAAAAATGTTTTAACACAAAAAACTCAAAATATGTCAGTTACTGTTGATTCAAAACCAACAGCTTTTTTACAGATAAGGGATGATTCATGCAACAGGTATTTATGGATCACCAATAATGTGGCAAGCACTATGTTAGGTATTATGGAAGAGGAAATAAATAATATTAATAATAATAACCATAACAACTATTATTTATTGAGAGCTCATTACATGCTAGATCTTATCCAAATGCATTATATACTTTTCAATATGCACAATAAAATTTGATATTTTAAATATAAAGAATGTAAGATTAATTGGAAAACTTTTTCAAAGCTGTATGATGGCAACCATAAATATTCATTCCAATTAGTGTTTAACTTTAACACTGGTGTGCTCAGCACACCAGTATATAATAAAAATCATTGCTCCTCAGTGAACATAGAATGGGGGGGGATGTCTAACATATATCAAATAATTTGTGAGCAAAACGGGGGTGTAATGGTGTGATGAGGACAATATGTGTGGTTAGACTTGAAAGAGAGAGAGGACTTAAGGCTGGAGCTTTAAAAATGAGCAGGGTTTAATTTGGAGGAAGAGAGTGTAAAAAACATTTTAGGTAAATAATAATGTGAACAAAAACACTTGAAAAGGGTAATTTTTTTAGGAAGTAGGAAAATAATTTTTGGTAGAAAGAGTAGTCCTTTCTACCAAAAGGACTTTTATTTTAAATATATTATATTTATAATATAAATGGTGAGTCCACTATTTATGTTATATCCCTAAGCGTATTTCCAAATTTTAAATCTTTATAGTTTGCATGTCCTGTTACTGAATGACTTATATTAAAGTTACATAATCTGATATGGGCTGTGTAAGGCATTTCAAAGTAAATAGAACACTATGTTAAAATTAGTGGTTAATAGCTAAATTTAAAATTAATAAAATGGGAAATGGGATGGGAATATTTTGGCATATGTTTTTTTTCTTTTCTCCCACTGCAATGAGGTAGATCACTAAGGAGGTATTTCTCAATTACAGATAAGGATATCATAACAGAAATAGTAGTTTGCCCAAGGCCACATACCTAAAGAGAAGGGATTCTAAACCTGTGATTTTGGGGAGCTAGCACGAGTCAAGTGTTTATAGAGGTTTATAGCTGTTCCTCGTATATTTTTCAGCCTTCACATAATCCTGTTTTCCACAAGAAAACTTACTAAATTCAACTGCTAGAATCTTTTCACTTAAAAAATTTGTCTCATACTTTGACATTGTCTCAATTTTTGATCTATGAAACTAAAATAATCAAAAACATATTTAAGCATATAACTTGTGATTGGGTCAGATATTACATGAGAAATTGTTAACATTATATGTCTGGCATCAAAATCTAGTCATTGATTGCTTGATTAAAAATGTTTCAGAGAAAGGCAGGAATGTGATATACCACTGTATTAATTAATCAATTTATTCTATGCTCTCTTTTAACAAAGGAAAGTGCAACATTTATATTACATTTGGGGAGTTCGTATTGGATTTGGAACAGAAAAATTTTAGAATTAAATAATTTAATTGTTCCAAATTCTTATTCTGCCATCATGAACCAGAAACACAGAGATAGATAGGAATATTCACTGTTTATAGTGCACACTTCTGAGGAACAGTTATGTGGAGAGAAAAGAGTGGGAGGACACTCTGGCTGGGTGTTGCTAATTCCCCACTCTATCATAGGGGTAAATTATACGAAGATAGGAGACTTGGTGTCCCATCTGCAAAGTAGATCAATGACAGTGGTTTATTATTAGAATTTCATATTAATCAGTTGCAAACATTTCTACAGGACCACTTTATAAGTTCTAGAGAGCTGCAAAAATAATTATCATTAGAACTAATATGCATTGTTTATGGAATTCACTAACATAAGAATTTTGGCATCTCTTAATATAAAGGTTTCCTTTATTTTCTACTTTTCCATAACATCAGGGAATCTATTCACCTCCAAGATGTCTCTGCAAAATCACAGGAACTACTTTTCAGTTGCTCTCTTTAGCTTGGTATTTCTTACCAAAGTGTCAACAGATGATGGTCATACGTGCCAATTTAATGTCAAGAGGAACCCCTAATTTGGGGTGCTGTGAAGAAGAAAACTTTATTCAGTGCAATCAACTCAACTGTGATACAGTATGTTGTGAAACAGCTCAATTTTGTTATAGCTCAATTATGAAGCAGCATGGCTGTGGTTGTAAGATGGCCCTGGGGCAAGGCCCTCTCCCACTAGAAAGCTCAGTTCTGCCCTTTACCAGTCTGCTTCACTCCATGCCACTCTGTTCTGCTCTACTGTGGTCCAACAAGATATCTTTGATGTTCTATCTTCCGTGTTTAAGCTCCATCAGGAAACCACAGCTTTTAAATTTCTTTGGAAAGGAAACATGCACTATGTGGGGGGTGTGTATGTGGGGATGGGGTGCTGACATATACAGACAGAAGTCCCCTCCCCTGGTCCCTGATTGGCCCTTCCTTATGCAAATTAGGACACCAAATCCTCACAGTTTGACTGGTCCAAATGGCACTGTCCTGATTGGTCAGAATGGGACTGCGCTGATTGATCAGTGAAGATGCTGATGATGCTATAGCTGTGAGACTTCAATTGGTTGAGAATTATCTTAGTATGATAGGTTGAAATACAATTCCAGGAACTCTTTATAAGGACTGGCTCAGATGGCAGAAACAGTGTAGGCAGGGAGTTCAATGCAGGAGAAAAGCACGTTTAGTGCAGGCTTCTTCCTAAAGTATGGTTTGCTTGAGAGGCTCCTATTTAGAAATGACTGCTAGGCTCTGTTTTTAAGTTTGAGCTCAGTTAGCCACCAGGAGCCTTACTTGGTAGTTATCTCCTTTCTCAGGATTCATAGAAGAAATAACTAAAATGAAATGGTAGTATAAAGGTAATGAGTATTTTTCTTTTTTCATTAAATAACTCTCATGTAATTTGTTTAATAAAATTTCCAGAGGGACAAAAACATATGTAAATCAGGAGAGAAAAAAAACTTAGGTCTTTAAAAGGTATCAATGTTGCTTCATGATAAAGTTTTAGAGTAGAAACTCTATCATAGGTATATATTATGATAATTACATGGTTTTTATTATTTTATATATTTTTAAACAATAAGAATTCTGCAACATTTGGAGTAGTAAAAAAATCTGAGTAGCTTTCAACGAAGTCTTGTGTGGCTTCATTAGTATTCTCATGGATATAGTTTAATGCACTGCAGTAAAAAATAAGTTTGCTGCAAATTAAATGGTGTATTAAAGTATTTTTCCAGCTTTAATTTTCATTATGAAAATGTGGTTACACCCTCATTTAAATTTTCTTTCATTTCCTTGAATTAAGAGCAGACTGAAACACAGGTCAGTTATGCTCATTGAAAATATCTATAACTTCATGGAAAGAATGGTCCATATTTACAGTCAGCAAAGTAGCTGAAAGAAAAATCTAATGTTATGGTTCTGTTAATTTACTGTCACTTTAGTGTTATGTTATCACAATCCTCTTATACTTTTATAGTCTAGAGTAGTTTTAGGTTAATGCACATTTAATGGGAAGGAAAGCAAATTGTATTGGGAATATGCAAATATAACTGCTATCACCTGAATGAATTGGTTGTTTATATTACATAGAGAGATCTTTAAAATAGAAGCCTACACTGTTATAATTGAGAAAGCAAATTTTTAAATTTTTGATAGGTTTGAGATGAGATAGGAAACAGATTTGTTTGCCTTATTTAAAGATATCTGTACTCTTGTTCATGGGCAAGTAGGGCTGAAGATACAAAGTTGAACAAATGTTTTTCCCTGTTTTGGAACAAAAATATTTTCCTCGGTTTTGGAAAAAAAAGAAGACTTTACAGAGGAAAAGACAAAAATGAACTTCCCAATATCATACAATAATGTTGCAATATGCAAAAAGAGTACATTTTTAAGGAACAATTTATCTATTATTAACAGTATCCCCTCAAAAGCATTTTTTGTTTGTTTAAATCTGTCTAACCAGACATATTTTGTGGTGAAAATCACTGGAAGAACAGACTTTATGAAATTTCATGTATATAAATGAAAATATAAAATGAATGGAGCATCTTAACTGCCTTGGAAGGTAAGTGAAGAACATGGAACCTGGGTCTCTGTGGTGGCCCAGAATGGAGACCTATGTTCTAAACTCTTCCACTTTTCTTTGAAGAAGTTCTTAATTTTCTTATTTGCTTATCATGGGGTTGTCCGAGATTGTCTTAAAGACCACTTTAACGTCTTTAATTCTGCTATTTAGAATGAAGCTTTGAGTTCAAGGTTAGCCCTAGAAATTCTTACATTTGCAAGGCTCATGTTACTTTGCTTAACTGTCATCATCCCTTTTCATAAAAAGATTTTTTAAATTTTATTTTCAATTTCTCTAAACCTCCTAGCATTCTTCAATACTAGTCAAAGCTTTAAAAAAACAGATTGGGAACAGATCAAATTGAATATTTATTCTTATTAAATAAATTTGTTTATTTAATAAGAAAAAACAAAGCCATTTTAAATCAAAGACTATGTCAGCAAAACAACGAAGCAAGCAAATAAAAACAGAAAGCCATGATAACACCTTTCTCACATATAAACAATAAGACTAGTACAGAAATCTCATTTACAAATTATGCCTGAAGGAAAACTCATTCACAGTTATAATCCTTGCTTTATTCCTACAAAGTTTACTTAAAGAGTTGTTGTAATTGGGGAAAGCTGGGACCTTGGCTTTAGTTTTAGAAAAGTTAATAATACTTTCGTTCACTGTGTTTCTGTGTCTAAACTAATCTACCGGTGAATCTGGGAAAAGCATTTTGTCCAGGGATTTTGGGGGTGAGAATAAAAATTTGAGAGTAATTCCTACCTAGGACTTAAATCTGTGCTTTTTGAAGCTTAAGAAAGGTGAAGAAAAGAATTTTTTTTAAAAAAAGTTTATTAATATTTCTGTACCTAGAATTATCAGATCGAATATGCTATCGGGGTTCATAGCTTTCTTCTTTTAGAAAACACCAATAATTTACTTGGTTATACAAAAGTAAAACAATGTTTATTCAAGCAAAGCAAAGTTAGTTATAAGTCAAGAGTTAGCTGCTTTGCACAAAAATGTAAAAGGTCTGTATTCCTTGAATGAAGGGATGATTATAATGTGAAGCCAATTTTTTGCTTCTATTTGGGCAAGAGGTTGCAATTTGAAGCCTGAAGTTTAAGAGACAGAGGGTAGCAGACAGGGGTGCTACTGGGAGAGATGGGAAAATATCAACAACTTGGCACAAGGTCAAAGAGAGAACATGGTCAAGTAGATAATCTAGGAAAGGAAGGAATGCTAGTTGGGGTAATATCTTGAAAAATTATTTAGGTTTCAGTTTCTCTGCACTATAATTTCATTATACTATATGAAATTCTTAATACCATCTGTTGAACACTTTAGCCTCTGTTAGATGTGTGCTGAGGATGGGCATTGTTTAGCACTCTGGGCATGATGAACCTAGAGAAGGGCAGCATATGAAGTGGTATGTGAAGGGCAGAGGTAATATGCAGAGAAGATTGGAGTGAGAGGGACAATAAAAATAATGTCTAACATTTGTCAAGCATTTAACATGTGTCAGACATTGTCTTAAGTTCTGCTGGGACTCCTGAAGCATCCTCAGCTATATTTGGGGAGATGTCTAGACTTTCTGTAAAACACTGTATGGCTTGGAAGTGAGACACATTCTTGGAGACCCTGGGGACCTTAGGATGACTCCAATCCATTTACAGTAAAGAACTCTCACATACACAGTCTTTTTCTACTCTATTCCAGAACAGGAGTTCAGGCAGTGGAGAAACATTCAATGGCATGGAAGACAATTCTATTACCTGTTGTAAGAGTTAAAGCTACCTTGTCATGAAATTTAGAATCTAAATATCAGAGTTTCAGTGCCAAACTTTATAATATTTGAAGCTGTGAATTCTGGTGCAAACATCATGCCTTGACTTGAATTTGATTTTTCATATCTAAAACCAGGTTCGCTAAGAAGATGAAATGATGTTATATGCAGAGATGTTAAATGTAAAATCCTATAAAACATTAGCCATGTTCATATTTTTACTTTATCTTTTTATCTAATTATACCGTAAAAGATTAGTGGAATGACAAGTTTGGGAAATGAGATGAGTAAAGAATGAGGTTAGTAAAACTGCTAAATTAAGAGCAGCTCTTGTCTATAATATTGTAAGGGTCCCCCTCAATTCTTCCAGCACTAGTACAAAGTATATAGAAAATGTTGCAAAGTCACATACCTAAGTTTCTTCCTTGAAAATACAAGTCTAATGTTGATTGGTCCTGGCAGCATTTTTCCAGTTTTAATATTACAAACTTATAAAGTCAAAGGAGAGATGAAAATTTTGAAAATCTAGTTAAGAAGTATGTTATTTAACAAAAACCAAAAAGCAGAACCCGAGATCACTGTATCAATGATACGTTACATATATTGCTTACTAATTTCTCAATAAGGAATATTACAGAGTAGAATATAAAGAATAATAAAAATGAAGATCAGAATGAGATCTAGGAGTAAAAATATTTAAAGGACACCCTTTTCCTTGTTGGCCATAAAAATCTACACTAGCTAGGGTATACTATACCAGTGGCATGTTAAAAGATTATAAGTGATGGCATTACTAATTTAACAGAACAAAATAAATATTTGAAACTCTTTAACATATTTTATGCTAAAGTAGAATATGTTTGGTTGTACACAGGAAGAAATTAGAAAAAAGTAATCACACTTTTTGGAATGTAAAATTTTACTATTTATATAGATGTACCATTTGTATGTATTCATATGGGTATTATACTTAGTAATGACTCTGTTTCTGGAATGGTTTTTTAAAAAGATTAATGTTCAGTCCTGTTTAATCTAAATCATTTTTATTTTTTGTAAAAAATAAAAATAAAATAAATAATTTTAAATAGCAGGACTCAGCTTCTACTTGGAACAACTCAAATCAGAAAGACTCTCTTTTCCTTACCAGAACCTAAATTAATTAACTGGTGGTGAATTCAGAACTCCAAGAGATAGACATTAGTCCAAAGAGTTTTCAACAGTCATTTTATTTTCAGATAAAATTGAAAATTCAGGTAGTTATTTTTAGATGAATTTTTAAATAAAAATTAGGAGATCCATAAATGTTAGCTCTTGCCTGAGATCAGTTGAAGCAACACTGAAAATATATTAGGACTGTAATCCATATCTCCTGATTTATCCTCCAACACTTTTACCATTATATTACAGAACCTTTTATATAGTCACTCTTAGATGTATGTTTCAAACATACTCTGTTTTTAATATAATAAAGTTTACCCTGTCAGTTTTCTATATTTATTTTATCATTTAGAGAATATAACTCTTTTCTAGATTAATATTCTTTAAAGAAAAATAATGAATTTCTTTGGTGTCTGTGAGGAAAGATTTAATGTATTGAAGACAATTCTCCTGTGGGTTGGTGCGTCAGAATAGAAGTTGGCATCCTACAAATCTCCATGAAAATTAGCTATACCCAAGTGCATAGAACAGTCATAATAAGCATAAAACTTGGAATGTGTCCTCAAACATGCTGGTGCTCACCTGACCATCCATATATCCTTAGTTGGCAGGGTAGGGCTGGAGCCAAGTTTCTGCCACATCATAGTGCTGGTGCATTACAATCTGTGGTCACATGGTGGGGATGCTAAATTTCCCAATCAGGAAGTTCAAAAAACCCCACAGTGCAAGATCAGAGTCTCTCTTCCAGAGTCTGCAGTCCACTGCTGTCAGATTGCTGTTAGTTGTCCCAGTGTGTGTGGAACAGAGGAAGACCAATGTACCTACCTCTAGTCCTGTCTGTATAGGCTTTGCTCCTGTGGCTCCAGCAGGACTGGCAGGTGTGCTGCTCAGCATTTGCTTTTGCGTTATGGTCTGGCCTTCAGAGTTCTATCTATGCATGTGAGTCTTGAATATCAAGCCAATGGATATTGCTATATACCTTAATATGCATCCCTTTTGATGGTTTTGTAAATATATTGAGATATATGTAATTTTATTAGGCAAATATAATGTAATATAAATATAGTAGATTAATCATATCAAATTCAGATATTAATCATTTCTTATTTACAAAAAATAGTGATCTCATTACCATCTCTAGGTATTCTTTCATGCAGAGCAATGTAGAATTCAATCACTTGCAACCTTTCCTTTTTTTTTAATTAAAGAAACATTTCAACATGTACTATTAAGTTTGAGAAAAATAAATATATGTATGCACAATTCAGATTTAATAAATGTTAGCATATATATTTATATTTATTTGATGTATATAAATATATATATTTAGAGAAAAAATATTGCAAATACAACAGAAGACTCCTTCATGTCCTTCTTTGACTCCATTTATTTTCCTCTCCTATTATCAACCTAGAAAGATAAACTTAAGGGAATTTCTGAGTTAGATAATATTTTTCTTCTTTTGTTATTATGCATTTATGAACACTATGTAGTATTACTTTATGTGTCTTAATAATTCTCATATTCTTAGGTTTAATAATGGTATTGTGGTTATGCAGAAAAATGCCCTTGTTATTCAGATATATATTGTATTTAGATATGAAATGCTATGAGGTTTGCAAATTACTTTTAAATGGTTCAGGAAAATATGTGTTGAAAACTAGCAAATGTGACATGTCAAGAATTGGTTATTTTAGGTAAAGAGTTTATGGGTGTTCAACTTACTATCTTCTCAATTTTTTTTCCTGTACATTTTAAATAAAAATTAAAAGTCTGGTTATTTTAAGTGCTATATAACTAGATCACCTTAAATATATGAATAAATAAGTTGCTCATTTAAGATTTATCTTGTCACATATATGTCTAACTCATTTATTTTAACTCACATATATAATGCTATTGAATACTAACCTTTTCCCTCTTAAAAGACATTGAAATTGTTTCTTTGAATAATGACATAGTAGGTATCTGTGTGATTACTCCTTGTGCATAGTGCAGAAATATCTGTTTATATTAAAAAAACTACTATGTATTTTTAGCTTTGTTTTGGAGACCACTCAGAATAGTACACATTATTTTATATTGGTGAGAGATGTTGATTTGAGAGCTGCTTAGCTATGAGACTTCACTTGATGCATATGCTCCAGGCTTTATTGGGTCATATTCAAGACATGGAATGAATTTTCGTTGGAAACAAAATGTGATTACATGGTGAGTTCTGGCCCTCCATTCCATGTATTTCTGGAATTATTTAGTTGACTTGCAAGCTCCTGCTGTCTATAGTCTCCTTCTTATTCTGTGCTCTCAGATCAAGGGGCTAATCTTTTAAATAGAAAAGGAACGTTCTTTTCTCACAGGTGTAAAAGTAGCAGTGTTTTCCTATTAAACAATAAAACAGATATTTTCAAGGTAAAATGTATCAAATACTCACTAAATTTAATGTTACAGGGAATCTTTAATCTTGTTCTATTTATGTGGCTTTATTTCATTATTGAATGCATATAAGACAATTAAGGCTAATTTTCTCCTTTCAGCAAACAATAACTTTTCACAAAATGCTAATCTTAACAATGAAAAAAAATAGCTTCTTTCAACATAAAATGGTGTATCACTTTGAAAAAAATGTCAAGCATGTAGTTGCCACATGACCCACAATTGTAGATTCCAAGGTATATACTCAAGAAAAATAAAAACATATGTACACATACACAAAACCCTTACACACAAATGTGCAAAGCAGCATTATTCCTAAAAACCAAAAGTGGAAATAATTCAAATGTCCATCAGCTGGTGAATGGATACAAAATTTGTGTTTATACAATGAATTCATCAATAAAAGAGAATGATGTAGAGATACGTGCTATATTATCAATAGACCTTGAAAATATTGTGCTAAGTATTAAAAGCCAGTCACAAAAATATGTGCTGTGTAATTCCATTTATATAAAAATTCCAGAATAGGAAAATCTATAGAGACAGCATATTAATGTTTGACTAGGACTAGGGTGGAGACTTAAGGAGTGACTGCTAATAGAATGGAGTTTCTTTTGAAGGATGATGAAAATGTCCTAAAATTAGATTATAGTGGTGATTGCCTAACTCTGTGATTATGATTAAAAAAAAAACAAAAACAACACTGAATTGTATATTTTAAATGGATAAATTTCATGGAATGTGAGCTCAATAAAACTGTTAAAATAGTTTTTATGAAAGGCAAAATAAAATATTTAAGACTAATTGCATTATAAAACGATATGATCTTTGCTTATTTTAGATCTTTTGAAATGAGAACTTTCATATACTTAAAGGTGAGAAACAAGATTAATGTCAGGGATGAGTAATTAAAGCTGACATTGTAGATTTATCGGGAAATGTAGCAATTGTATCATTTGTTGATATACTGTTTTTCTGATTATTGTTTAAGCACTATAGTTTATAAAAAGGCTAGGAATTCTTCAGAAGTGCATTTCTTGTTGTTAGCTGATGCTTATTTCAGTTTTGAATGAAAAGGAAAGGAACACTGAAATTATATATATATATATATATATATATATATATATATATATCTCACATATATATCAATATTTACAAATGATTGGTTCTGATTTTCTCTTTCAGAAATGGTAATTTGTATGCCAGTTGTATATTGATGTTTTTAAATAAATTAAACGTCTCTTGATTCATGATCAGTTTATATAAAAATCACTCACTTAGGCCCTTGGGATGCTTTAACTTTTATGCAGCAAAGCAGAAACATTAAACAAAAATCCCCATGAGACTTACTTTCCAGGCATGAAGACAGAATATAAACAGTAAACATAATAACTTGCATAGAATATTAAAAATAACAAGAGCATTGGAAAAGAAAAAAAAAAATGGAAGGAAAGAAAGGAGATGAAGAATTCAAGGGGCAAAATGTTAGAGTTGCCACTATTGATATAGGGAAAGCTATAGGAAAAGTAGATTTTTTGTGTGTAAGTGTAGAAGATCAAGAATTCAATTTTGACATGCTGGTTTTGAGATATTTATTAAACATCCAAATAGAGTTGCTAAATTGGCACTTGCATAGATAAATGTGAAATTCAGGGAAGTGATTTAGGCTGGAGGCATCACCTGGAAAATGTAAATACTTAGGAGTTGGCATTTACTAGATGAAACACGATACTGGATGAATCACCAAGGGAGTGAGTGTAGATAGAAAAGAGATTTTGAAACATTCAGAAGTATTATAAAGAAGAGGAATTAGAAAAGGAGACTGAGTAGCTGTTAATTTAACCACAAATAAAGAGAATGTGATGTCCTGTGAAGAGAGAATGTCCCCCAGAACTGGCCTTTGGATATAACTTTAGTGTTATCAGAAGCTATAATTACAAAGACAACAATAATGAATTAAGAATTTATTTTATTGTTCAAGTTTAAGCTACTCACACTTTAGATCTTACTGAATCACCCATTTGACCTCGTTATGTTTATAACTATCAGCTTCAGCAGAGAGAGGAGGCTATCTGAGCTTATTAAACAGATAGTTAACAGCTGCACAATTGCCTTACTAGGTTAAGAAAAATTGTGGGAGAGAACAGAAAATCATATTCAAAGTTGAAGGTTGAGGGCTAGGAGTCATATTATTTTGATTATTAAAATTCATTTTGTACTCTATATTGATGAAATTGTTTTATGTAATCAACATAAAATTTCACATTCTAGTAATTCACTTTATGTAAAATAGTATTTCTTTAGAGCATTATAAATACCCCTTAGTGTCTTTTCTTCCCATGCTGATAAGCTAGTAATGCAAAGGCTGACAAAAAAGATTCCAGAAACTTAAAACTAATAAAGTATGTTGCACAATCTTGCCTCACATGCAATGTAGGTAGGCATTAAAGACAATATCCAGATCTATCCATAATGAAATAAGAATTGAAGCACATAAAAATTAGCCAACCTTACACAGGTAGGTAGGGGAACCTGTTCATTTTAATCACTTGAAGATAACAGGCTGAGGGAAACACCAATAATGTATGACACTATCATCTCAATGTGAGGCTTTGGGGCTCTCCAAGACCTGGCGTAGAAAATGGGGACTGAATATTAAATGCTCAAGCTTGTAATAATATACGTTTCTTCAGCTTACATTTTATTGACCTAACAAGTCACTTGACTATTCCTATTTCTCTAGGCACAAACATATGTATCTTTCCTGGGCCTGGAATCAGAGAAGAACCTAGTGTGTTGAGAAATGCTAGTCTTCAGGCCCAGAACTACTAAAACTATCTTCCTGTTATATCTTTCTCCTACATTTATAAGCTCTCTGTATTTGAATTGAACTGAGGATAGTGAAGAAAGAAAAATAGTTCACTATAACCCTTAAGAAATTTGTCAGAAAAAGGAATGGGATGACAGCAAGAAAAGATGGAGGGTCTATAATTTTCTTAAAAGAGAGGTTTAAATTGTCCTTGTAACAGGGTATTTTGATTTATTAAATAATGTGCTGTTATTCCTTCTTCTCTCTATATCACATAGGAGGACCTCTCTGCAGTTAGTGTAAGTCATGTCACCCATTGATTTGGGGATAGGTAATCAAATCAGAAATAATAGCAACCAAATTAAATTTAAATTTATAAATTCAACTTTTAAATTTCCTTAATAAGATAGAAAAATTTGGAAATTTGGATCTATTTGAGCACAGTAGTTTTTTTTTTTTTCCTACTCTCAGACAACATTAAGACTCCTTTGGCTGAAGAAATATCAGAGAGAACCCCCATAGAAATAGAATGTGGGCAGAAAGAGAGGACATAGAAGAGAGACTCTTCGAAGATTTTCTGCAAGTCTTGGATAAAAAAATGTCTCAGAAAATGAGACACATCCGCAGTAAGTTGGAGTTTAGAAAAGATGTAAGAGAGTTTAAGCAGAATTTGGAAATATGAAAGCTAAAACTGAACAAAGAAATTGAGGAGGCAGGAATAGTAAACTTACAAGAGCCAAAATGAATTTAGAGAGCATAAACTTTGATAGTGAGCCACAGATAGTACTGTGATTATGAAAATTTCTCCTTTGTTTGCATAAGCAAGAGGGAGTAAAAGGAATACTGAAGAGATAGTTGGGGGCATTGTAGTATAGGTTACATAAGGAAAGCTTAACAGAAAATCCTGGGGCATTACTGTCTTAAAGTCAATAACATTGTCTTATACAACAAAATAATTATAAGGTAGCACTAAACTACTGTAATATACCTTTAACATTTTTAAGAAGCAAAAATTTCTGAGAGAAAAAAAATAATTATCCTTGGAATGCCATTTTATAAACTCCTGAACTGTTTATCCATTTTATCATCTCTAGAAATCTTTAAAACCTTTTGGGAATATCTTGATGTTGAAAGAAGTTAATACACTCCACATCTGTCTATGGTTTTCTATTAAGTTCAAGTTATTTTACTTAGAAAAAGTAAAACAAGGAATTCTTCTGCTTTTATTCACTTTAACTCGAGTCTATGTAGTTTTCCTGGATGACAGTCAGCATGGTATAATATTAAACACAAACACCTGATGGCCAAACACAATTTACTTGGTGTGTGTGCATCAATTTTCCCAGCTGTAAAAATGGCACTTATAATACATATGTGTTAGGTTTGTTGTGAAGACTAAATGAGTAATGTGTTATTCAGCAAAGTGTCTGACACATAAAAGGCTTTTGGAAAACATGATAACTATTTTTGTTACAAGAGATCTTGGTCTTTAGAAGCCATATTCTCTTTGGATAAAAATCTCTTTCTTTGCAAAAATAATAGAAGGTAGACTTAGTAATACTCAGTAGCATGTCCTTCAATTTTCTACCACAGCCGGACTTGTGTTCCAGATGACATTTGCCCAACCTACACTTGAATAAATTCATTGTTGCATGCACGTGACATTAGAACTGGGCTGAGATTGACAAAAGAGAGATTCAATTATTAAAACACTGTTCCACTAAATTCAGTTTTCTCTCTCCTTTGAGAGTCCCACATGCTGGTATTTATTCTGCCTCTAGAACTATATTGAAATGTTCTACATGGAAATCCTTGAAATAACAAAACGTTTAAAATGTTTCTCTGCATTTTTTTTTCAGGGTAAAAAAAAAATTTATGCACATGGATTATAGAATAATATTTATCTTTCAGTAAATACTAATTTCTGAAAACATGATTCAATTAAAGAATACATTTAAAAATGGTTACCCTCTCATTTATTCTTCTCTGAAGTGATGTTACTATCAGTCATTCTTTGATATTTGGTAGACATGACAGTGATATCTAGATCTCTGAATAATAAAATAGGAACTCATAATACATAAAAGTTAGTCAAATACTTTATAGGTTGGTCAAGATAAAAAATGATATACCATTTGTTGGGGAACTATAATTAAAAACAAAATCTTCTCCCAACCTGGAAAACTGCACAAAAGTAGCAGAGAAAAAGATTTTTTTTGCTTGTTATTTTATGAACATTAAATCAGAATGTGATGTGCATCTCAAGTAATCCATTCAGAGATTTCAGAAACAGAAAAAAGTCTCATCCATTTACGAAACCAAACATATCCCATTTACATATATGTTTTCAGGACAAACAATGATTAGGTTTAAAGAAAAAGAACTAAAGACTACTATTTATTATACACAGTTTATTTTAAATCCACCTCTTTATTCGGGTGGCTACCTATAATGGTTTTTTGGTGTTGTGCAAAGGAAAAATAAACTTCTCATATCTTTATGACAGGAGGTAGTTTTGCAACTGGGAGCAAGGCAACTGAAATGTGGCTCCTACCCTCTCATAGAATTTGGAAGTTAAAGGTGCTATCTCCCTCAATTACAATTCTAAGAGATGTTTTTCAGATCCTTGTGAAGGAAATTCCTAGGTTATAAAGCTGGAGAGGCTTATTTAGCTTCTAAAAACATTCACATATTTCAGAGATAGAAAAAGAACTTATCAATACAAGTTTTCTAATGTTAATTCTCTAAAAATAGGAGAGATCTATGTCTTTATTTTCAACAAATATAATTGTCTCTTATTTTTAATTTTTACCTGTCCTTACATCCTATAATCTAAATTTATTATTAGATTTTGGATTGTATAATTATCATGGAATACTATGAACTAGAGAAGTTCATTCTTAAAAGTAGTAAACCTAAGTATACCATATGCCATAGAGGGGAACATGAGAAATTTGGAGAAAATAGTGAAAAATTGGAGTATACTGCAGATTTTGAAACTTCAACTTATCCATCAATGAGACAGAGTGATAGGATATATGTTATAATCTCTAGAGAGTCTCAGCACTTATCCTGAGCCAAGAAGGATGAACAGAATAATCTCCACTTCAAGGCCCAGTACAGCTTTCTTAAACTTGATATTTATAAAATCTATCTTTGAAATTCACACAGGCATTTTGAAGTTTCAATTAAACAAGGCTAACTCTCGGGATAGGAATTATAGTATCCTGTGGAGCAGTGCTGGACATTCCTCTTTCTCTCTGTAGGAGTCCCTGAATTTGCAGCAGTTCATATAGCTCTTGGGGAGTTACCTTCTCCTCATATGAAAGCTCATTTTCAAGGGCACATATTGGAGCTATCCTGATTTAAAAGCTTCTGCTTAGGGAATTTTCTGGTCAAAATGCAGAGTAGTAAATACTGTGCTGCCTCCTGTCACAACCACTTCAAAATTACAACTAAACTACGAACAGCCATTACTGAGAATTACCTTAAGTCTAGTAGAACAGAGTCCTACAACTGGGACACACAGAAGAGACCATCTCGAGACTGGTAGGAGGGGTGGAGATATGGAATGGCTTGGTCCCACATAAATGTGGTGTTAAAACTTGGGAGAGATGTTTTGGTAGTGGAGGTCCTCCTGAGAGGGAGAGGTCCCAGGCCCTCGCCAGGGTCCCGAACCCAGGGTTCCAGTGCCAGGAAAAGAGGTCTCCGCCAATTCCGGCAGTGAAAACTGGCAGAGATTGTTGCTGAGTGAGATGGAAGGTCACTGGAGTCATAGTTGTTTCTCTTACATGGCCCCCATAGACTTATTCATTGATGGACTCACTCTGAGCTCCAGTGCTGATGCAGCAAAGGTGCCAGGGACATACAAGGTGGAACTAAATTGTCTATCTTAAGGCAAGAGCTAGAGGGTCAACTTTTTCCAGACAGAAGTGCTGGTAGAATCCATTGTTTTTTTTGTTGAGTCCTTCTTCTTCCCAGAGTACAGACACAGGTGGCCCTATACCTGTCTCCTTCAAGCTGGCTAGTACCAGTCACCCCACCAGGTGATTCACTGAGACCCTACCTCACCCAACTTGTGCACACATCCAAGCTGCTTCCATTGGCTTTTCCATACAAATGACCTGTCTTGACTCATACTGTGTACTTTCCTAAAATCTCTCAATGGTTCACAAAACCCAACAAGCAACATATGACCTCAGTGTGCCTTATACCTCTTGGTGAGCAGCCACAAGCCTGCCACTAGTAGTATCAGGCCCTAGTTTGTAGTTTGGCCTCTTGAGGCACTTCCAAGTCCAGTACAATGTTGACCCTCTGTAGATAATTTGGTAGCGCACACCAGGTGGCTTGGTGGGGGTGCAGACTATAGCTAAATTGGCCTGTGTCAGGGCCCCTCCCATGAGGCCCTGAGGCCTACACATCCTAAAACCTGCTTTGAACCTTGAAGGCTGCATCCAAGAATGATGTACCTAAAGGGCAGACTGGGCAGGCACCAGAACCCTGCTAAAGTGAATTATGCTTTATAGGGTCAGCCCCTGCACAAATGTTTCTCCTTAGTCATTAGCCAGTCCTCACAAACAATCGGTCCATGGGTCAGTTTATCCCAGTGATGTGCAAACAGCAACCAAGGCTCAACTATAACAGGAGGGCATGCACAAACCCATACAAGGATTACCTTGAGCACTCAGCTCAGATGACTAGGGACACTGTGCCACGGGACTTATAGGATGCTTACTACCTAAGGCCATTCTACTAAGACCAGAGATAGAGCAGCCCTACCTAATACATAAAAACAAACAAGGTGGTAGCCAAACTGAGGAGACAAAGAAACATGTCCCAAATGGAAGAACAGAAGAAAACTCTATAAAAAAACTAAACAAAATGGAGACGAGCAATCTACCAGACGAGGAGTTCAAAACATATACTTATAAGAATGCTCAATAAACTTAATGGAAGAGTAGATTAACTCAGTGGAAACTTTAACAAAAAGATAGAAAACATAAAAATGGAGGTCAAAAACAAAAAAAAAACAAAAGCCAGATTAAAGAATACAATAACTGAAATGAAGCATACATTAGAGGGAATCAACAAAAGATTAGATAAAACAGAGGACTGAATCAGTGATTTAGAAGATAAAGTAGCAGAAAACAATCAGGACAGCAACAAGAAAAAAATAATGCAAAAAATGACAATTGAAAGGGCCTCTGAAACAATATTAAGCATACCAACATTCACATTATAGGGATTCCAGAGGAAGAAGAGAGAAAGCAATGAATTGAAAACCTATTTCAATAATGACAGAAAACTTCCCTAACCTGGAAAAAGAAACAGTCATACAAGCCTGGAAGCAGAGATCCAAAACAAGATGAACTCAAAGAGGCTCACACCAAAACACATCATAACTAAAATGCCAAAGAGTAAAGACAAAAAGAATTTTAAAAGCAGCAAGGAAAAAGCAATTAGTTACCTATAAGAAAGTCTTCTTAAGACTGTCAGCTGATTTTTCAACAGAAACTTTGCAGGCCAGAAAGGATTGGCAGGAAATATTCAAAGTGATGAAAAACAAGGACCAACAAGCAATATTACTCTACCCAACAAAGTTATCATTTAGAATCAAAGGACAGATAAAGAGGTTCTCAGGCAAGAAAAAGCTAAAGGAGTTCATCAACCCCAAACCGGTATTACAAGAAATGTTAGAGGAACAAAGGGAGGAGGAGGTGGAGGAGGAAAAAGAGGAGAAAGGAGGGGAGATGGGGAGTAGAGAAAGAAGAGATCAAAAATATGAAAAATAAAATGTTGGTAACTGAAAGACTGGAATGATTCCATTTTTCTGAGTGATTCCAAGATAAATTGTACGAAAAGTTCCCCAAAGGCCAGTGGTCAAGAACAATGACTTACCACCTGGCCAAACCAGCCAAGCCAGCTAATCGGTGGGCCCTTAAGGCACCCCCACCCTTATTTCCTCCTGCACATATTCTGATTACTGCACCCGGCACCTTCTGCACTCGGCCCTACCTTCTGCACTCGGCCCTTTCTGCGCACTGCCCCCCCCATACGCAGCCCCAACTGCACACGACCCCCTTTTGCACGCGGACCCAACAACCTACCACCCAATCCCTTTAAAGGTCAACCTAACCCCCCAATCAGGTAACGCCAAGGCATCTCCCCAAGGCTTGCGGTTTTGCCCTTTAAATTAGGTCCCAGCCCCTCGGTCGGGGCTCCTCTCAACCACTGCTGCGTCAGTGAATGAGTGGAGTCCAAACTCGAGTTTGTCAATAAACTCCCTTTTGCGCTTGCATCGGTGTCAGTTTCCTTCTTAGCTCGTGGAGTTCCAAACCAGGGCATTACATTTTGGGGACTCGTCCAGGATCTCCACAGCCTTGAAGGGACACACCGGAGGGTGTCCTAAACCCCATTGGGGTTCCACTACTAGGTAGAGGAACCATCTGGATCTTTGGACCACCTGAACGGAGTCTTTGAAATTTTGTTGTGTCCTGTCTGTCCAGTCTTGCATCAGTCCGGACCTCTCTGATGTACTGCTATCCTGTCTTGGCTATAATTTTCTTTTGCTTTTTAGCCTCGCTCTTTGTCTCTGGACTAGCAGCCGGACTCTTGTCTTGTCCCTGTCTTAGATCATATACCTTAGTCAAATTAGTGGGCCTTCTAGCGGACACTTTGAGACCTGCCAATAGAGCCTGGAGGTACACTTGGAGTCTCTCCTTACCTCCTGCTGTGTTATAGTCCCAGTCAGGCCGGGTTACTGGAAAGGCAGCCTCAAAAGATGATGTTTTCTATGGCTGAAACGAGGGACAGGTCAAAGGAACATTCAGGGGCCATCCGACATTGAGGGATGGCCATTCCGCACTGCAAAAAGTGACTAATTTGTTTTTCTGGATCTCTACTGAGAGCCTATTAGCATGCTCGCGAACATCTTTGAAGTGGCTGGTCAGGAGATCTAGGTGAGAAGAAGTAGTCTGACCCATGTTAGACACAAAGAAAAATGGAAAATAGGCTGACAAAGGCAAGATAGGCGAGAGCCAGGATGAGTTGTTGACCAAGAGTCCACTCAGAAGGTGCAGCTGCTGCTAAAATGATGGATGCTTTCTGCCAATATACCCCTATTGATCCTGAGAAGCCTGAAAACTTGGGGATGGTGGCTTTAGCATACATCAATCAGTCGGCACCAGACATTAAGAAAAAGTTACAAAAGATAGAGAGATTAGGTGAAAAGCAGCTTAGGGACCTAGTTGAGGCAGCAGAAAAAGTTTATAATAATAGAGATACTCCTGAGGAAAAACAGATCAAGGCAGAGAGAGACAGAATCGTGACCTGGCCCAGATCCCGTTAGCTGCCACGGCTGAACCCAGGGAATGCTGACGACAGCTCAAACAACTGACATCAGAAGAAAAACCGGCAGGTAAAGGTTGGCCACCCCTGGGCAAAAACCAATGTGCCTATTGCAAGGAAGAAGGACACTGGGATTCTGTGGCAGCAGGATGGCCTGCTTGCCTCTGCATCATAGCGGCAACCGCCTTGCTAGTCAAGGATGCAGACAAAATAACTTTGGGACAGTCCCTTTACATCACCACCCCTCATGCCACTGAAGGAATCCTTAAACAACCCCCTGACCGGTGGTTAAGCAATGCCAGACTCACTCATTACCAAAGCCTACTTCTCAACCCCACCAGGATTGTTTTTCAGCCGCCTACAGCTCTCAACCCAGCTACTTTGCTGCCTAACCCGGATCTAGACGCCCCACTCCATGACTGTGCAGACATCTTGGCCCAGGTCCACGGAGTACGAGCAGACTTAAAGGACCAACCCATACCTGAAGCCTGCACCTGGTACACTGACGGGAGCAGCTTCGTCCGGAACGGCCAAAGGTATGCAGGAGCGGCTGTAGTCTCAGAAACAGAAGTTATATGGGCGGAGCCCTTGCCACCCCGGGACTTTGGCCCAACGGGCTGAACTCATTGCCCTGACTAAGGCATTAACTCTAGGAAAGGACAAAACTTTGAACATTTATACTGACAGCAGATATGCCTTTGCTACTGTTCATATTCACGGAGCTATATACAGAGAACGGGGCATGTTAACTGCTGAAAGAAAAGCCATTAAGAACAAAGATGAAATCCTGGCCTTACTCGCCGCCCTCTGGCTGCCAAAGAAACTAGCTATTATACATTGTCTGGGACATCAGAAAGCCAACGACCCAGTGTCAGGGGAAACTCGTTAGCAGACGCAAGCGGCTAGAAAGTAGCCCAATCTGAAGGTTATCTTAACTGCAACCTCCCAGACTCAGGGGGCCCTACCTTGCCTGACAATCCCACATATACCCAAAAAGACTTAAATTGGATATCAAAACAGCCCACAGCTACAGAACACCTAGGCTGGTGGCACACCGAAACAGGACAAATAATTCTCCCTAAAAAGCTAGGGGAACAACTCTTGTACAAGGTTCATCGGACTACCCACATGGGTGTACGGAAAATGCAAGACCTCATCAGGTGGGCTAATATCAGGTTCCAAGGTGCCAACACTAAAATTGAAGACATTGTAGCCCAGTGCCGAGCATGCCGGATGACAAACACCAAGCGGAACACGGCACAACCCGGTTCCAGGTTACGAGGAACCAGACCAGGTGCTTATTGGGAAACTGATTTCACAGAACTTAAAAAGGGACTTTTGGCTATAAGTACTTACTTGTTTTTATAGACACTTTTTCAGGTTAGGTAGAAGCCTTCCCTACCAAACATAAGACTGCCAACATAGTAGCTAAGAAGATTCTGGAAGACATCCTACCCAGGTACGGTTTTCCTACTATAATAGGATCAGACAATGGACCAGCCTTTACCTCCAAGGTAATTCAAGGGTTAGCATCTATAATTGGGGCAAATTGGAAATTACATTGTGCATATAGACCCCAAAGTTCAGGTCAGGTAGAAAGAATGAATAGAACCCTAAAAGAGACCTTAACTAAATTAGCCCAGGAGACTGGCGGGACTGGGTGACTCTCCTACCTTATGCCCTCTACAGGGTACGTAACACCCCCTATAGACTTGGTCTGACCCCCTTCAAAATAATGTTCGGGAGACCTCCCCCAATAATCCCCGCTCTCCAGACTGAAATAATTAATAATCTTGATATTGATGACAATCTGCTTATTCGATCTCTCCAAACCCTACAACGTGCTCATAGGGACACCTGGACCAGATTAAAAAGTCTGTACGAGGCTGAACCACCTCCACAGCCTCATACTTTTCAGCCGGGCGACTGGGTTTTCATCAGAAGACATTACCGCGAGACCCTTGAACCTCGCTGGAAAGGACCTTACCTAATCATCCTGACAACACCCACCGCTCTCAAGGTTGACGGCCTCACCGCTTGGATTCATCACGCCCACGCCCAGCCTGCAGACCTCCACGCTCTCCAGGACCAAATCCACCCCCCGTAACAATGGACAGTCTCCAGAGACTCTGGCAACCCTCTAAAAATCTGCATACAAAAACTGTAAGACTATTAATTTTTCTTTTTTACATATGCTCTGTCACTGCCGAGTACAACTGCCACCAACCTAAGGTATGAGAGCTTATAGCAACTGAGACAGGCAAAGTTGTTGCCAAAAATACTACCAGTCACAGTGCTCCAGAGATCAGGGTTGATTTATGCAGGCTTGCCAAAGACCCACTCAATGTAGTATTACCGTCCAGCCCCATGACCGGACGTTATAAGGGCGGACCCGGCTGTGGCACATTATCAGCTGAAAAGAATCTCTTAAGGCTAGGACTCTATGTCTGTCCTAATGGAAAATCTAGAAAATGCAAGGGCAATAGACAATTTTCTTGTGCTAATTGGGGATGTGAAACTATCTCCACTATAGATAACTATAAAAAACAAAATGACAATCATATCAAGCTAATAAGGGGACCAAAACCCTCTACCTGTTCTCCAGGGTCATGCAATCCCCTTATAATTACCATCAAGACAGGAAACCCTGCGGACAACACTATTAGTTGACAGGACAGACGTGGGGTATTAGATTATACCAGACTAGATACGATTTAGGATTATATTTTACTGTCCAGGCTAAAGATCTTCCTAGAAAGCCTCACCCTATAGGACCCAACAGCCCCCTCCAAATTCCGGGGCCACCTCAAATTCCTCCGGCCCACAAACCCGAGGTAACTGTTTCTACAAACACCGGTCCTGCTCCAACTCTAGCTTCCCTAATACCACGGACATTTGAACAGCAGCCAGAACCGGAAGAAGAATTAATAACTATGTTAACAAAGGTACATAAGGTCCTAAATAAGACCTCCCCAGATATAGGACAAGATTGTTGGTTATGCCTAAACCCTAAACCCCGGTAGGAGCTCCCCTTAACCTGTTCCAACTTAACAATGAAAAGGAATGTAAATGGGAATCCCCTCGACTCACTTTAGGGGATATACAAGAAAGTGGAACATGTCTTATTTAATTAGTCCCCCTGGCTAACCACCCTACTCTCGGCCTTGGCGGGACCACTTATCCTCTTCCTCCTAATAATTACATTTAGGCCTTGTATCCTAAATCGTCTTTTAAGCCTTATCTGGGATAAATTTAACACCATCAAGCTATTTGTACTCCATCAACAGGGATATAATCTCTCTCAAAATAAAAATGAAACCCCTTTTTTTTTTAACCTGCTAATTTTTTGCTTCTGTATATACACTTGCTTGCTTAAGATTAAGCACTTTTAGTATCTTAAGAAGGGGGAATGAAAGACTGGAATGATTCCATTTTTCTGAGTGATCCCAAGATGAATTGTACGAAAAGTTCCCCAAAGGCCAGTGGTCAAGAACAATGCCTTACCACCTGGCCAAACCAGCCAAGCCAGCTAATCGGTGGGCCCATAAGGCACCCCACCCTTATTTCCTCCTGCACATATTCTGATTACTGCACCCGGCACCTTCTGCACTCGGCCCTACCTTCTGCACTCGGCCCTTTCTGCGCACGGCCCCCCTATACGCAGCCCCAACTGCACACGACCCCCTTTTGCACGCGGACCCAACAACCTACCACCCAATCCCTTTAAAGGTCAACCTAACCCCCAATCAGGTAACGCCAAGGCATCTCCCCAAGGCTTGCGGTTTTGCCCTTTAAATTAGGTCCCAGCCCCTCGGTCGGGGCTCCTCTCAACCACTGCTGCGTCAGTGAACGAGTGGAGTCCAAACTCGAGTTTGTCAATAAACTCCCTTTTGCGCTTGCATCGGTGTCAGTTTCCTTCTTGGCTCGTGGAGTTCCAAACCAGGGCATTACAGTAACTACATATCTATCAGCAATTACTTTAAATGTAATTTAAAGTAGATAGATAAATGGATTAAATACTCCAATCAAATGATCAGGTGGCTGAATGGATAAGAAAACAAGACCCTTATTTATGCTGCCTAAAAGAGACTCACTTCAGATCTAAAGACACACAGAGACTGAAAGCAAAAGACTAGAAAAAGATATTTAATAAAAACAGAAAAAAAAACTGGGAAAACAATATTTATGACAGACAAAATAAACTTTAAAACAAAGGCTATAACAAGTAACAAAGAAGGACTCCATAACCTCACTTCCAAGCATTTATCTGAAGAACCCCAAACCACTACTTCGAAGGAACATGTAAATTCATATGTTAATTGAAGCATTATTTACAATAGCTAAGATATGGAGACAACCTGGGTGTCCATTAATAGATGACTGAATAAAGAAGTAACATGGAATATTACTCAGCCATAAAACAATGAAATTCTGCCAACTGCAACAACATGGATAGACCTAGAGAATATTGTACTGAGTGGAGTAAGCTAGACAGAGAAAGACAAATGCCTTATGATTTCATTTATATGTGGAATCCTAAAACAAAAAACAAAAAAACAAATAAATGAACAAAAAACAGCAACAGACTTATAGATACAGAGAATACTTTAATGGTTGCCAGTTGGAATGGTGGTTGGGAAGAAGGGTGAAAAATGGGAAGGAAGTAAGAAGTACAAATTAGTTGTTACAAAAGAGTCATAGGGATATAACATATAGCATAAGGAATATAGTCAATAATATTATAATAATTATGTGTGATGTTAGATGTGTACCAAATTTATCAGGATGATCACTTTGTAAGTTATAAAGATGTCTATCACTATATTGTACACCTGAAACTAATATAATATTATACATCAATATTGTATTGTAATTGAAAAATACAGAAATTAAATAAGTAAATGAAATAAAAGCTTCTTAGAATCTTTATGCCTCTCAGAGGAGAATATCTCTTGTAACAACTATATAAGCATAGCATCCAGGATCCCTGCAAGAAACTGTTGTTATAAGAGTCACTGAACCCAGGGAAGCTAACACTGTGGAATCTCTATCAGGAACTTATAGATAATTTCTAATTTCTTCTGATCTAATGCAATTTACCAATTTGGAGCCATTTTGTAATAGCAATGCTGAATAATATGTATATAATACAGTAGAAATTTTACATTTAACAGCTAAAGATTGAAACTGAAAGTGAAATGGCAGCAGAAGAAAGAGTTATGTTAACCCCCTTGGTCCATCATGATCATAAGCAAGTTCTTCAACTATTTTAACTTGAACTTTCTCATCTCTAAAATGGAGACCACGTCCCTGCCTCATATTATAAGTTGTGAAGATGTAAGGAGACAATTTGAGAGGATCAGTCAGTCCTCAAGTATTCCTCAAAGCTCTGATGATCTATGAAGTTGTAATAGTTCAGCTACTGTCAGAATGTTCTCTTCTCTAGAAGAGTACTGAGAGAGGAAACCTAGAAGGATTAAAACAGTGCCCGCACTCAGATCTGGAAAATGTCTCTTCAAAGTTATCTCCTGTAGGAAGTTGTAGCTTCATGGTTAGAAGTAACTTGGATTTCAGGTTCCACATGAGTAGTAGGCAGGGTGTGAAGTCAGGGGTGACAGGATTCAATTTGAGCCCTACCATGGTTAGTCAAATAGAAAACATGTAATGTACTTTAAATAGACATGAATCAAGATAAAGCGGTAATATGTTTTAATATGTTTTATATTTGTATAGTGTGTGTGTATTAATAGGTGGTCTGTATTTTGTCTTCTGCATCTGCTCAGACTTTAAAATGATGTTATGCTTCTTTTCTCTCTTCTACCACCAGCCTCACCTTTTACAACTCTTCTCAACTCTCAAGCTTTATCTTACATTTCATCTTTTATGGAAAATCATGTCTAAATATTCTAGCTAGTATTGATCTTTTACCTCTAAACTTGATATCAATTTTATTCAATTTATTCAATCTCTGACATATGACTACCAAATTTATATTTTTTAAAGCACAGGAATATATTTGCAATACATTGTTCTGTTAAAAAATTCAGTACTTTATGCATAGAGGCTGACATTTATGATCGGTTGAAAAAAGGTGGTTAAAGGAAATATGGAAAAGAATCTAAATCCTTAGAGTGAATAACTTCCTCCCCATCTCAAATTAATGACAAGCTGGACTAATTTTGTTCCTTCTTAATGTGGGGGCCTCTTCGATTTCTTAAAATATTCCCAAATCCTGTTCTTTTTTATGTTGAATTGCATTAACTACTATAAAGCATAAGTTTTGCCTCATTTTGTTCTTGTCTTTTCCAGCTCTTCCCAACAGTAACTGTTAATAAACTCTATGTAAAAATTCAGCCCTGCAATGTTCTGGAGCCAAAGCAGGAGGAATATTAGAAACTTGAGCTTCCTTAGCTGAATAAGTCACAGAGTTTGGAGATACAATTTGATTGTAAGATGGTTTTTTTATTTTAATTATTGTGTGAGATAGTTTCCAGTAACAATTACCATTACACCAGAAGAAGAAACCCTATTTTGAAGCCATCGTACATACTGGTAAGAGAATAAATGCTCCCACTCACACTAATTCAAGTCAATTAAAAACCGAAATGTTTCTCTTGTTTACTTGAAAGTTGCTAAGAGTAAGTCTTAAACATTTTCACCACACACACACACACACACACACCACACACACAGAGTTAACTATGTGAGATGATGGATGTGTTAATTATCTTGATTTTGATAGTCATTCTACAATATATATGTGTACCAAAAAATCATGTACATTTTAAATATGACTGTTTCATTTATGAACTATTCCTCAATGAAGTTAAAAATATATTTCTCTTGCAGATGCTAAGTAAAGAATTTTTAACTTCTTTTCTTGTTAGGTAGATCTGATATTAGACCTTTTAAAATACTGTTCTTTGGGAAGTATTTCTGGAGACACTGATTCTGGTGGGCTATTTATGTCTACAACAGCTTTTACCTTTGCAGTTCTAAAATTCAATGTAGTTATAGGTTCATAAGAATGTTTCACTATTATTAGATAAAAATTTATTTTTTTATTTTTTGAAAACCAATTAAAGGACCTAATTCACTACAACACATAACAGTTCAATACAATGATATTTTATAGGTTGTATCTTAACATAACTTTTTTCCCAAATATCTCAATAAAACAATGTCAATACTAATCAAAACAGCTATCTGTGACTAGCAGTCATCTGCTCCATGCAACCAGAGAATTATCTTACCGATAAGAGGAGTTATAGGGCAAGATATTGAGATTTTATTTATCTTCACCTTGAAATATCCTTAGACAGGAAACTTTTATTGTCACCTATACCTGAAACTAATAGAAGAGGAGATCTTATCCACAGAGTAGCTTTTCCAGTTACACAGATTTTTGATAGTCCCACCATTAATTGGGAATGTTGATGATCACTTAAGACATAGAGTAAATGCCCTTGATATCTGTTTTAAAGTTATTATTTTTACTTGATTGATGGTGACATATCCTGAGAAGATAGCTGCAAAGCTCTATGGGAGAGTGTTAAAAATAAAAATATATTTTAGAAAGTTCCAGGGTGTGTTTGAAGAAAAAATAACTGATGACTTGATTTGACATAATGTTCTATAAATTTAATACTGACTCAATAAATTCAGCAATGTGAAACTAAATAAGTCACAGTGTTTTATATCAGAAAACATTATGACACATTCACTTTGAATTATGTGCAGTACACAAATAATTTGGTTCATTAAATTAGCTCTGTGGGAAAACAAAGAACAAAAACTGCCAGCTTCAATAATGATTTTACTACAAAGAGTTAATGACGAAGAAAGCATGAAAAAAATACTATTACAATCTATAAAAATGAATAATACTTTATTAAGTGAAAAATATATTTGAAACAAAATTTGCAGCTAATTTGGAAAAATATATCACAAGGGACATTTTAAACATTAGTCTAAAATTAATTAAAAATATAAAATATTAATTCTTAGTTTTGATATGGGTAAAAAAAATTAAGGCACTCTAGCTTTGTATTATATCCCTGACACATTTCATTTTCACCTTTACTACACATGCTCATCTTCTCTACTTTCTTCTCATCTCCAAGGTCATTTTTTTGAGGAACGTTTCTTAGTATGGCAGATAATATTTAAAAGGTGAAAAAGCCACATGTCTCTTCTATAAACTGTCCACCATCTTGGTAATGGTAGCTTAACAAGGTCAAAGTATCACAAAGGATCTCTTATCTCAGTCAATTCTTTAACTTCGACAACTTTAAATTAATTTCAGGAGATGATTACATTTGCTGCCTTATTGTTTGTTGTAGAATGAAACAAACAAAAATAAAACTGTCTCAATTTAGAGGATTGTAACATATCTGTCGCAGGAGGAGATGTGAGCCTGTCTTTAAATCACAACACAAAGTTAATGGTATACTCCATTCCAATAGAAGACAACCCCTGAGTCAAATTCATCAGCAGAATGACCCTTGAACCAGATTAGTTTATGTAAATTCATTTAGAAAGAAATATAAATATAACTATAAATATAAATATATGCACACATAGAAGATAGGCTGTTAATATTCTTAATGTTAAAAACTTCAGAATTTAAATATGAGACATAGACTATTTGGTCTTATTGGTTATTGGAACTTATAAATTTTCTAACATTATAAACTTTTATACTGAAAGTGCTCTCTGAGAGTATTTAATCTTATAGTTGTGAAGAGTCTTGAGGGGAAGGGACTACTTTTCTTCATGGCCCTATAAAGATTATGTATTACTGAAAATTCTTGTTCACTTTGTAAAAAAATTATTTAAAGCAATAATTTGTTTTGACGCTAATGATAAATTGTTTACACTCAATGAGGACTGAGTTAATAGGTATTCCAGGCACTTTAAATCAGAATTGTTGATATAACCTACTTGAAATAATCTACCATTTTAATCATATATACTATATAACAAAATATTAAGTTGTCATTAAAAACATGTTATAGAAGAATATTTAGTGTCTGAGGAATTGGTCAAAATTTTTAGTTAATAAAATAAAATTCAGATTATAAATCTCTGTTCAATGGATCCAACATAATTTGTGTTATATACGTATATATGATTTATATAAAAATAAGGATTTATATGAAAACAAAAATGGAGTTTCTTTTAGTAAAAAGTTATGGATGATTTTAAAATCTCTTCTGTGTTGTGTTCGGTATTTTTGCTTCTTTTTACTTTTTAATATTTTCAGTTTTTGTTTTTTATTTTATCAAAAATTATACATGGCCACAGTTTAGGAGCCAAAGTATTCTACAAGGTTTGTTTAAAAAAACAGCAGTCCTTCTTGCAATTTTCTCCTTTTCAGAGTCATCTGCTTTCAACTTCTTTAGCAAACTCTGTGCCATTTCCCTCCACAACTAATCACTTTCTTGTAGTCTTATCTCTTACCTTGTTAGTTTAAGTGTTATCTTTTGACTCCTTTTTTTCCCATAACTTTTCATCAAACAGTTACCAATGTTCTTAATATAGTTATATAGTACTTTTGGTTACATCAACTTTCAGTGTTCAAATTTTATGATGTATGATGTTATTTTATCTGAGCTTTATAAAACACTATGATTTTTTTTCTTTACAACTTGTTGGTGTCTCTGGAATTATTAATGGTAGTGTTTTGTTTTGTTTTCCTGTTTGCTTATTTTTCTAAATATTTCTTATTAATGTAAATTCTCTACAGTTATCTAATTTTGCTCTCTGGTCATCCAGGCATATCATGTATCTTTCAGCACCTTGTCTGTTGTACTTCAGTTTGAATTAGTTGTCCTTATGCTACCCTTGAAGCATCTTTCAATATTCTCCTGAGCATATCTTGTCTTGTCTTTGATGTTGGTCTACTGTTTGTTATGTCTCTCCCATTTCTTGGTTTACTCTCATGTTTTAAGAAGAACATATCCTACAGAGGCATCCTGAAAAAAGATGGATGCTGAAAATGCCCTTATTCTCGACTCACACTGGGTTGATCATTGAATTAGACATAGAATTCTGCATTGGAAATTATTACATTTTATGGTGTTGAATGCATTGGCCCATTGTTTCTTGTGTTGCCTTTGAGAAATATGACGCATTCTGATTCCTGATCTCCTATGTCTTTCCTAATTTTCCCTCTAACCCTTTGGAAGCTGCTAAACTCATCTTATCCAGAGAATTCCGAAATTGCAAATATGCAATTATCTCACTTTATCCATTATGTGAGTATTAAAGGGTCTTTCACTATGAAAATTTGTATCACTCTGTTCTTATTTATTTGTTGCTTACTTCTCTCAATTGTCTCTTTCTTTCTGGAACTCATATTACCCAAATTTTAGACCAACTTGGCTGTTGTCTAATTTTCTTATCTTTTTCATTATATATCTATTATAATTTTGTTATTTTCATGAAAGCCTTCTCAACTTTACTTCCAAAATTTGTATTGACTTTTGGAAATCTTCAGTCAAATTTTTAACTTTCAAGATTTTATTCCCTCTCTGAATGTTCTTTTTAACAGTGCAATGTTTTCTCTTTCTTTTTAAGGATATTGATTTAATGCTTGATTTTTTTCCAATTTCTGACTTTGGGACACAAGTCATCCTTTTCTTTTCTCCTTCTACTTTTCTTCTCCTTCTTTCCTCTTCCCTTTCTTCACCTCCTCCTCTTCCTTCTCCTCCTTCAGTTTTGCTTACTTATCTCTCATTTGCCCACGTGCTATCTAGCTTATAAGAAATCTATTGCTATTATTTCCTCTATTCTCATTCCTGTAGATTTATTTCTTTAAAAATTACTTTACTGTTGCATTATTGAACAGTGGGACAAGAATAAAAATATTTGTTTATCATGTTTATCTAGACAAACACTCTTCTGTATTTTCATTGTTATTGATTATAAATTAATAATAATTAATAACAAATAAATAATAATTAACAATAGTAATTGTGTGAAACTCAATTATGTTATTTAAAAAATATACCAAGGATAGCTTTTCCTATGTTTTACCTATTTTAATTTTATGTGCAATTATTCTAGATATTTCTTGAGTGTCATAATGAAACAAGAAAAGTTTCCTTTAAGTCACATTTGATCACTTGGAAGTGGATATTTATATTTTATAAACAATCTTATTATTATTACTATTAATTATTATTGTTATTATATTTTTAATTATAGTCAGTATATGATATTGTATTAGTTTTAGGTGTATAATATAATGATTAGACATTTCTATAACTTACAAAATGATCACACTGATAAATATAGTATCCATCTCACACTGTGCAGTTATTATAATATTAGTGACTATATTTCTTAGGCTATACTTTATATCTCCATGACTATTTTGTAACTGCCAACTGTACTTCTTAATTCCTTCCCCTTTTGATTTATCCCCTAGCCCCTCTCCCATCTGGGAACTATCAAAATGCTTTCTGTATCTATGAATTTTTGTTTTGTTTGTTTATTTTGTTCTTTAGATTTCCTATATCAGTAAAATCATATGGCATTTTCTTTCTCTGCCTGACTTTCTACACTCATACAATGCCCTTTATAGGTCCATCCATGTTGTAGATTTTATTCTCTTTTATAGCTAATATTCCATCAAATATATGTACCAATTCTTCTTTATCCATTCATCCTTTGATGGATACACAGGTAGCATCTATGTCTTGACTATTGTAAATAATACTTCAATGAACATACGAATTCATATGTCTCTTTGAAGCAGTGTTTCGGGTTTCTTCTAATAAATATGTAGAAGTTGGGTTCCTGGGTCCCATTTTGTCTCTTGTTATAGCCTCTGTTTTAAAGTCTATTTTGTTTGGTATAAGTGTTGTTACCTACTCCAGCCTTTTATTGTTTGTTTACATTTTCACGTAACATCTTTTTCACCCCTTTGCTATGTGTTCTTTCGATCTGAAGTGAGTCTCTTGTAAGCAGCATATGTAAGGTCTTGTTTTCTTTCTTTTTTTTTTTTAAGAATATTATCTTTTAAAAAATTTATATTAACTTCAGGTATACAGTGCAATGGGTAGTCATTTATGTAATTTATAAGTGATTCCTCCAATTACTCTATCACCCATCTTGCACTATACATAGCCATTACAGCAATAATGGCCATATTCCTTATGCTGTACTCTATAACCTCATGACTGTTTTGTAGCTACTAATTTGTACTCCTTAATTCTTTTACCTTTTTCAAAAATATGGAACACTTCATGAATTTGCATTTACCCTTGTGCAAGGGACATGCTAATCTTCTCTGTATCATTCCAATTTTAATATATGTGCTACTGAAGCAAACACAAATCTGATTTATTCAGCCACACTATCTTCTGATTGGAGTAATAAATTCATTTACATTTAAAGTGATTGTTAATAGGTGTGTAGTTATGGCCATTTTTTTTCCTATTTTTATCTTTTCTTCCCTTATTCTTCTTAAAGAAATCCCTCTAACATTTCTTATAATACTGATTTGGATGTGATGAACTCCTTTAGCTTTTTCTTGCCTGAGAAGCTCTTTTGATTCTAAATAACTTTGCTGGGTATAATAATCTTGCTTGTTGGTCCTGGGTTTTCATCACTTTGAATATTCCTACCAATCCTTTCTGGCCTGCAAAGGTTCTGTTGAGAAATCAGCTGGCAGTCTTATGAGAGCTCCTTTGTAGGTAACTAATTGGTTTTCTCTTGCTGCTTTTAAGATTCTCTCTTTGTCTTTAACCTTTGCCATTTTAATTATGGTGTGTCTTGGTGTGAATTTCTTTGAGTTCATCTTGTTTGAGACTCTCTGTGCTTTGTGGGCTTGAATGTTTATTTCCTTTACCAGGTTGAGAAAGTTTTGGGTCATTATTTCTTGAAATAGGTTTTCAATTCCTTGTTCTTTCTCTTCTTCTGGTATTCTATGATGAGAATGTTGGTATGCTTGATGTTGTCCCAGAGGTCCCTTAAACTAGCCTCAGTTTTTGGATTATTTTTTTTTCTCATTGCTATTCTGATTGTTTTCTACTACCTTATCTTTTAAATCACTGATTCAATCCTCTGCTTTATTTAATCTTTTTTCGATTCCCTCTAATTTGGTTTTCATTTCAGTTATTGTATTCTTTAATCTGTTTTTTTTTCTGCCTCCACTTTTATATTTTTTATCCTCTTGTTAAAGTTCCCACTTAGTTTATCTGTTCTTCCCCTAAGTTTATTGAGCATCCTTACAAGAAGTGTTTCAAACTTTGCATCTGGTAGATTGCCTGTCTCCAATTTGTTTAGTTTTTTTCTGGAGCTTTCTTCTGTTCTTCTATTTGGGACATGTTTCTTTGTCTCCTCATTTTGGCTGCCACACTGTGTTTGTTTCTACATATTAGATAGGGCTATATATCCTGGTCTTAGTAGAATAGCTTTAAGTGGTAAGCATCCTATAGGGCCCAGTGGCGCAGTGCCCCTGATTGCCTGAGCTGGGTGCTCCAGGTGTATCCCTTGTATGGGTTGTGTGTACCCTCCTGTTGTAGTTGAGCCCTAGTTGATGTTTGGATGTCAGTGGGAGGAACTGACCCATGGACTGATTGGTCGCAAAGACTGGTTGGTGACTACAGTGGAGGTGCTGTTGTGCAGGGGCTGAACCTATAAAGCAGGATTTGCTTTTTGAGGGCTCTGGTGCCTACCTAGCATGCCCTTTGGGGTGTTGTGTTTAGATATAACCTTGAGTGGTGCTCCATCTCAGTGGAAGCTGGCCACTGAGCATGAAGGCCAAGGCCTCCTAGGACGGGGCTCCACCACAAGCCAAGTTCAGCAGCAGCCTATTGCCTGCCTGAGTCACCTGGTGTGAGCCACCAAGCAGTCTGCAGATGGCCACTAGCCATGATGTGCTTGGAGGTGCATCAAAAGGCCAAGCTGAAAATGGAGGCTGGCTGAGCTGCTGCTGGGCTTGGGCTGCACCAAGAGGTATGGGCTTACTGAGGTCAGATGCTGTTTGTTTAGATTTTTGTGAACCATTGAGAGATTTTAGGAAAGTTCACAGCATGAGCTAGGTCAGGCAATTTTTATGGAAAGGCACTGGAAGAAGCTCGGGTAGGCCCATAGCTTGGGTGAGGCAGTGTCTCAGGAATCACTTGGGTGGGGTGACCAGTGTTAGCCAGGTTGATAGAGACTCAGATATGGCAGCCACCTGCATCTGGCATGTTGGGAGTGGGAAGAACTCACAAATGAACAATGGATACCAGAACTTCTGTGTGTGAGAAAGCTGGCCTCTTCAGGCCTTGCCCTGAAATCAAAATATTTTTTTTTCATATGTCTCTGGTTTCTTTCAAGCTGCTGCCTCAGCACTAAGCTAAGAGACAGTAAGTGCACACACAGGCCCCTTAAAAGGAATGTTTGTGATTTCTTGTGGCTTTCTGTCCAATGCAGCCTCAATACCACTGGTTTTCACAGCCAGAAGTTGTGGGACTTCTCTTCCTGGCACTGGAACTCTGTGCTGGGAATCCCAGTGTGGACCTAGGAACCTGCAGTCTTCTGAGAGGTCTCCACAGCTGAGATATTCCTCCCAATTCTCAACTGCCACATATGCATGTGGGACCAGCCAGTTCATGTCTCCAACCTTTTATCTCATTCTCTGGGTACCCTCCTCTGTGTGTTCCCAGTTGTAGGCCTTTTGTTTAGCTAGACTTCAGGCAACTCTTAATCATGGCTGTTTTGTAGTTTATTTGTAATTTTGATGTGGTTGTGAGAGGCAGTATAGCATTTACCTACTCCACCATTTTGACCAGAGCAAGCTGCAATATTTTGTTTCAATAATTACACCACAGTTTTCTATCCTCTGCATATAAATAATACAAAGACTTATAAATCTTTGGCTTACCCATTTAAAGACATTTACTAAGTATCTTCTCTGCTTTAGGTCCAATGCTAGGTTCTGGGGAATACAAAAATGAATTAATATAGTTTTCTTTCCTTAAGGAACTCTAAATTGAAGAGAGAATTCTGGATATAATCTCTGCATTGAAATACTTATGATCTAAAGGAAGTTTATTAATATATCTAAGGTCGCATATTATTAGCCTAGGGTTCTCTCTTGGGGTCTAGTGCTTTATCTATTTCAAATACATTGTGCAATTTATCTATTGCAAATACATTGTTTAACCTATTACATATTCATGTTAGCCATTTTAAGACTGCTTTGGTTCATGATGCTGCATAACTTAGGGACTAATGTACACATGAAGAAGACAATCTGGCTAGATTCAAATCCCGTATAATTGCAAGCAAGTTTCTTAAGCTCCCTACTTCCTCAATTTGTTTCTGTGTCAAATGGGTGTCATAAGAACATTTATCTCATAGAGTTATTGTATAGATTAAAAGAGTTGATATATTTAAAAGAGGTGGAAAAATGCTTAGCAATAGGAAATACTATTCAAATGTTAGCTATTTTTAAGACTGAATTGTATCTCTCCAGAATTCACATGTTGAATCTCTGACCCCAAAGCAAGGGTATTTAGTGATAGTGACTTTAGGGAGGAAATTAAGGCTAAATGAGATCATAAAAGTAAAGTCTTAATCTGATAGGCCTGGGGTCCTTATAAGAAAAGGAAGAGACCTCAAATACCATGGCACTTTCACAGAGAAAAGATCATGTGAGGTATGACAAGAAGTTTGCTGTCTATAAACCAAGAAGAAAGGCCTCACTAGAAACCAACTCTGATGCTACCTTGACCTTAGACTTCTGGCTTCTAGAACTATGAAAAAGTAAATATCTGTCTTTAAGCCTTCCAGTTTGTGATATTTTGTTATGACAGTCCATGCAGATTAATACAGCTATCATTATTTACCTAATGACTTGCAATGTATGTTTTGCTTAATACCAATTTCATTTATCCCATCTGTGATAATAGTCCTTTTGTAACTCTGGTGTTATCCTCATCCTCTTTAATGATAGGCCTTTACTTAGGGCTTTGGCTAGAATCTGGGAATACAAAGAATTATTGAACATAGTCTTAGTTCTTGATTGTAATATACAAAATGGTGGTCAACTAACAATTTTAGGCATGGTTTTCCTATGTCAAAAAATGTTCAAGGAGGAACCAGAACCTGAACAAATGTCCTAACAATGGTAGAAATATGGAAGAAAAGACACTCAAGATAGTGGAAAGTGAGTGAGAAAAAATCCAAGAGTTAGGCATGCAGCATGACTGTTTTATCTACATAGTCTTGAGCAAGTCACTTATCTTTGCTCAGTTTCAGTTTTTCATTTGTAAAAAAGGGTGTTAGCAATAGTGCCTGATGAGTTGTCTACATTTAAGTTTTAAACAGTCATAGAAAATTATTTTAGACAGGATTTGGAGACGTTTATTACATGCTTTGAATAACATAAAGCAAAATAAAAAGAGAGTGGTGGAAAATGTTGCAGAGAAGCACTGTGGCCACATTTCAAACAACTCCATGTCAGAAATATAGGGTTCATTTAAGAGGCACCAAGGAAATCCTGAAAGTTTCTAAGCATAGATATAGCACTGTTTTAGAAAAATTAATCTGTTAATTTGGAGCAGAATATTATAAAATATTGACAGAATCAATATATACAAATTAGCAATATTTTACATATTAGTTTTAGGACAAGATACTAAGGAAAATAAATTAAGACAAAGAATGTAGTGTCAAGCTTGATAGATAAATACATGTGGGGAGTGGGCAGAACTAAGACTGATTATGACATTTTTTGAACCTATTCTAGTATCAAGGCAAATGATGGATAAATTGTATTGCAGAAGCAAATATACTATTAACGTATGAAGTGATTTGTGTGTGTGGATGTGTGTGCATACATACTATGTACACCAGATGCAGATACTTCACGTATAGTTAAAGCCATGAGGCTGAATAAAAACACCTGAGCGTGAATGTATGTCTTAACTATTTATAATGGCATCTACTTGGCAACAGAAAACAGACTTTTAGGGCATTGCTGATTAAGGTGAAAGAAATAGACGTTTTTTTGTTGTTTATTTAAGCAAAGGAAATTTGAGACCAGCCAAATGGGGCCAGTAAAGCTAACAAGTCCAAAATGTCTAGGTTTAAAATTTGAAAATTAGTCTATGGCTATGCCACACTGAACATGCTCAATCTTGTCTGATCTTGGAAGCTAAACAGGGTTGGGCTTGCTTAGCACTTGGATGGGAGACCACCTAGGAATACCAGGTGCTGCAGGTGTTAAAAAAGAAAAAAAGAAATTTAGTCTATATCAATGATATTAATAGAGTAAGATAAAGATATATTTGTGGGTCATATAAGATTTTTCTTTTAACATTAAGTCATCAACTAAACTCTGAGAATGATGCATATCATTCTTCACCATGCTTTTGGAAAATCACAAAGAAACTTAGAGGATTAGATCAGCAAAAGCTTTCACTTACTGATTTATAGTAACTCTGATTTTCTCCTTTTGCAGTGTGATGACTTTCTGATGTTTTTCTCTTTGAAACTTATAATTTCTATTTTACCTAAATGATACATTTTAGACTCAAAATTAGCAAGAAAGAACAGAAACTAAATAGAACTTTGCATTTCTTGTGATTTGAAACATTCCCCATCAGACTATCCAACTATTGAAAATCTTAATTCAACACCAATTTATGTTCATAGAGCAAGAAAGATATGAGAAAAATATTTCAATATAGTATTTAACCTGCAAGAAAACATTGATCTTAATAAGAGAGCTATATTAGATCTTATGTATTATGAACTATAATACATGTAAACTTGTTTTCCTTATTTACAGTTAAGTTGTTTTAAAGTAGTCTCCTAAGACACATACAACCATAAAGACGTTATGACATCTTCAAAAAGCTGGATTAAAATAAACAAACAAAAACAACTCTGTTGTTAACTCAAACATTTTTCTTACAGAAAACTTAATCTTGTCTAAAATTTAAATTAATAAATCTTACTTTCTTTTAACATTCTCAATTTAATTTATAGTTGGCTAGACTTAACAAAATTGTTTGTCCTTTGGGTAGTAAGTAGAAGAGAACATAGTCTCCCCTCAGTTGAAGTTCAGTAGGCCAAATTTCTGACCTACTAGTATAGATAAACTTTATAAAACAACAACTTTGAGAACCAATTATAGCTAACAGTTATTGAGTATTTACGACGTTAGGCACTGGGTTCAAATAGTTTAAGTCATTTAACTATTACCATTACAACAACAGATGCTATTAACATATTTATTTTATAAATAAAGAAATCTAGTCATTGCTTAAGTCAATAGTTTTCAAACTTTGGTATGTATCTGAACCACCTAGAGAACATTAAATAATGTGAAGTCTAGGATTCTTGAAATAGAAGATCTTTGATTTTTACCAACTTTCCCTTGGTGTTTCTGAATGCCACCAAGGTTATAGAACACCTGGCTCAAGTACTTTGCCTAAAATAAAAAATGACAGAGCTGATGTTTAAACCCTAGTTGATGAGATGCAAATAATTTATGCTTTTAACCAGCATGTGAAGTAGTCTCTAACTATATTTACTCTTTTGTTCAAATTACCAGTCTGTCTATATAGTTTGTGAAACAACAAATATCTCAATCACTCCTTCCTCCTTTGAACAAAAGGAACCAATGTCTCTCATAGTACAGAGGTTTTTAATTAACTCTGTTACTAACTAGTATGCTATTGATATTAGATACAAATATAACAAATAAATGTTGTATTGTGGTGAATTGCCACTGCAAAATTTCTAGCAGACACAGGATAAAAATATTGCAGAAGTCATTCCAGTGTTGGAGGTTGGGCCAAAGTTGTTGAATTCCAAGGTGCCTGCAAGCTGTTGGTGCTACAGTCCCCGTGAGACTATAGACCTTATCTCCACAGTTTATCATGAGATAAACTAAACTTTGAATAATGTATTCCCTTATTCATTGGACATTTCAAATAATTTGCACTACTGTATTAAGAATATAACATGAAGCTAAACATTAGCAGTAGTGGTTTAACATAGAAACTATCAACTTTGTTGCTGTTATTCTAAATCTGGTTTTTAAAGAAGATAATGGAGCAGCAGCCCGGAAGCTCACAACTACTTTCCCCAGGAGAGACATTGATAACAACTACAGATGTAGTTACAATTTTCTCTTTCTGACTCACAAGGTTTTTTCCCTGCTTTTAGAGTATAAAATTATTTTCAGATGGTTTGTAGGAAGGTTCTGAAAAAGCTCCGAGTTACATTTGCGGACATATGGCTATAGCGCACCCTGCTGATGAATGCTGGGATTAAAGTTCAGATCACATTGACCTCAGAACGCAGAGTTCCTCAAGCCATTTCACTTCACTGGTGAAACAAGAATACGACCTCAACTTATCTTACCCGTTTTTAAATCACTGTTAAGTTTTCCAAACTCTAAATCTTCATATTTTATTGGGTTATTCATAATTTTTATGACATATTGGTAATTTGTTTTTGTATTAATTTATTCGACAAATATTTATTGAGTACTCTGTAGCTGTAGATAATCTAGTTGTCTATGAGGTAGGTGTGAACAAAATGAAGCTCCTTTTTCATGGGCTTACTTACTAGAGTGGTGGAGAGAGTTAGAGATAGAAGAGAAACATATATACGTAGTATGTCAGCTGGTGATAAACATTATGGGAATAAAAATAGCAGCAAGATAATAGGAGAAACAAATGCAAGGAGGGTTGGGAGATTCTATTTTTTATAGGCTGATATGCATGCCGCCATATTTCCTTCCACTCTTTAAAAGTGTGAAGTAAACACAAGCAAAAAGGAGGTGGTGTCTTCATAAGAGAGCTGCTCTTCAGGAAAATGCACAAATTGTATCTTCCTAACTTTGCCTGTGGCATGAAGACCTCAAAGTTCTCCCACAGCAATTAGAGTAATAATAAGTCCCAAGCATAAGTCAGAGCACAGAGGGGAGGCAGTGCAAGGCAACCTATATGTAAAGAGTGGATTGGGAGGCATATTTGTATGCAGAGGTATAAGACATGTTTTGGGAAAAACTTTTAAATTCAAAATAAAGGCATTAATCTTTGCCTACATTTAAAGCAGTATTTGAGACCAAGCTCCTTTCATTTATTTATTTTTTAAAAAAATCTAAATTGTTTGTTACTGACAAAGCTAATGGAACAGAGTATTGTACCAGTGTTATATATAAGGTCACAGCTGCTTGCATTTTAAAATCTGAAATCATGTTATTGCAATCTCTTTCTTAACATGGACACATCTTCACAATAGCAAGGGAGGGCCTTTGTTCCTGTTTTCAGCCTCTGTCCTGAGACCACCTATGTGGTTAGGGCCTCACTGTACATCTCTGCTGGTCAGATCACAGAGAGACCACTTGTCTGGAGCTCATGTGAACCAAATCTCAAAGCATTGGGATGAATAATTTCTGTTACATTGTCGGGAAAGAGAAAAATTTGTTGACTCTATTAAATAGTAAATGTTAGTAGAGAAAAATATAAATTAAAAAAAAAAATAAAAAGAGCAATCCAATAGGAAGATGGAAAACACAGCTAGGAGATTGATTGCCTTTCTTTCCTTTTTCTCTTCTCCCCTTTTGCGCCACTCTCAAGGTCAAACCCCAACTCTGAATTATTCAAAGCTTCTGCCTTCTCAACATCTATACCCAGGCTGCTGTGCATTCTCATGAAAAATCACACATTTTTAATGGATTGGAACATGACAAATTGATGGTCCTCAAAATAGCCTGGAAAATGGTCTTTGGAATAGCCTGGGAAGTTTCCAGTGTATTTCTAGTTGATTCTATCACTTATTTTTAACCTTAGCTTCTCTCCTCAACTGTCAATCTTATCAGACCTTTTCACAATTTTCCCCTCAGTAACAGAGCTACCTTCTTATTACAGACAGAAAATAGGTGCCACCTGGTTGTTATTCCCTAATCTTCCTGGCAGCGATATCACCTTCGAACATATCAGTATCTGCTCAGTTCTTCCTCATCCCCTCCTGTTTTGGTGGCAGAGGCCTTAGTCCAGTTGTTAAACGATGATCCTTTCCCCAGTCCTCTCATATCCTCAAGTGACATACTACATCATTCATCTACCCAGCCCTCCATTCTCTCTGCTTACTGAGTCCCTGTATATTAGGATAAATCAATGGGCTTGGAGTGAGAGTGAAAAGATCCTGGACACGTTGCAGTTTCTCTCAAACTCAGTTTCCTCACTCAAGTGGAGATCAGGATACCTCTCCCACAAAGTTTTTGTAAGGATTAATTGACATAGTATGCAAAGCACTTGGATAACAGCAAGTATTTTAAAAGATGACAGTTTTTATTATTGCTTATATTACTCCTACCAATTTTGCAAGTCTTCTTCAAAGCATATTTACATATATTTCCAATTTTATATTTACAAAAACTTATAAAAGCGGAACAGTTCTAGAATGGATTCAAAGTAATAAAGTTGTTTTCTCAAGGTTACAGAAAGAAGTAAAACTGGGATTCAAAATTAGCTTTTCTGGATCCTGCTTCAGTGCTGTGTGCCTACATTTACTGCCTTTTTAGTGCCAACTGATTCCTTTTGGGGAATATGCTACTATCTGTGAATTTTGGACTCATTTGGACTTAGAAACCAATGAGCTGCTATTGTTGTAAAATATACTTGTATACTTCTGTGCAGATGTCATTTTGTGTTTTTCTTTACATTGTGGGTTACTTACAAGTTTTATGTTCTTTATGTATGCAAAGTGGAATAGGCATTAACTGTATTACCTGAAGCAAAGACTGTAGCTGTGTGAGATTGAGGAAGCCACAATAGATTTTACAAAATGTGTTGTGAACAAAACTACAAGCACTTATTACAAAGACTATATAACATATGGTTTAACATCCATTTACATTTGCAAGTGTAAAACATCCAGGGAGAGGAAATATGTGGGTTTTTTCTTCAATTTTTTTTTTTTTTTTTTTTTTTTTACTTTATAGGCTCAAGGTTCAGGAGCAATTTTGAGAAGTCAGTTAGGTTAGTAGACTGTTTTCAAAAGTATATTTAGGTCACCTGAACTTCAAGATACTTTATAGCTTATATAAACAGCAACATAGGTATGAAATTACTTTATGGAAATAACATTTATTTTTTTGAACTATTAAAATAACAGCTAACGAATAAAGAATATGTGAAGAAGTACTGTTATAAATTGAAACATAGAAAGTGAATTACTACAGTATTTGTCAGGACTGAAGTACAACTTCCCTAGCTGCTGGGAGGATTGGAATTGCCACTGCTAAAGAAAATTGTCCTATTTAAGATCATATCTGGTCCCAGGGCAGCCTCCTTCCAATGGCTAATAATAAGATTGTATAAAGGTCTGGTCTCCTTGCTACAATTCAAATTTCTCTGAAAGGTGTCAAAGAAAAACAGCATAAGGCACTTGTTAAGAGTGGCAAAACAGATTTTATTCAGATTACTGCACTAAGAGAGAGAGATTCCAGTACAAACTAAGCTCATTTCCAACTAAGGCAGAGGTAACACATTTTTAAAAAGAAATCAGAGAGAAAACAAGAAGGGACTAGTAGAATTAAAAAAATAATAATAATAACAACAAAAAAAAGCAAGTAGGGGCTTACTGGTAAATAAAAATTACAGAAGGGAAATAAATGAAAAATGACTGAAAATAGTTTGGCAATGTGAGTATGGCTAGGGACAATGTAAACTTTGTGGTTTGTCAGCATTGTATTTTCTTGAACAAAGACTCAGCTCTGGGTTGGGGAATGAGGCCTAGCGCTGGTAAAAGCCAGGCAAGCACTTGGTCAGGTCTCGTAGGACACTGTTTGGGAAAACCCTTTGTGTTGTGTGGGAGTTCAGAGTTCTCAAGGTCATCCATTTTCAGAACTCCTTGTAGGGCTGGCTGGACATCTATTCAGATTGCAATGGAGCATGACCTCTCCTCCATGCAAACTAGCCTTCATTAACTCTCCTCTTCCACAGGTATTGATCTCAAGATCTCTAATAAATGTCTGTGCTAATCTCCATCTCAGGCTACTTCTGAGGGAATCCAGTCTCATAACAATAGTCACTAGGCAGTTCACGAATTTGACATAGACATTTCTTTATCCTTTCTAAAGACACCTTGCTATATGTTAAACATCATTATAGCCTTAGAATATGTACAAGCTACAGGATTGTGACACTCCATTTTAGCTAAAAAAAATACGATTCACTTGAGCTAATCCATTTTCAGTCATTTGTATATTAATTTCTGAACATTCTACATTTTAATTTTTGATTTTTGCAATAATGTTATTATATCATTGAATAACTGAAATGAATTATTCATTCAAAGATGGACTACTAAATTATAAATATAAAGAAAAACATCATAACATAAATCCTACAACTCTACATTATAAATATGTCTATTACATTTTACGTACAGAATTAATTGGATGGCCATAGCAAGTAAATCTGACATATGATTTTTTATATAAACAGTCAAAAAAAAAAAGTGCCAACAAGAAGAACACTATATATGAAAATTGGCTTTTATTAGACCAGTGATTCATCTATTCCTTGGGCTATTGTTTGTATTGAAAGTTAGTCAAATAGCATCATAAAACCATTAAAGCTATTGCATAATTTTCAATCAAAGCAAATTGATCTCATTAGTCAACTAAATTAGTTGTTTTTTATTCAAGAACTAATGAAAAAACATTGCTTTTTTGCATGAAGTTGATGAATTTAGTTGCTAAACGTAAAGTTCCAAAGTTTTAGTCCTTGAACAAGATTCATACTATTGCCGAACAAAATTGAAAACAAATACAAAGTTATGGATAAACATTAGCTTCAGAAAGAAAACAATGGATGCAATTGTCAAAGTTTATTTTATTACATAGCACTGATAGGCATCTAGTTATTTTAATGCATTCATTGTAAAATAGTAATTACTCTATTAAATATATAACCTTATAGTGGAACGAGTTTTTGATATGCAGAGAATAAATGAGTTTCTGACACTTGTGAGACAAATGTGAGATGTAACTGTTCTAGGAGATCGTGTTTTCTCTATTTTGAAAACCTCATGCTATAAAAGAAGTTTTTTAATTTTGGTAATAATTACTTTGTGAACCATAAAGAAGCCCAGAAAAAGTGTGTTAGCATTAACACTGAAGAAATACCATTTATATAGAGGCAAGCAGGAAGGCCTACTTGAAGGCAGCTATACATATAACTTTACTCACAAAATATACTTGGCATCCAACAAGGACTTCCGGTATTGTTTCTATGTTGAAGGAGAAAGTAAAAGTATGAATGTAATAAAATGTTATTCATGTAACTTAGGTGCTTTCAATACCCTGGAAAAATAAGTAAGCAAAATATTTGTATTGTTTTCTTCTATTATCCAAACTTTTAAAAACAAATTCTTTGAACATATATATCTGTGGTATCACCTCATTTCCCTGAAATTTAATTATAATAAATTTTATCAAATATTTTATGTTTCACTCTCTTTGTTTTCTTATCTCCTGTTCTTTCTATAACCCATTCCAGTAGAGCTTTCATATACACTCAGTGAAACCATATTTGTAAATGACAAAAATAACTTTTCTATCTGAGCAAATTTATGAGTACATTTTCAAATTTCTTATCAAATTTTTCCTCAATTGAATTTCCACTTTTATTTATATATATGTAGCATATAATTTATATTCTATATATTATATAGAATATAAATAAAATATAAAATATATATAAGGTAAAAAGGTTTAACAAAACAGTCATCTCTTATCTAACCTCCCCACTCATTCCCATTTCCAGAGAAAAAAACTTTTAAATTATTGTCATTTCTTCTGATAATTGTCTCTATAAAAACTATTATTTTGAATTATTCCAGTCAACATGGTATCTACTGACTTTATACTATCAATAGGCAAAAAACCTGAACAGTCATTTTTCTAAGGAAGTATACAATTGGCCAAAAAGTACATGAAAAGATGCTTAATTCATGAGTCTTTAGGAAAATGCAAATCAAAACCACATTGAGATGTCATCTCATGCCTAGTTAAAAAGGGCTGTAACCAGAAATACAAGCGATAAATCCAGATAAGAATGTGGAGGAAAGTGCACTGTTGGTAGGATTATAAACTAGTACAGCCACTATAGAAAATATTATGGAGAAACCTCAAAAAATTAAAAATAGAACTACCATATAAATTAGCAATTTTACTTCTGAGACTATAGAGAAAGAAAATAAAAATACTAACTTAAAAATATGTCTGCATCTTTACGTTCATAGCAGCATCATCGACAATAGTCAAGATATGAAAACAAACTAAGTGTCCATCGATGGTTAAATACATAAAAAAGTAGTATGTGTATATATATATATATATATATATATATATATAAACACACACATACATACATATATATATATATCATTATATATGTACATATATATATAAATGGAATATTTTTTAGCCATAAAAATGAGGAAATCCTACCATTTATGACTATGTGGATGAAACTTGAGGGCATTATATTAAATGAAATATGTAAGAGAAAGGCAAATATTGTATAATATCATTTATATGTGGAATCTGAAAAACGAAACAAAACTAAACCCATAGAAAAAGAGATCAGATTTATGATTACCAGAGATGGGGCATGGAGGGAGGTAGAATTAGAGAATGGAGGTCAAAAGGTACAAACTTCTAGTTATAAAATAATTACCAGGATGCAATGACAACATGTTGACTATAGGTAACTTTGTTATGTGATATGTATGAAAGTTGTTAAGAGAGTAAATAGTAAGCATTCTTATCACAAGAAATTTTTTCCTTTTCTTTTTATTGTATTTATATGAGATGTTGGATGCTAACTAAACTTTTTGTGATAATCATTTCATAATATATATAAGTCAAACCATGATGCCGTCTTCCTTAAACTTACACTGTGATATATGTCAATTATATCTCAATAAACTGAAAAAAAAGAAAAAAAGTGTTTCCACCCCATGATATATTCCATCTCCACATCACAACATAGCTTATCCTCAAATACAATTAACCTCAAACTTGATTACATCAATATTTACTATTTAATTTATAATTATTATGTAAATATACATAGCTGAGTCTTAATGTATATCACGATTACATTTCCTCTATTTTTATAACTTCTTAGAATGTGATAATTACCTCATTTTATTTATATGCTGCTTTCTTTGTACTTGCCACTAATACATCTCAAAATACATACAAGAATGATAAAAGTCTCCTCAGTAATTCCAAACCCATTGGATTATTGATCAGTTCCCTTTTAATTTGAAAGTATCTATCTGGAGCCCTCTGTTTTTCTATATTCTCTACTGGTTGTTTTCCATGCCTGCTGTACAGCTGTGCACTTTGGACTTTCTTCACTATTATTTTATGAGCTCTCTCTACCACATTTATGTGTGATCACCTGGTTCCTGGATCCTTTCTCTCTCTCTCTCTCTCTCTTTAATTTTTTTTTTTTTTGCTTAATATACTATTTTCTGTATCTTGTTTAATAATGAATAAACTGAAGTAGTTCTCTGAGAGCGTACATGGAAGATAAATGTACTTAAGTTTGAACATGTCCATATTCTAAATTCAGACTTGATTGAAAATTTCGATGGTATAAAAATCTGGGTTGCAGATCATGTCCCTTGTAATTTTGGATATTGTACATTGTCAAATTTCCAATGTAGCTCTAAGTCCAATTATATTTAGGTATCAAATTTTTGGATGTGGCATGTTGTTTTTATCTCAGGAAGATTGTCATGCTAAAACATATTTTATACTGTAGTTTACATTTCTACATCTTTGTGTCTTCTTTCTGTTATATTTTCAAAATTTTTTCACAATTATTATATTTTAAACTTAGAGTAGCTCTTTTTCTGTACTCAAAAATTTGCTTTAGCAATCTGTTATTGCTTTAAGGATGTAATATTATATAAAGCCTCATGTTAATTACTGATTTTTAAAAATATTTAAGAGAATCATTGCAGCTTTAATCTTGACAGAACTTGATGACAGATATGATCTGAAAGGAAATCAGTTAGTTTAAAGGGGAACCAGAAAATGGTCAGTTCTTCTCTTGGACTGGTCAGTTTTTCCAGAAAATAATCCTCTAATCTCTTACCTAGGGAAATAGAAATTGTTGGCTTTTTTGTAACTGAGTGGGGAATATAGGCATTTCCTCATTTAATTATTCAATTTAGTTTAACTATTGAATTGCCTCATTTAGTCCCTCTGTTTTCAGTATGGTAACCTGTCTGGAGTCTCTCTCACAGACTACCAGGCTGTAGCTCACCTTTAGCAAAAGGCTTCCAAAGGACTGCTGCCTCTACTTTATGAGATTTCTGAAGTTGTGCAGTGCCAATCTGCTTGCTTTTTGTTGGTTTATGATCTGGAAGGCACTTGGGTTTCAGCTATTAAACTAAGTTGTCCCTTTTTCAATGTTTTCTATGCTTTTAAATATTGATGTTTCTTTTCTGTCACCTCTGTCTTTTGCCTTAGTTTTTGTGAATTTATTTTTTATTCATTCTTATGATTTTAATGACATTTGGAAAGGAATGTGAATAAACGTATCTAATTAATCTGCCAAATTAACCAGAATCATTCCCTCTTTCTTATAATAGACATTTCAAATATCTTCAGACACAGCAAAGTTCCTCACATAAATCTTATCTTATTAGTCAGTCACTCTTTCTAAAACTCCTTTTACAGATTGTGCTTTCTTTCAACCCCTACATTTTGGAATGTTCTGCAGCTCAGGACTCAACCATGTTCTCTTTTCTGCTTTCTTTGTCCCCAGGCCCAAGGGTTTACATAACATTTGTATACAAATCCCTAAATATATGACTACAGTACCAAGCTCTACCATAATTAATTAATCCAAACTCCCACTGAACATTTTCAGCAACATATCTAAGAGACATTCATAACTAATATTCCCCAAGTAAAATTTTGATTCTTTCTCCCCGACAAATTGTTTCATTTTTTAAATTGCTTTCCTATAAGTGCAGAAATTTGAAAGTTTAAAAAACTATGTTTTCTAGACTATCTTACAGGTAGGTTTGGTTTCTGTGTGTACATGCATTGGGCAAGTCTATCTTTTCAAGTTAAGTGGACACAGATATGACTCTGCACTTTGCTAGTGCAAATCTAGCAGCAATTAGCTGTCAATTATTTCTAACACCATCTTCCTGATCCCAGATGTCTGCTGAAGCATTATGCTTCCTGTAGCTAAACTTCTGTAATGTCAGCTACCTACTCAGTGATTTGTGACTAAGTGTATAATCCTGGGAAAGCTTAGAGAGTGTCTTGCTGGTTACCCTACTGTGGCTGATTTAGCATTTCTCTGGGTAGGCTGGTCCTTTTCTTGTGTTTCCTGGAGTAATTTTTCAAGGCCAAGTTTTATTTTTTTTAATTTTTTTCTCAAGGGATAGCTATACTTAATAAATAAAAGACTATTAACAAACTACTTGAATAATTTAATAATTCTATACAAAAATGCAGAATGACAATAGCTTTCAAGATTTTCATAAAGTATTTAATTGTGAGAATCAACTTTAAACATAAAGGCATTTCCATTATCATCCATCATTTTTCTTTGCTAAATGTTTGCAATTATGTAGATATGAACATAATTAGGTATTATCATTTTCCTGCATTTTAAAGATATGGAATTTGTAAAGATCTTTCATCGAATAATATATTGCTACTGTTGCTTAGGTTATGGCTTCAAGACATCAAACATTTAAATGAAAATGAAAATTTTTAGTTGATTCGAATACTTTAAAATATTTTGGTACCATCAGTTATTCTTTCTACAACCCTGCCTCACCTCTCACGTTACTACTTTATCTCATCTTCTTCACTACCAAAAACATTTTCACTTGCAGGCTTCTTTTCCTGACTTCCCTCCCTTCCTTAGTCCACTGTAGAAGCTGCTAAAATTGTACTGAAACTGTTCTCACCAAAGAAGACAAAGGTCCCCTGAATTCCCAAATAGAGTGGCCTTTGATCTCTTTAGAAGAGTTTCTCAGCCACAGTGCTATTGACCTTTTGGACTAGAGAATTATTTGTCATAGGGAGAACTCTCCTTCGTAGGATGTTTAGCAGTGTCTTTGGCCTCTCTGCCTACTCATTGCCTATAGATCTTTAAGTTAACATGTAACTTCTTGGAATCCCAGCCCTTAGTTGTCATGAAATAGCACAAACACAAGTATATTTTCCTAGAGAATTAAATAATGCTTGAATAAGTTTGTTAAGCAATGCCTCAACATTGAAAGAATATGCTATAAATTCTTAATTTCTAAGTTTTAAATGATTTTCTTAAAATATGGGCCACGTCTTACTCATTTTTCTATCCTAAGCACTTAACATTCAGTAATATTATCTTGAATAATGAGTGATTCATACATAAATTAAAATATCTAGGTATCTCAATTCTTCAATTTTCAACTATAAGTTGTGGCAAGTTTGCACTTATGACCGCCTATGTAATTGCTTAGTAATTTTTTTTAATCGGGCTAATTAATGCCAGGTAAGTATATTACAGGGAAGAATTCCATGGGTCATGAAACATGGAGATGTAAGGAAGAGGAAAAAAGAGAAATCAAGTTTCCAAAATTAAATGGAAACCTTTGACTTACATCAAAGACTAAATGTTGCTTAAAGCCAAATGTTTTAGTGTCACTGGTTTCTGCTTTGCAAGACCTTACATAAATCTTTTATTTTTAATTTATTCTTAAATTTATTTGTTTGTTTGTTTGTTATTTATTTATTATGGTGACATTGGTTAATGAAATCCAATAAGTTTCAGCTGTACACTTTAAAAGTAAGGCATATATAATATATTATATATATATATAGTATTTTTTTTTTTTTTACACTGTGAGTTCACCTCTCATAATTAGATTTCTTTCTGTTACCACATATTTGGCTCCTTTATCCTATCTACTCGCTCTCTCCCTGTACCCTTTGGTAAGCACTACTCTATTGTCCATTTCCATGAGTCTCTGTTTCTTTGTCCTGTTCATTTGTTGCTTTTAGGTTTAGATCCCACATATAAGAGCTGTCATATGGTTTTCAACTTTTTCTGTCTGGCTTATTTCTTAACACAATTATCTCAAGGTCCATCCATATTGTCGCAAATAGTAGTGTGTCATCTCTTCTTATGGCTGAGTAATATTCCATTGTATATAAGTACCACAGCTTCTTTAGTCAATCCTCTATTGTAGGACATTTTGAATGCTTCCATGTCCTGGCCACTGTGAATAATGCTGCTATGAACATCGGTGTGCACATATCTTTTCAGATATGAGTTTTCAAGTCTTTAGGATAAATACCCAGTAGATGTTTTGAAGAAACTTCATACTGTTTTCCATAATGGCTGTCCCAATTTACAGTTCCACAAGCAGTGTATGAGGGTTTCTTTATCTCTGTATCTTCTCCAAACTTTGTTAATAAATGTCCTGTTGATTATAGCTATTCTAATAGATGTGAGATGGTGACTCTTTGTGGTTTTTCATTTGCATTTCTCTAATAGCTAGTGATGTTAAGAATCTTTTCATATATTTGTTGGCCATTTGTATGTTTTCTAGGGAGAAGTGTCTTTTCGGGTCTTCTGTCCATTTTTTTCTTGATTGTTTGTTTTTTTTTTTTTTGCTGTTATTCAGTTGTATGAGTTCTTTGTATATTTTGGATATTAGGCCTTATCAGAAGCATTGCTTACGAATATATTTTTCCCATTTGGATGGTTGTCTCTTTACCTTCTTCACAATTTCTTTTGCTAAACAGAGCTTTTTAGTTTGATGTAGTCCAATTCATTTATTTTTGCTTTTACTTCCCTTGCCTTTGAAGCTAAATTCATAAAATCTTCTTTAAGTCCAAGGTTCTTGAGTTTAGTTCCTAAGTTTTCTTCTATGCATTTTATTGTTTCAGAACTTATATTTATATTAATCCATTTTGAGTTTTGGTGTGTGGTGAGAGAAAACACTCTAGATTCATTCTTTTGCAGGTGGCTTTCCAGTTTTCCAAGCACCATTTATGGAAGAGGTTTTCCTCTCTCCACTGCATGTCGTTGGTTTTTTTGTTGAAAACTTATTTGTCCATATAAATATTGGTTTACTTCTGGACTCTCGTTTTGTTCCACTGATCTGTGTGTCTGTTTTTCTGCCAGCACCATGTCATTTTGATTATTATCGCTTTGTAGTATAATTTTGAAGTCAAGCAGAGTGATGCCTCTATTCCTGTTCTTATTTCTCAGGATGGTTTGGCAATTCAGGGTCTTTTGTGCTTTCATACAAATCTGATGATTTTTTTTGTTCTATTTTTTTTAAATGCCATGGGATTTTGATGGGGATTGCATCTTTATAATGCTTTAGTTAATAAGGTCATTTTTAATTACATTGATTCTTTCAATCTAAGAACACAGAATATCTTTCCATTTCTTTGTATCTTCTTAGATTTCTTTTAACAAGGTTTTATCGTTTTCATTATATAGATCCTTCACTTGTTTCGTAAGATTTATTCCTAGGTATTTTATTCTTTTTGTTGCAATTGCAAAAGGAATTATTTTTTCTACTTATTTTTTCTGACATTTTGTTAGTAGAGTATAGGAATGCTGTGCATTTTTAAACATTGATTTTGTATCCAGAAACTTTACTGTATTTGTTTATTGTTTCTAGTAGTGTTCTTGTGGTGGCTTTAGGGTTCTCTATATTTGCATCTGCAAATAATGACAGTTTGACTTCTTCGTTTCCTAGTTGAATGGTTTTTCTCTTGCCTGAATGCATTCGCTAGGACCTCCAATGTTATATTGAATAACAGTGCAATAATAGACAGACTTGCATTGTTCCTGACCTTAGAGGGAAGGTTTTTAGTTTTCACTACTAAATATAATGTTGGCTGAGGGTTTGTCAAATATGGCCTTTATTAAGTTAAGGTATTTTCATTCTATACCAATTTTGTTAAGTATTTTGATCATAATGGATGTTGTATGTTGTCAAAGTCTTTTTCTGACTCTATTATATAATCATATGATTCCTATTTTTTAATTTGTTTATGTGGTATATCACATTAATCAATTTGTGTACGTTGACCATCTCTTTGCCCTGGGATAAAGCCCACCTGATCGTGGTGTCTAATCATTTTAATATGTTGCTGTATTCAGTTTGCTAGTATCTTATTTAGGATTTTTTCATCTGTGTTCATGAGAGATATTGGTATATAGTTTTCTTTTTTGCATGTTTATCTTACCAGGTTTTTGGTATCAGGGTGATACTGTACTCATACAATGAATTATGAAGTACTGCCTCTTTATTTTTTAGAAGAGTATAAGGAGAATAGGTATTAAATTTCTTTGAATGTTTGATAGAATTCACTAGTAAAGCCATTGGTCCTAGACTTTTAATTTTTGGTAGGCTTTTGATGAGTGTTGCAATTTCTGTACTGCTGATTGGTCTATTTAGATTTTCCAGTTCTTCTAGATTTAGTCTACGAAGGTTATATTTTTCTAAGTACTGGTCCATTTCTTCTAGGTTATTAAATTTGGTTTTATATTTTTATAGTAATATTCTTGCATGATACTTTGTATTTTTGCAGTATCTGTCATAATTTCCCCTCTTTCATCCTTGATTTTGTTTATTTGTGTTCTTTCTCTTTTTTCTTTAGTGAATCTAGCCAGGGGTTTGTCAATTTTCTTAACTTTCTCAAAGGACCAGCTCCTTGTTACACTTATTTTTTCTATTGTTTTTGTTTGTTTGTTTGCTTGTTTTGTTTTCAATTTCATTTATTTCTGTTCTAATTTTGATGATTTCTTTCCTTTTGCTGACTTTAGGCTTCATTTGTTCTTCTTTTCTAGTTTTTTTAAGATGAAGTGTTAGGTTGTTTATTTTGGCTCATTCTGGTTTTTGGAAATAGACCTGTAATGATATGATCTTTCTTCTTAGGGCTGCTTTTGTCGTGTTCCAAAAGTTTTGATATGTTGTACTATCATTATCATTTGATTCTATATATCTCTTGATCTCTCTTTTTATTTCTTCCCTGACCCAGTTATTCTTCAGTAGAATGTTATTTAATCTACATGTATTTGTTGTCCTTTCTGCTTTCTTGTTCTCTCTCTTTTTTTGTTTTTCTTTCTCCTCGTTTGTTTATTCACTGATTAAGAGGTAAATCTTGAACACATCCATGATGATTAGTTATTTATAATTTTTCAGCTGAGTAACTGTAACTAGACTTTTATTTACTGACTCTTATTAAATTTGAAAGTAGCTAGAGTTAAAATTATAAGCTGCTTCACCATCAGGTATTGAGCCAAAGGTGTCCTTTCAGGTTTTCTATCCAGCCCATTTTCTTTCCTTAGTTCTAGTGAGTCTTCAGTTTGCTAACTTTTCAGCCTAACCCTATGACTATTTCCAATTAACCTTTGAAAAAAAAAAGCTTATATTATTTTAAACTTTAGCTAAACTTTAACATATTTCTTAATTCCTGTTGGCTTACCTGTTTTTGAACACTTTATTTGTTTCATTCATTATTCTTAATACTAAAAATTACACAGACTTGGTCAGAAAGCCCTAAGTTCTAGTTCAGTCTCTCTCTTTTACTGACTTTAAGATTTATTTATTCAGCTTTCTAAGCCACATTTGTCAATAGTGAATGGGGATAATTATATCTATCTCGTAAACTTTTTGAGAAAACCTACCTGGAGAATGTATAATCTAGCACAGTATCTAACTCACAAAAGGTACTCAAGAGTTTGCTATTTCCTTTCTTACCTTATATGTGCCATTTTCTCTGTTCTAGTTAATTACCAATACATTTCAACCTATTTCTGCTGGCCTATGACCCTGTATTCCACAAGTGGGAATATGTTGTTTGAAGTATGTTATATATAGGAGAAATGAATTATAGCATCAAACATTTCTTGACTTTTCTACCAGCATTAATCAATGAACTCTGATAGATGGTAACGGAATTTGCCTGCCTCAGAAAATTTAATAAAGGCTCAAGTTTTTTTTCATGGTGATGTGATTAACCAGGCCAAAAAGAATGCTATTTTTGGTCAATTCTCCTAATGAGTGGGCAAAGCAAGTCTGGAAGAGAGGTGCTATGCTATTACATTAACTATATCTTGCATAGCCATACTTAAAAAAGATGTTAAAGATGGGAAATTTTCTCCTCCTTTGGAAAACTCTTTCAATTTATTGTTGACTGTTGATAGTAAGGTGCTTAAACAAGAAAAGGCAAAACATACATAAGTGAAAAATTAAATATAATTAAAAGAATGCCTGTATTTGAAATATAGCTTCACAATTTGATACATGATGTCTTCTACATTGATTATTCTCATAAATTTCCTGCATTATAGTCACATTCTTAAAGAATACAACAAAAATAAGCTAAATACATGTGAGTGCCCACTCTCATGTAGATATCAAATATGCTCAGAATCTTCTCAGAAAACAGAAAACCCTAAGTCCAAGAATACATATTGTTTTTCTCCATTTAATTTCAAAACTTCTCAGTGATTGACATGAGTCCTCTTTTTCTGACACTCTCCTATATCTCATTCCTCATTATCTAAAACTAGAATGTTCATTTTATGCAAGTTAAACCTTAACCTCACTAACTGTCACAGGGCCCCTATTTCCAAGGCCTTTCCTTTCAGCAACAGAAAGGAGCTGGATAGCCTACAGCAAGTCATCACCTGCACATTCAGACTGAAGTAACTAGACTGCTGTTTTGGGAGATTTACTGCTGTGAGGGAAGCAAATAAATGCATCTGATAAGGAGGCAGGGGAGGTGGGAGTTGTGGTCACAGAGCACGTCAACTGTAGGGATGCTTAGTAGAAGTCACTACTGACATTTTCCTCGTTTTGACCAATCTTTTTCTTCTTTCTTTTTCCCCATTTTGACTGCAATCATTTTCTTCTTTCTTACTCTTGGAAAATAGTTTTTCCAGTCACCAAACTTTAGAAAGTATTTAGCCCATGAAATGTTCCTAGCTGTTAAATTTATAAGTGATTCACTTCTTTTTAAAGGCTACAAATTATAATATATGACAAAGATATTTTTCTGGTTTTTTTTTTTTTTCAAAAGGAGGACACAAACAACATGAAAAGAGTTATTGTTGCAAACCATAAACTATCCACCAGTCTGATGTATCCTGAAAGTGAGTTAACAGACTCAGTTTTATATTATTCTTTATCATTCTGACATATATTTCATCTAGTTCTCCCTCTATGAGATAAAATTTTCAAATTTTATAAACTTAAGTTTACAGAAACTAATACAATATAGAAACTGCAGATACTGATATCATTTTAAAGTCATAGTGAGTTTCAATGTGAGTAGATATTAAGTACAAATAGGAAGTGAACAAATGGCATAGTATTCTTAGTTACAATCTCAAAAAGTTGAATTTTGCCTTCAATACACACAGAGGTAAGTGCAGTAAAACTTTTATAAAATAACTTTTCCAAATGTCACAAATTGGTTATGTTGTGAATCAATGGAGATAGTATAGTATATCAAATGACAAGGGCTTTTCAGAGTTAAACACATTGTGGTTTAAATCTCAGATATGAATATGCAGGCTATGTAACCATAGGTAAGTTACCTGTCTCTTTGAGCCTTCATTCTCTTTTCTCTCACAAGTAAGAAACAGAATACAAACTATGGTCCTATGTCATTATGCTAATTAAAAGCATTCACACGAAACAAAATATACATTAACAAAAATAATACATCTTTAAGGAGATGGATGAAATACATAAAAGAAATGCTACATGCAAGGGAAAGTGGAATACGTATCAGGTATGAAGTGATGACAGTAAAACAAAAATGAAGAAGGTTTGCTCTCAGTCAGTTATGAGAGTGCGGTCAGCTTCTTTCTGTAGCCACCCTAATCATCACACAATGGTCTCCCAATCAAAATGACATGGTGGCAAGGATGGAGTTTCTTCATGAGCTCACCAACATAGAATTCCACTCAACTAAGACCAATCTGGCTACAACCACTGCTGAGTAACCTACCTTCCAGTTGCAGAAAGCAGCATTGAGTCCTTAATATTGCACCATTCCTGGGGTGATCAGCCAGCTACCTGGTGGTAGGTTGATTTATTGAACAACTTCCATTATGGAAGTGGCAGCATTTTTTTCTTTATTGGAATAGACACACTTTGGATACTGATATGCTTCCCTATGTGTACTGCTTCTTCCAAAACTACCATTTATAACAACGGAATGCTTTAGATACTATCATGTTATTCCATACAGCATTGCTTCTCATCAAAAAATTCACTTTATAGAAAAAGAAATGTAGCGATAGGTCCTTACTCATTAAATTTGTGGTGTTACCATGTTTCTCCACCATCCTGTGGCTGTTTTGATAGAATTAGAAATAAAATTTCGAAAACTCAATTTCAGTGACAGGTGGCAGTACCATTCAGAGCTGGGATAAGTTCTTCAGCAGGCTGTATAAGTTCCAAATCAGTGTCCAATATATGGTGTTGTTTGTCTGTTAGCCAGGATGCATTAGTTAATGGAGCTGGAAATAGGAATGACCCTACTCACTATCACCCTTAACAATCCACTAGCAATATTTTTGCTTCTTGTTGCCATATGCTTACTAGCCTTGAGACCTTAGTTCCAGAGTGAGAAAGGCTTCAACCAGAAGACACAATGATTCCATTGAACTTCATTCAAGTTTAGACTGCCATTCAGTCACTTTGGGATCCTATGCCTCTGAATCAACTGGCAGAGAGAAAGGAGTTACAGTGTTAGCGGGGCTGACTGACCTTGGATACCAAAGAAATTGGACTACTACTCTATAATAGAGGCAAGGAAGTGTACATCTGGAATACAGAGTATCCTTTAGATATTTCTTAGTATTACCATGTGTGGAGAGCAGATTGTAAGCCGACAAGGTCCTTGCAATCTGTGAGCCAGCCAAGGGTTACCTCGCCTCAACAAACCCTCCTAAGAATGGGGAGGTGCAAACTGTTCTGGAAACAATGCGGCGTTTCTCAGAGACAGGAAAGTACACTTATAGCCTCGAACAGACAGAACAGAAAAAATTCATAATAGAATGGGGTTATGTGATTATGCCAAAGATGATATCCTAGTTAGCAATTATATGCTCTTGTATAAAAGCAGCTTGCAAAGAAAGAAAGAAAGAAAGAAAGAAAGAAAGAAAGAAGAAAGAAAGAAAGAAAAGAAAGAAGAAAGAAGAAAGAAAATTGTTGCCACTACTCATCATTAGTGGATAGTGGTCCTCCTGAATTCACCTTTATATTTCTCTTTCTTTTCAGCATCCTCCACTGTTCCACTCAGGTATCAAGCAGGCTGCACTGGATGCTGCACCATGTCCTGAATTAAGGTCAAATGAAAAACTACAAAAACCAATCCAGGCAGGACTACTAATGGCCTAAGATCATTCAGGAATGAAGGTAAAAAACTATCACGAGTGAGGTGCTTTATGAAAGCAAGGAATAACAATGTTTAGTAAAAGAAGATAGCTAAAAAAACCAGCCTTGGCCATGTGACCAATTACAGAAATGAAAGCTATAATTGTCATGAGCATTTCCTTCTTATTTTGTTATGAATATGGTTTGTGTGTATATACACACATATTAAACAACTATCTCTGTCTTCTTTCCTCTATATTCCTTTATAATGTAATCTAAGATGTATTAACTTTATATTAGTATTTAAGTATTATTAATTTTACATGACAGTATTTATTTTATGATATATCAGAATAAATATGACTCAAGGACTTTACCTTTGTTTCTGGGGAAAGGATTTTAGCGCTTTTTTGATTGTACACAGAATAGTTGTGTCATGTTAGATAAATTATGACCTTGTTTATTGTATTCATTTAGAGGTTAAAAATTGTAAAAATAGAGTTTTAATGCACACATTAAAAGCTTAATCTAATGGACATATACAACTCTATATCCAAAGAGCACCATAGAACATTTTCAAAATGGTAGTGATGTGGTGAGAGTGGGAAGAGTCTTTTGTTAGTTCTATGCTTATACACCAGGCCAAGGTTTTAAAGATTTTCCATGTTTCCAGAAACATACATATTTTGTAGAAGAGCCTAGGAATGTCTTTCTTATGGCCCTAGTTACCATGAGAATAAGAACTGCCAGAGTCAAGTTTATACGCAATTTTCAAACTAGGTAAAGGCTTAGAGAGGTTACTGATTGGAAAGCTTTTGACAATTAATTTGAAGCTCAGTGGTAATTGGGGAACATCTAGAAAAGGAATCTCTGCATCTCTTTAAACAATACTTAATTTGTTTGATTCATCAGTTACTGAAAAGGTTTTTAAAATTTTCCCACAATTATAATAATGTTTTCGATTTGTCCTCTACTTGTGTTAGTTTTTGCTTAGAAATTGAGGTATTATTTGATGCATGTATATATAATAAGTTTTTGGTAAATAGTTTATCTGATCATTATATTATCTTTAACCTTAAATAAGGTCTTTTGGCAAAATGTCTATTTGATCTTACTTTGATATGGTTGTTGTCATTATTATTATTGGTAGTGGTTGGTATGTAATTTCTATCATTTAATTTAGACATTTCCCTACCTAATGTTTTTTATGGGCATGTTGTGAAGACAAATTCCCCAATTTGTTTTTTAGCTAACTTTTTAGTCTGTCAGCCAGAAAAATTAACCTGTTTACGTTAATTACTGATATATTTAAATTCATTCCTAACATCCGATTTTGTATTATCTGTTATTTTATCTATTTAGTCATGTCTAGTCACTTCACATATATATATGTATATGTATGTATGTATGTATATATATATATATGTGTATGTATGTATGTATGTATATATGTAATCTAAGATGTATTAACTTTATATTAGTATTTTTTTGATGTACATAAGCTTTGTTATTTATTTTTTTGTGCTGGTGAACAGGTTTTATTTTAATCTTTGCTTTCATCAATTGTGCAGCCTTTAAGAGTCACAGAGCAAGACCAGGCATTTTCTCCTTTTCTTGTGATGAAAATTTTTATGTCAGTGGTTTCCAAACTACAATTTTCTCTGTAAAAGAATATCTGAGATGCATTCCCAAACTATGCAATATTTATTTCTAATTGTAATCATACACCACTAATGTATTAAATGTTCAAAAATACAAAAATAAGAAATGATATTTTAAAATGAATGTCAATAGATCATTTAATATTTTGTTGCAGCTCTCCCATAAAATATCTTATGCCTCAGTTTCTGAGGGTGTACATACACATACCTTACCTTGGAAATTGATACATTAGATATACAAGTATCTGCCAAAAAGCTGGTATGTAATTTTCCTATTTTCAATTCTTTCTTGACCTTGACTCCTGGAGGATTCCCTTCATTTTTTCAAACTCAGTGATGCATTGATATAAACAAACAAACAAACAAACTTATTTAAAAGTCCAGCTTATATAATTATTCAGCATTTCTTCCTGCCCCCCCCCGCCCCCGCCGCCCCGAAATTCAATGACATTTGATCTGGAAGATTCCTGAAAACTAAAGCACCAACTAACTTCTCTATTTTATTTCTCCTCTAAATTATACTATATAGAAAACTGAAGCTATTAGATAGTGAAAATACGCCTTAAAAGAGTAAAATAATGATAACAATAAAATCAAATGAATAAACAAAACTCTTTTCTACTCTGTCACTGATCCTCTGTTTTAACAATTCATATCTAACTACATATCATTGGTTTAACTGGAACTTTCTCTCAAGAGAGATTGAACTGTCAACATAATACTCCTATAGCAATCATTTTTTCCCTATAGCAATCATTTTAATCATTGTTATTACCATTGAAAATATGGTGCTTTAATATAATTGAGACAAAATTAAATAAATCTTGAGGCAAATACCAAACATATATATTTTTCTGGCAACGGTTTTTTTAAAGAACATGAAGTTCTGTTAATCTAATAATATACAGTGGTAACATTTGTCAAATAACGTACATGATTTGGGATTCTTTACCCACTGCAATAATCTTCTGGGCTTCTCAGGTGTCAGAAAGAAAAGATTAAGAAGAAATAGAGTAGAACTTTTGGAAAGAATATGTGAGAAACCCAGGAAATCTATCCCCAAGAGATAAATATTAAGTTGGTCAAAATTAGTAAAGACTATTATTCAATGTTTTTGGAGATTGACCAAAGAGCTTACTAAAAATTGAGAAGCATCTTATTCAATAAAATCTATGGGAACTCAGTAAAAGTAGTGGGAGCATTGGAAATAGGAACTGAATCTATAATCCACAGTTACGCTTAGAGGAAGAGCTGTTTCAGAAGCTGAGCGGTATTCAAGAAGAAGCATTCATGTTGGTTTTAGCATTCTGAAAGATTCTATTTCCAAAACCGACATGTCATATATGGCCTAAAGTAGTATATTTTGGCAGCCAGTTAGTTGGTGGTTCCCATTGCCCATCCCTAGCTCTTGTTACATATGGTGGATCTGGGTGGGGTAGCTGATAAAGAAGGCAACCACTTTTCTCGCATAGATCTGTGTTGCAGGAAAATTGTTCCAATGTGCTGAGCCAAGTGACAAGTCCCAGCTTCCCCAGCTACATAGCATAAAATTATTCTGGATAGATTTGGAACCAGTGAATATTGGAAGACTCCCATTCACCCTGATTCTAGGCAACAGAAAATCCATACTAGGTAGTAGCAGCCAGGAAGTGGCACCAATTATCACTTTCAAGGTCCTCCCCCTCCATAGGACCCTGTGGATCTGACTCAACCCATTAAAATTGTTAATACAGCCCAATAAAAATTAAAGTCCATTATACAAGAACAATTTAATGAAGAGGTGATTATCCCCTTTGCTTTTCTATTTAACAAACTCAATCTGGCCTGTTTGTGAACTTGGAATAAATGACAACTCATGGTGTATTGCTGCAACCCATCTCTTAAGTCCAGAATAATTAATATTAATAAAATTAATAATTCCATTTAATCAAAAAATGGTAAATATTTTGCTGTTTTAGCTTTGTCTAATATATTTTGTTCAGTACCTATCTCAACAGTTTCTCAGCCACAGTTTACCTTAATCTCTGTGAGTACAAAATATACTTTTATCTGGCTAGTCTTGGGATACCTCAACAGCTTTTTATTATAGTTTTTGTAGGCAACTTCTTAATTGTGTCTTACTTTCTCAAGAACACAGCTGACATTGTATTGATAACATCCTCCTCCAAGTCCATTTATTTAACACATTATTTGGGACATACAAACACTTATAAAGTAACTCCCAAAACAAGGAATGGTCTCTTGCCCACACATAGTATAAAACTCCACTCCTTGGTTAAATTTCTAAATAAAATTTGATAATCCAATGGAGATTTCATCCCTGACACTGTTAAGAAACAACAATTAATACTCTCAACATCCACCATGTTAAAACAAAGTCAACACCTTTTGGGTCTTTGGGGTTCCAGAGGCAACAAATTCTTCATTTATAAATTTTACTTAAAATAAATTTATGCTGTAACTTGCAAATTGACTCACTTGAGTGAGGCTCCCTCCAACAAAAGGCTCTAGAATCTGTTTAAATTCCAATAGAACAAACACTCTCAATAGTTCCCCCGAAAAATCGTTTGCTGTAGACTTTTTAGAAACTTCTTCTCATGCTTCCTCAGAGTCTCTGGACCTCTTACGAATTGTCATAAGTTGCCCATGGGTTTCTAAAAAGAAACTTCTTACTTTGTCTCAATCTATACACCATCAAAGCAGCAACTGCTGTCCACACACTGGGATCACTTGGAAACAGAGGCTTTTGCTGGCCCTTGAACCCATGATCTCTACATTCAACTGTGTATTATATTTGTGACCAGAGTGGGGGAAAAAAATCACCTGATGATGATATTCCTTAAGGAAAGTTAATCCAAATAATATATTACTACACATTAAATGAAACAAATGGGATAAATGACTATGTTACCAAAACAAAGACTCTTACTAAGAGTATTGCTCCAAAGACTGTGCTCTGAAGCACTTTGGATATATTATTGCATCTTCTTAATTATTTACAATTAGTTTAATCAAATTTCATGAATCAGAAACCTTAAAACAAAGTTTAATTTTCACCTGACATATTATAAATTTTGCAGTTCTAATGTTAATTAATCATTTTTAGTTTAATTTTAGATTCCAAAATACTATTTCATTTCAAGGAATACAATTATTTATAAAAACAAACAAACAACAAAAACAAAACAAAACTTAAGAAGATAATGCATGTAGATGCTTGTTGTGGTGCCTAGTACTCCATAAAGGGTAGGTATCATTGCTCTTCTTATAAGCTTATATATATAATAGATATACGTGTGTGTGGTGAAATAGCATTAAAAAAACAAAGGAGACAGAAATAGAAGTAAGTAATATTTGTCATTTTCCAATATATATTTAAGATGGGTGCTATTTCTGAGTCCACTATACACGATTATGTTTTAAATATCTCACTCTATCTTCACAATTACTATGAAGTAATGATTATTATGCTCATTTTGATAAAAGGTAACAATTTCAGATGTCTTAAAATTTTAAGTCATCATCTGACAAAATTTCCCACAGAAAGTAAGAGAATCTGTAAAATGAAGTCAGGTTTGCCTGATTGTAACACTTGTGATTTTCATGTTTATTTTCCCTAATCAAATAAAGAGAAGAATGCTTTTGGAAGCTTCTTTGACAGTCCAATCAATTCAAGATCCTTAATTCTTTACTGACAATTGTGAAGTGTGCCTTTTACTTGTGTGTATCCACAAAGAAAACATATTATTAACAACATTTTTCCAAACCAGCAAAAACAATTCTCCCATATATATGGGCTAAATACCACTTCTCATTCTGATACTTTTTTGCAATTTAAACAAGGTAGGAGGCAAAAATAATTCCATTTATGAAGTTTTAACTTACATATTTGACAAAGATTTAATTTATTATCTCTAAGATACATGATCTTTCTTTAAAAAAATGAAAATATTTTCAGGGAAAAGCCTAAAAACAATTCAAGCATCAAGTAAATATCACACTATACTAGAAATGGATTTGAAAATAGATTAACAAGATGACTTTAGGTAAATGTTTCCTTGCATTCTCTTTTCATTTATTGTTGTTTTTCTCTCTAGACACCTAAGATAAATTTAGTGCATATGTTCATTTTTAGTGTTTCTCCAAAGTGCCATTCAGCTCTCCCTAAACCAATCAATGGCTTAAAAGTGCTATAAAATGTTTTATAAAGAAGCTATAGAATGCTTTATGAATTAAAATTAATATGTAGAGAATTGACATATGTGTCATTATGATTTTTATGTTTTTAGAAGTGGGGATTTTATTCTTTTCTAAAATTGGAAAGGATGAAACAAATTCAGTGTCCAGAATTGTTACAATATCAACAATCTATTTTGTATTATTAAATTAATATTTATACTCTTAAAAATTTATTAAAATATTATATTTTGTGAGTCAGCAATAATACCAAATATTTGTTTTCACTCATTCTGAAAAAATTAGCATTACAAGGTAATAGTTGTACCTGAATTTTGAAAATCTAACACTACCGTGTTTGAATCTTGGCTATGCATTAACTACCTATATGATCTTGGAAAATTATTCAGTCTCTCTAAAATTTATAGATTTCCCATCTATGATATATGAATATTAAAAATACAACATTAGAATAATTTAGGTATGATTAAATGAACTAATCCATGCAATGTGCTACACACTAAGAATAGTAAAACCCTAATAAATGTTACTTATTATTGTATTTACTGTTATTACAAAAAGAATAGTACAAATAAGATTCATGCACAAAGGATTCAACTATATGTGGGGTGAAATCCTGAAAATTTTCCACTTTTTCCACTCTTTTAATCCTCACTTCTTCAAAAATATTATCCTGTTTTGGGGAAAATAGTTACATTGGTTTTATTTGTTGAATATTTTTCCTAATTCAGAACCTCAATCATAAAAAAACATTCTGTCTCACTCTCCCTCCCTCTCTAACTCTCCTTCCCCCCCTCATTCCCCTCCCAATCTTCTCTCTCTGTTGTATGGCTTGGTGTTCAGGCTGGATTTCAGCACCTGCCCTGTCACCACCCTTAAAGTCCTGCTGGGTAAATTTGTGCACCTTTGATGTAGAACTGGGACCAATATCTAAAAATATGCTGTACTCATTACATTTTATATTCCTTTACTTAATAAAGATGAAAGAAATTTCTTCCATGTAAAAGGATTTCTGCCAGATACTCTGGAAGACAGATATTCTGAAGGTGCTTTCAATCACCTTCAGAAGGTAGACAACAAAGACCAAAAACTTTTAAGATAGAGCATGTGCAATTTGCATTGCAGATATAATGTCACAAGAACTAAAAGGGGATTGAAACTGCTTCTAAGCAGGGAAATTCTCAGGAAGAAAGTACATCTGAGGTATACTGTAGTTTTGTGGTTGCTGTTGAATTAATCACACTCATATATCAGGTATTCCACATCTCCTTTCTGCTGTGAAAATTGGCCTCCTAATTAATCACACTATCTACAGTTTCTTCCTGATTCAAATCACCCTCTACCTTCCTGCTAGTTTAATTTTCTAAAATACAAATCAGATTGCATTATTCACTGCTTAAAACCTTTTATTGATTTCTCCATTTTCTTCAAGATACAGTGGAAATTGATTTTTTTGGAATTTGTTACTACTTATCTTTCTATCCTCTGGAGCAATGTGCAGAATTGTCTGACAGTGACCTTGGGATCTAATTCCAAGTTGCCTGAACAATGAGCCATCTAGGAGCCCCTTTTCCCAGTAGAAGTGCACCCAGTTCTGCAGTCTCTGGACCCCAAGATCTCATGGGCAGTTGGCTTTCCAATGCCACTTCTACAACAAGGCGCTGAACCAAGACCAATCAGCTTACTTTTTTCTGATAAATAAGGTTTCTTTTTCAGGCTTGCATTTCTGCTATTCTAAATGTTTATAGATAATGTTATTTTCTTAGAAAATAAACCATTCTGTAGATACCTGTGGCCCTCCATGCCTTTCATTAGGGATAGAAATCAAGACATTATACCTTTCATTGATGACCCCTGGCTCACAAGAGGCCTTAATTAGACCTGTTTTTAACCCTTACTGGCTGTCAGGACATGTGCATTGAGCCATGTTGAAGAACACAAAGGAGCACACTTTTAATGACTCTTATTTTCCTAATATTTCCTTTTGAATTTATTAATATTTTCAGCATCTGAAAGATTTTAAAATACAATGTCTCTATATCAAAGTTAATTTTATCAGTTTGAGATCATAGCAATTATGTCAGAAATTCATAAGATTTTAAAATGCAGAAGCTACTCTTTTCTTCACAATTTATAACTCATGTATTTTTTAGTTTTTTCACACATTCCTATTAATCACTAACCAAATTGTTCTTTTTGGATTCTAGAGATGCACAAATTTTAAATTGCATGTACAGTTCTTTGTTGTTTGTTTTGTGTGTAAACAAAACACATTATAAAGAAAAATCTGTATTAGCTCTAGTTGTTAGTTTTTTGTTGGATAAGCTACGCTGATATACATGCTCTGAATATCAGCAACCAAAAAGCTGTGCCATATTTTTTATTCATGTTAGGCATTAGTTGCTATGATTTGGCTGCTATGAAATGCTTTATTCCTCTTATCTTCTTACTACAGAATTCAGGCTGAGGAAGCTGTCACTTTCCAGGACATATTTGGGGTTTTTTTGTTGTTTGTTTGTTTGTTTGTTTTTTTTTGCAAGGAGAAAGAGCAAAGGAGAAGGCAGAAATGCATAATTGTTCTTAAAGATTCTGTTTAGATTTGATATATGTCACATCTGTTTGCATGCTATTGACCAAAACAGTAGAGGTGAAGACTTGGAATTCCACAAGAAGTCATGAATGTCATTTGGCAATGGTAGGGTTATGTAACCTCTTACTAGAAGGCAGAGAAAATATTGTGAAACAATAAAATCTACTAAAGTTGATCTCTGTATTATTTCCACATTTACTATTACACCATTAAACAATGATCCTTAAAAAAGCAGCATTTTTCTTTTCATTTTTAAAATTGTACATATGTGGTATATAGAGAGGGGAAGAGATACTTTTAAAATTAAGAATGGTGGTGAAATTTATCAAAGATTAACTTTGGGGGTTAAGGAGAGGTTTATTTGCTCCTTTTCTAAACACTCTAGCTATAAATCACCATAATCATTTTGTATGTTGAGTAAACAGGAAATTAGTATATTTGTGAGTTTCCATTTAGCTTAATATAAGGAATTTTGTTCAAAAGAGATTTGAACCTGAATTACAAAGTTAAGAAATCAAAATACCTCATAATCAAAATAAATCCAAATAGGTTTACTTGGGAGTTCTTAAGTAAACTAGACATCAAAAAAAAAATTATCTGTTTCCTAGATATCCCTGTACTTGTCCAAAATATTTTCTTATGAACATATTTTAATTAGTATTTGAGAGACTATCAAAATATTGTGTAATAATCTTAATTTGTAAACTATTAAAGTATGTTTTTATAGTTATTGAGAACTAAGTTTTATAATGTACTTTAACATACAATTGTTTTATAATCTCTCTTTAAATTAAACACATCATGTTATTTATTCTATAATCTTCATATATGTCAATGAAAAAATAAGTATTATAAGCAGTTCAAGTTAACATATCCATGTTTTATTCCAGTTGTGTAGGTGTTTTGGAATTGACATAAAAATATTGAGATTTAATATAAATATTTCCCTCTGAATCATGTCAATCATGTCTGTGGTATAAAGGAGGATGGAGACATTACATGGGTCCACCATAAATTCTAGGCATTTTTCCTCTTCTTCATAAATATAACACCTAAGTTGCAAAATTACCATATAATTAAACTTTATTGTAACTTTCAATGACATTCCTTCAAATAAAACAGTTAATAAAAATTCAATTCACAAAAAATGTATTGCTTTATTATTTATCCAATGTAAATGATGTATTTTTTGCTATTTAACAACCAAATAATATAGAATTTTCTAGTGAGTTTAAAAATATGGAACACTCTGAGACTATTATATTAGGGTGCTTTAATTTATATCAACATCATTTAATAAGTTTTCATAAAAGCCATACAACTGAAATAACGTATTTGTGTAGGGTAGATCTTTTGATCAATATCAAATAATACTGAGATACCCACCACACAGAGAATATTTACTAATATTCTCATCAATGTTAACTAAAGGTTATTGTCTACATGTAGATTGTTCCCATCTCAGAGCTTAGCATGCACTTAGCCATTTTATGTGTAGAATTCAAATAAATATTATTGTCTTTTATTTTCAAAGATGCTGTTTCAAAATTGTGACTAGAATCTCTGTATTTGGCTGAAAAACTAATGGACTTATTGTCATATTTTTCCCACTGGCCCATATGAACTGTGTTTAATAAGCTAGATGTCCAAAAGTCAAAGTCACCATTTTTGTTGAGAAATAGCAATCTCACAACTTTCAGCTATAGATTTCTTTTGTATACAGCAATTTATTTATTTTAAATGAGAAATAAGTCAAAATGACAGAAAGTTCATTCTTCATGAAGAGTGTTTCTCTTTGTCTACGGGCAAACAAAAATGAACATTCAACCATATCAGAAGTCATTTTATAATCACAGAATCAGAATAAGATTTGAATAAATACAATATATAATGAGCTCACTTTAAAATAATTTAATACTTCCAAGGGCAGAATGTGTGTTCTTAGTACTTTCTAACTATTAGTTTACTCAATCTTTACAATAATTTGTAAGATAGTGTTATTATTATCACTATTTTAAAGATGAGAAAATGAAGGCACAGAAAGTTGAGGTACTTGCCCAAGGTCATGCAGTAAGCAGTAAAACTAAGACTTGAAACCAGGCAGCCTGGACTCAAAGTAAAATCCATACAATGCTGCCTGCCTATCTGAGGGTCTAACATATACATCTCATATAAAAATAAATGAATAATTAAATGGTAAAACATTGAATTCTTAATGAATGCAAAGATTTTTAATAACTGCTTTGTTTCTATTATTTCATTTACCTGTCTTAAGCACCCCATGAGGTAGGCACTAGTAGCATCAGAAAACTGGGGTGCAAAAGATGAAATAAATTGCCCAGAGTCACATAGTAGTCAATAGCCAGGTTTCAAGGCCAGACAGTGTGACAATAGTTCTAAGTTCTTGAGAATGTTCTTCCTAAAGGACCAGAATTCTCAAAGACACTTGATAATATTTCCCTGCAAAGAAAACCACTAGATTTTTTCCAAAGATAGGGCTTGAATGAGGACAGTCACCAGTGATAAAATAAATTATTTTCATAGTTTCTAAATCATTTTTCTGATGATATCTTCCTTCTTTGGTTCTATTAATAAATGATAACTGTTTGAGCTCTAACAGATCTGATTCAATCCACTAATGATGGGATATGTGTGGCTATTACACACTAGCAGGCGATTTCTGTTTTCTTAAGCAAATAAGTTCAATATCCTGCTAAATCTAGTTAACTATGCTAAGGTTTTTTCAGCCTTAAAAATCTATAGAAATTCTTATTTAATAATGTAATGATTTATAATGTAATTATTAACTTACCTGTTATTTAGTCTATATTAAATTGTTTCAGGTTCATGGTCATAATTAAAGAAATAAACAGTTACATGCTTTATTGTAGCATTATTTGGCCATTTAAAATGAATCTATATGAGGTTGGAATATATAAATCAGAACAATAAATAATATAAATTTACTATATGTAGATTAAGCTATATGTAGTTAATTTCCCACAAATATTATCATGGTTTATAGTAAATGAGTGAGTACAGAAAACATGTAATCATATGCATATTTATAACCTTTAAATTTTTATATAATATCACAAGAAAATTCTGTTTGTCTAATAGTTTGCTCTTAAAATTCGAGTTACCGAATTACATAGTGATACCTATTTGCTATATCACTGTTTTTATTCACTAAATCTCCCTAATGTATTTGTTTTTAAATTTAATTTAATTTTGTCTTTAAATAGCATTTTATCTTAAACTGCAAGTAATGTTTTGGACTTGGCTCTAAAATATGGGTGAATATGCTTTTGTAATTATCAATGAGAAGATTGAACAATTTAATTTCAGTGACATCATCCAAAATGATATCTTTGAATTTCTTAATTTTTTATTTTATCTCAAGAGATGAAGAAAAATTATCTTTAGCATTATTTTCTGATTTTGAAAGTTAAAATTTGTCAGTCTTATAATCATCTTAATACTCTACAAGGTAGTATGTATTCTAGGCCAAAACAAAATAAAACAACCCTAAAACTTTACTTAAGTCTCTAATCTTTCCCCCATATTCTTATTTCTACAACCCTTTAATATCATAACACTATTTTAACTTTTTCTTTCATAATTTATAATAGTATATTTTAATTATATATATCAAGTAAAAGTATTTGTATCTATACGCATAGATGCAAAAATACTCATTATATGGATATTCCATTTTTTTCTAAGGATCTCATAGTGATATGTCCATTTATAAAACAGGGGAAATAAAAATTTATTCAAATAAATTATTCTTCTTTCCAAAGTGTAATAAATTAAAGCAAACATAAAAATATAAAAAAGACAAAAGTGGGGGAGATTCTTGGTCAAGATGGCAGAATAGGTAAATGCCATGCTTGACTCATTTCACAACCATATCCAAATTACAACTAAACTACAAAACAACCATTATTAACAATTACATAAAGTCCAGCTAAACAGAAGTCTTGCAACTAAAAACATATAGAAGAAGCCATGTCAAGAAGGGTAGGGGGGCAGAGACACAGAACAACTAGTCTCAACACGTGTGTAGCAGTTAAAAATTAGGAAGGATATCTCAGCTGTAGAAATGCCCCTACAAGTGAGAGGTCCCAGCCCCACATTGGGTTTCCTTGCCCAGAGTTCCAGTACCAGGAAAAAATTTCCCCACAACTTCTGGCTGTGAAAACCAGCAGAGATTGTGGCTGAGTGAGAGGAAGGGCTGCTGGAATCCCAAGAGTTCCTCTTAATGTGCCCATGTGCAAAATTACTTGATGCTGGATTCATTCTGACCTCCAGCACTGGAGCAGCAGCTCAAAAAGCCCAGGGGCACATGGGGAGGAACTGGATTATCTGGCTTCAGAGTGAGAACTAGAAGGACAGCATTCTCCCAGACAAAAACCTGGAAGCTCAGGGAGTCTCAAAAAGATGAACCCAAAGAGGCCACACAAAGACACATCACAATTAAAATGTTGATGGTTAAAGATAAAGAGAGAACCTTAAAGGCAACAAAAGAAAATCAATTAGTTCCCTACAAAACAACTCCCATAAGACTGTCAGCTGATTTCTCATCAGAAAATTTGCAGGTCAGAAGGGTTTGGAAAGAAATACTCCAAGTGATGAAAACCAGGGACCTAAACCAACATTACTACCCAGCAAAGCTATCATTTAGAATCAAAGGACAGATAAAGAGCTTCTCAGAACCAGCCAAACTTATTACATGGGAAGTGAGGAGGAACTTATGTTGTAGGGTAAAATTTCACATGGAATTTTATTAAATCTCTTTATTTGAGCAGCTAGTGTGAACAGGTATGGTTGGGATCAATTACTGCAATTAAGAAAGCATATTGTGGATTCTAGACCACATACTCAATGAGCGCCTGATCTTAGTTGAAACTGAAGGTTTATTTCTAGAGAAAGAAGACCTTTAGGAATCTGTAATTGCAGAAGCAGTTTTGATTCTCTATAAATTCACATTTAAATGTGGAATGGGAAAGTTTTCAGTAAAAGGGCACTTGAAAGAAGCTTTCTCAGAAGTAAAAAAAAAAAAAAATGAACCTTTTCAGATTTTGTTTTCATATCTGATGTTGAGGTTTCTTGTGATTCTTTGGTGCAAGTCTGATCTTGCTATTTCCAGAATATAGATAGTGGGAAGAAATATGTATGTTTTTACTGGATTAGTAAAACTAAACCAAACCCTAAGAATTTAAACAGCCAGGGAAAGATAAGAATTGAATAAAGCACATTGTAAAAGCTATTGTTTCATACTGTGGCATTAAAAGAATAAGGTCAGAAAGGATCAAAACACAAGCAGAGGGCTGGCAAAGCTTTTGATTTTCTGAAAGACTGTGGAAAATAGCAGGTGAAATTATGTCTTGGTAGGAAATTTCTCCTGATAGAACTTAAAGTTATAGCTAATGGAAAAGAAGATTGACAACAAAAGAGTGACATCTTAGTAAGATAATAACCAAGCTATAATATTCTTATGTTTATTTCCTCTGTCTAGTTTAGTCTACCTAATCTCAAATCTCTTCTATGACTCATGACTGGAAATAACAAAAATCCATTTTTGAGGGAAAAATGTTATTGCCACAGTGGTTATGTTTGGTTTTAGACATTATAGATATAGTTATTAGAGCTGTGGTTGTGGTATGTCCAGTTGGAAATGTAAAAAGGTTGAATACTATTATAGACTGAATTGTGCCTTGCCACCACCAAATTTATATTTTATTCTCAACTATCAGTACCTCAGAATATGATTGTATTTGGGATAGAGCCTTTAAAAAAGTAATTTAGGCAAAATGAGGCCATGTGGGTGGGCCCTAATCCAATATGACTAGTGTTCTTAAAGAAGAAGAGATTAAGACACAGACCCACACAGAAAGAGGATCATGTGAAACACAGAAAGAGGGTTATCATGCACAAACCAAGGAAGAGACCATGAAGAAACCAAACTTGCTTACACCTTGATCTTAGACTTCCAGCTTCAAAACTATCAGGAAACAATTTCCTCTTATTTTGACACCCAGTTTGTGTGTGTGTGTTTTTTTTTTTTTTTTTTATAGCAGCTACAGGAAACTAATACAGGTACATATCAAGATTTATTTAACTTTGGAATGTTGAAGGATTTCTATATATAACTCAAAAAAACATATATTGGGTTTCACTGCTGAATAAAGAAACATACTTTTTACTTAATCATCATTTGCTCATTTTGATGTAGACTGACCAAATATGAAATTTTGGAGCAGAAAATGTTGTATATCAATTTATCTCTTTATTGAATTCTAAAGAGGGATATGACTTTATTTAAGGGGTTTAATGAGTCTCTGGGAGCTTGATCATTAGAGATGGCTTTAATTTAAGTTTCAGACATTTGTTATCTTAGTACATCTATTATAAAATATCTGTGAATTATGTTGAACAACATGGAAGTTACCTGATTATTTATAGCTAAGCATAGAGTAGGCTGAATATGTAAAAGAGATGACCATAAGAGGATGAACTACTATACTTTAAATATCAAATCCATGTGTTATGCCCACTTTCCCTGTTCCTGACCTCCATGTTTTAAATAGCTGGAACTGCCTTTATGAGATGGCTTATGTATTAGCATCTATTGCTTTGTAACAAATTTCCCCCAAACTTAGCAGCTTAAAACAACACATATTTATTATCCTATAGTTTCTATGGATCAGAAACCTAATCTTTGCTTACTTAGCTCAGTCTCTCACAAGTTTTTGATCAAGGTGTCTGCTCTAGCTGCAGTCTACCCAAGATTTTCTTGAAATAGGATCTGCTTCCAAGTTCATTCATTCCTATTGGCAGGATTTACTTCCTTATGTGTTATTTAAATGAGAGCCTTGGTACATCACTGTTGTTGGATAAAGTACACTCTTAGTTCTTTACCATGTGGATTTCTCTATAGTGTAGCTTACAAAATGGCAGCTGGCTTTACCAAAGTGAGCAGGAAAGAGAGAGAAAGACAGAAAGACTTTAAGCAAGAAGGAAGTCACAGTCTTTTGTAACTTAATTTCAGAAATGACACACTATCATTTTTGATATATTTTATTTGCATTCAATTTGTTGGAAGCTACTCAGTAGCTCCAATGTACCCCCAAGGCAAAAGAACTACACAGGGGAGGGGTGATTGGGGAAACATAGGGCTGTCTAACTTGTGGCTTTGTTACCTCTGTTCTGTAACTATACATAGACACTAGGTGAATCAATTTTATCTTGATCTTGTTTTGCAGATTAAAACATTCTAAATTTAGGAGGACTTGAATAAGTCCCTAGGTCTAAGTCATGTTTTCAAATATCAGTGAGACCTAGATTGTAGAGGTTATTTTTCATTCAACTCTTAGTGGCACTTTGTTTTCATTTGACTATTTTTCCTTATATATAATGCTTCCACATTAAGTTTTCAAAAATGAGGCCATTAGAACACATATCTGAATCGTTCAGTAACATGAGAGCTATAAATTTCTATATTCAACCATAAATAGATAACAGGAAACTTAAGTGCAAGTAGTTTCAGAAAATGGTTAAAAACAGACAGAACATTGAAGAGTGTTGAACACTGAAGATAAAGAAGAGGAGAGCTATAACAAGTATTAACATATATTATTCATTTATATACAAAAATATTCCTTCAGGATCTACTAATTACAGAATAATATAACAGCACTTGGAATATTGTTTTGAACAATTAACTCTAAGATTCTAAACCTTATTTTAGTGTGGAGGAAAGTTTTCATTATAAATTGTTAAATTAATTTTAATAGCAGTTGTGTTACAACTAAGGAAAAAGGGGACCAATTCCTGAGAATGCATAAAGGAGAAACACTTAGTTAGGAGTTATTAAAGAAGGCTACCTTGAATTAAACGACAAGTAAGCTGACCTCTTAGTAAAGGTCTGGAATTAACATATACAGAGAGAAGAAAGAAGAATTCAGGCAAAGAGAATAGCATTTGCCAAAGGTTTTGAGTTGAGAAACATTATAGTTTTTTGGAAGAACTAAAAAGGTGGTATAAATTGAGGATATTAAGATAAGTAGGGGCCGAGTAAGCCATCTTAAGAATTGAGGACTTTAAGACAATGAGAAGCAGAGCAATGATATAGCCACATGATCAAAATTACTTGGGAAAAAAGTTGGGGTACTTAAGTGTTGTAAATGGGTTGGAGTAACAATGAATGCAAGGAGTCTTGATATCAGACAATTTCATTGATCCAGTAAAATAAGTTATCAGATGAACTTGGATTTTGAAAAACGAAGAGAGAGAAAAGTGGAAAGACAGAATTTCTAGATAATTTGACATTTTTAGTACAGCAGATGTTTGGCCACATTTTTTAGGAGCTATGGGAAAAAATCAGGTAGAAAGAATGTGGATATAGAGTTCCTGAGAAACCTATGAAACACTTGAGCAAATGCATACTCTATTCTTGACTCATTTAATTCTAAATTCCAGACAATTCTCCAACCTCTGAAATGGCCAAGACTTCTCAGAAAACATTTTACATGTTTATTCTGAAGCAGTTATCATTTACCTTTCTTTCTCTCTCTAAATGCTCTTAATTCCCCATTTTAAGAGTGTTTCGTGGCAGAAGAAACACCTAGTCCTCATTTATCCAACATTCACCAATGACAATTCTGTAAAAGGCAAAAAATAGTGACAAGGAAGAAAACAGTGACAGAGAAGAAAGAATCCAAGTGTCTTCAACACTTCTTAATTCTACAGAATTCTAAATGTAGCTAATAAATATCTCTTATTGGCATTGTTTTCCCATCTGATGACCTTCCTCACAAAAATATTGATGACTTTGTAGAGGAAAATAGGAGAATGTAGCAAGGAAAAAATATCTGTGTGTAGCAGGAAGAAAAAATAAATAAATTATATGTGTGTGTGTGTGTGTGTGTGTGAGTGTATCACCATACATCATGTAAAAATCATTTGCTTTTTAATTTCTCTAAGTACTTGTTTTATAATATCCATAAAATTATCTATAATCTTACTCTTAAAATCTACCCCTGAATTTCAGAGTAAATTTGTCTTAAACTTAAAGATATCACCATCTCAATTGACCAGTCTCTTTAAATTTAATTCTTTTGATTTTGTTTTTCCAGGTTTTCCTTCACTGCTCTTACAAAGAGTTTTTGGGCATAGTATAGGTTTATGTCACATAATGTCAATGAGGGATAGAGCCTTGGTTCTCTCTGTTGATTTATGTTTTGTTCAGTGTATCCATATGGGTTTAGAGTACAAGGGGGTAGTGGGATTTGAAATCTAAGGCCCTTGTAGTGGACTATGAATGAGCAGTGCAGCTTATCAAGCTCTTTACAACATCATGCTAAAATTCGAGTATTGGCTGAGTGCCCCTTGAACACTGAGCTCTCTTTATTATGGTGCCAGATTTGATTGGTCTTATAGTCTTCTCAGAGCTGTCATATAAACCCCATCCTAGTTGTGATACATTGAATGTTTTGGATATACTGCAATTCTTATGTAGTTAGCAACAGGAAATTTTGGTTACGTAGATAGGTCCTTCCAAAACATGCTGCATTATTGTTTCTCACAATCTAAGTGGCTGAATGTAGAATCTGATGCTTCTACTACGCTATACTTTAAAAAGCATGCTACTATCTCTAGTATTTTCAGAGTTCTTCAAATTATCTGCATGCTTTTACCACATATTCACTTCAAGTAGTATCATTTATGACCTCATTACTTCAATGAGGTTATTTAAGGTGTTTAGAAAATTATTTTCTTTTTTAAATGTTGTTAGGTGTGAACTAGGTATGAACAAAAAACGCACCTACTATTTTAGAATTAGAAAAGTATGTATGTTGTAGTTCATTGAGTTTCGATTTTATTTGGAGATATAGTTCTAGTTTCCCACTTTATAGAGGTACAAGATTCTGTACACTGAGTAGCTATTAAAAGCCAAAGCTGTAGATTACTGCAGCTTGGCAAAAACTCTTAAAATTCATCATCAACTTACAGCTTGTAACCATGTTCTTGATTAATTTTTTTTATGTATGAGTATTTTCTCTTTTCAAATTCGGTAATGCATGTGAAATATTTAGATACCATTTTCAAATATATAATGTTTTAATTTAAATACATAATATTATAAATGTTTTATAATAAGAAGGTTTTCAGAATACTTGGACATTGATATTGTTGCCTGACTTTGCTTTGGCAGTGTCTATCAAGTTTTTTGCTCTAACATAACTCTTTAATAGTTGAAATTTTTCTTCTATATTTTCCCTGCACTACTAAACTATTTCAGTCCATCTGTTGTTTTACTATTTTTAAATGAGCCTATTACTATTTTTTCGAGATCTTCTTTTAGAGAGAATAATTTTTTTAAATAAATTCTGTAACATAATCGAATGGTGGCATACCTAAAAAATTTCTTTGTGGCTTAGATTTTTATGATTGTTTTCCTTGTAGGCCATATCATATACCTCTTTACTGCCTCCATCTGGATATAGTTCTCATGCTGGTTCTCTGTAGGTTAGAACTCATATTTGACTGTTTCGACAAGTGATTTAAATAAAGGGGGTGTAAGGCAGAGCCCCATCAGCAGAGAACTTGGGTTCTGGTTGATCACTAAAACCATTCATACCACTCTCTGCTTTTTCATGTCTTCTTTCCAGACTGATATGAAGTGATGCACAACGAACAGAGAAGTTCCATATTTACAAGCCAGCGAGACTCTTCAGGGGTCTTAAATCGGTTGCAGCATTCCTTTTTGCCCATGTTTTCTCTTCATCATGCAAAAAAAATCTTATTCTTTTACAATTTATATGTCTGAAAGTTTCCTTGTCGACTCCACTCCTCTTACATTCAGCAGCATCAGGAATATGCTGGTTTAGGTCTCTGGACAAGCAATCTACTTGGGAACAAGATCTGCTACCTAATATGTGCAGCATCCCCTACAGGCAACTTTATTTCACTTGATCTCTTTTTACTGCTATATTAATCACCTTTTTACATGGGTTATGGCATTGTATTGGAACTCTTCCTAGTTGTATTAAAGATGTTATTTTATCTTCTTGTTTTAATTGTTGTTTGTTGTGTTTGTTTACAAGAAGAAATTGCATTGCAGCAAAGAAAATGTTACCTACCTATGTGATCTCTAAACATAAATAGAACAGTAAAATTTTTAACATTAACTTACATCTTTCCAAGCAAAGTCCAAATCATCTTTAACTAATCTCTCCTTCTCACCCTTGTATTTATTTGTGCACTTCTTTTTCCTCTAACAAATGTCGAAACTCCTCAAGTTCCCTTATTTATTACAAATAAGACAAAGATGATACTTTATGAAACAGAAATAAAAGCAATAGGTTTGTCTCTCAGCCCTATTTATATTATCATAAATGTTACATATGAGGAAAATAATAATTCATAATATTTGGTATATATTAATATGTTTCAAGTAATGTAAACCTTAAGTCAGAATTATGTTCCTATTAAGACAGTTCTATTTTTCCTGCCATTCTTGTTACAAAAGCATTTCTTTTTATTTTCTTTGGTTTTCTTTTGTTCTGTTTTGAAAGACTGGGAAATAGCCAAATAGCTTTTTCCTTGGGCAGTGAGCATAATGAATGTTGAGCTCCCTGTGGACAAAGCATTTCCATGCAAATTTCCACAGAAAAGAAACAGTGCTCTGGTTGCTGCAGAACCACTGTACCTCAGAGTTGGGAATGCTTCACTTGTCTCTTATCCTGGGGCTGAGTATTAACTACACTACTGAACAGCAAGTACTTATCATCCCTACCATTCAGATCATATAAATCTCTGGCATGAAACAAAGTCCCTCAGGGGGCTTAACTGGCTCATAAAATGTCAAGAAAAAAACCAAACAAACAAAAACAAAAACAAAAATATCAAACTATATTTAGCCCATAGATTTGCAAAAGCTAAGGTAATTGGGGTTGTTTAAAAATATATTATTACCATCATCAAAGCAATTAATTTTCCAGAAAGCTTTGGGTTATTTTAGGCAAAAAAAAAAAAAAAAAAAAAAAAAAAAAAAAAAAAAAAAAAAAATCCTTTCTTTAAATAAAAGTTTTTCAATCATACAAAAGGAACATTCTATTATTCAGTACATATTTCACTTACTTTCATTATTTCATTGCATTACCAAATTATTCTTGGATACTTACTAGGTACACAGAACACTCTGAGTTGGACAAAGAGAAGCATGAGATTGGATCCATTCCCTAGAATTGCAGTTTCTCCCAACTCTTTAGTGGTTCCCCATAGTGAAGGCTCTGAGGGATTATGGAGAAAAATTAAAGTCTATGGATTTCAGGTCACACTGTGGAGTAATGGAAATAATAAGGGTTTTGGAGTCAGGCATACAACTATCTTTCTTATCAGAATTTGCTCTATTATAGTACTTTCATTTTTCGCTGGTGAGAAAGAAATAGAATAATATATCCATACATAAAATGTTCTAACAGTGCAAAATTTTAGAATTAAAAGTAAAATTTTCTTTTGTATCAAGACCATACCCCTGTTCCCAGAGACAATTATATATAATATCTTTATTTGGGATTATAATACCATTGTTTGTTTAGCCACTATTTTAAAACTGGCTATTATGTATACAAGTATGTAAACCAGAATGTGCCTCTCCAAAATATGCCTTTTTGGTATATGGATTATTTTGAGCTAAATCCATGAGAAACAGCAGATGCAGGAAAAGCTGTAAAAACAAGGCACACATTTTTCTTTTATAATGGAAATTTTAATTTGTAAAAAGTTTCTCCCTATCCTATACCAGGAAGTAGGACTCTTAAAGACTCATCAATAGAGACAGCACTGACTAAAATCTGCATAACAAACCTTTCAAACAACCCTTGTTTATCACACTTTTCCTGGTTGCCATCCCATAACATGCCTCCCCTACCGAGAAGTTCCAAACCCCCTTTACTTCATTTAACCTTAGATACTATAGACTTCCAAGGTCTAACTGAGCTAGTATAAAATAGCTAGAAGAAGGGAGCTAGGTAGATATGAGCAATGAGGGAATGAAGGCCCAACCCAGAGATTTTTCTTAGGACCTCCCTGAAACACCCATTTTACAGTTAAAAATTACTGTTACATCCTGGAATACAAGGAAGTAAAAATCACAAAAATAACCACTGGTTTAGTCTGGCCACAAGTGCTTGCACAGTTAACGCATATACTGACTTTCCTTAACCTTATACCATTATAAGGTTATACCATGATTATGATATCATACATATTCCCAAAAGTTCATAAATCTAATTATAATGACTGAATTCTGGATAACCACATGTGCAATTTTGTATTTGCTAAGCCTACATTAGGGACTGATTTTTTTCTCTCAAAAAGAAAATATAATTTATTCTTTCATAGAATTGTATCATGTTTCTGTATTTGTGTGTTCAATACATATGTATGCATGCTAGCTATCTATATATAAATAACATATTTATATATTTTTCATATAATATATAATTACATATATAAGATATGTATATAAACACACATATATACATATATGTAATGCTTATATATATACACACATTCATGTATATGTTTGGTTTGTGAGCTTTGTAGCTTTACTGTTCAACATTGTTTTTAAATTTTTATGTTGTCAATACCTTTAATTAAATTCAATTTAAAGTTTTTATTTAAATTAAATGTACCATGCTTGGATACATTAGAGAAATTATGTTCAATTTATATTACTATTTTTATATTATGGACTTTTTATTTTTATGAATTTTAAAATGTATAAAAACTAAAGAATGAGATAAATTCCAAAAATATGTACTAAACTTAAATATCTAGATTCTGAACCAAAGTTACTAAAAGTAATTTTTAGTTTTAAGTAGGGCGGGGGAATCCTTGCAGATACCATATACTACATACCATCCTCATTATCTAGCATTTTTATATTAGACACTTTTGATAACAGTTAGGTCTTTTTAGATAAATTTCAAAAATATCAAGTAAGAACATTTTTTTAAGAAGTGAAAAGTAAAGTTTTCTCTGTCTTAACTACTGACATCTATTAAAGTTGATACCCTTTTGTCAGAAAGAGAAAATACACAGAAAAAGTAGGGTCATAATTTGGCCTAAATAAACAAATATTATTTTCTATTCAAAAAGTTATTAACAATAATCATTGTCTCTATAGCTTATTGATCACTCTATGTACAATTTGATGTAGACAAAATAATTTTATGCAGTGTTATAGACAATATTTTCAAAAAGTGGTTACAACAATATTTCACATTGCACATGCTTTTTTTTATTTTTATTTTTTTAATAAAATGAATTTGACAGAGCTCTCATCAAGAGGTTGGATTTATGTTTTCTCTCCCTGAACAATGGTGGGCTAGCAGAAAAGAAGTGATTTGCTTTTTCAGATTAGAATATAGAATGCAATATTTTTATTTTTTGGCTGATTTTCTTGGAACATTAATTCTTTAATTCCAGCCACCATGCCATGAGGAATCCCAAGCAATCTGCAGAGATATCTGTATGGAAGTCAAAGTCCCAGAGCCCTGACTAAAATTTCTGCTGTTTGCTAGCATCTACTAACTGTTCCCTAGCATCTACTTGCTGTTCCCACCAGGCTCTGCTCAAATTGCCTATCTATAAGTAAAACGAAGGGTTATTATTGTTTTAAACCATTAAGATCTGGATGTGGTTTGTTTCACAGAAATAAATAACAATAATAGATTTTGGTACTGGAAGTGAAATACTGCCATAACAAACTTAAGAAGTGGCATTGACTTTATAATTGTGATAGGTGATACCCAAAAGAATTTATAAAAAATCACTAGCAAAACCTAAGGAGACTTTAGGACAGTGTTTGCAGTGAGAGCTTAGAGGAAAATAAAAATGTTATTGGAAGCTAAAAGAAAAAGAATCCTTGTTACATAGTGGTAGAAGATTTGACAACACTGTAACCTGTAGTATGGTAGACCGTAGGAAATATACTTTGCGAACTCTATGATGTAAGTAATAAAATTTTAAGTGCTGACTTTCTTTTTTTGTGGTCCATAAGAAAATGCAAGAAGAGATAAGCTTTAAAAAATAAATTGTTAATTTTTAAGCAAAATTTTAAGGAAATATAAATAAACCTGGACCTAATGAGTTTGAAATTAGATCATTCCCAGGTGGTCAAGGTGACAAACTATTCTGAAATTAAGAAAGGACTTCCAGGTTAAAATCCCATTCAGAGAAGACCTATGAAATCCTTGAAGATCTCAGAAAACAAACAAACAAACAAAAACAACATTTAGAGTGTTACTTCATAGATCATTTAAATAGTTCCTTAGAGAGATTTAAGAGTATGCCTCACAAACTCTATTAAACAACCGGTCTTCTAGGAATCTTAAGGTCATTTTCTCACAGAAATTTTTCATGCAGTAGGGGTAGAAAAGGGTTTACCTTAAATTATGGGTACAGCTTTTGTCTAATAGAGTGAATTTTAAATCCATAAACAAAAAACTTAAAAATTTTTGAAGAATTGTACCAGTTTAGAATGGAAATATCAGAAAGAGTACAAAATTAAAAGATGCCTTGGATTCCCAAGTGACTGTGGTCAGAAAGCAGCTAGAGAAAACTACTATAAACACAAAATTTTTCCTCATAAAAAAGGAAGGGTGCCTTAGAAACCAAAATCAATACTCCAGAGAATGGAGACAAGAGCTTCAGAGAATAATTCCCAGGCAATAAATCTGAGTCCTGATCAAAGAAATGATCAGAATTGTCATAGACCAATAGCTGCTGTCTCTTTTAAATTTCCCCCCTTTTGAATGAGTGTTTACAGCAGTTATTTTATCCCTGTTTCTTATCTCATGACTGTATGTGTGTGTTCAGTAAATAATATATCTTTTTATTCTCAGTTTTTAAAATAAGAAAAGTGATATTTATGAATTATCTGAATAACTGTACCCAAAATCTTCACTCACATCTGAACTTGATTGAGATGACAGATTCTGAACTTCAAGTTGATGCTGTAATAGGATAGGTCTTGAGGAGGAGAGGATATATTTTACATATGGGAGAGATCTAAATTTTTGTGGTCATGAGATAAATTGTGACATATTTTTTTAAAATGGCTACTAAAATATTTCCCACCCCACAAATTCTTATTATGGTATGAACTTGATACTTCTTGATACTAGTTAAAATCTTGGTTTTATGTTCATCTTTGGATTTGAATGAACTGTTTACTACGGTGAATGCGAGACATTTTGATTTCTGAGGCTAGATCATAGAATATGATACTGGTTCTCCCTGATTCTTTTGGGACAGTTTTGGAACGCAACCACTGTAACACTGGAAAGCCAAGTAACTCAGGGAGAGGCTTGTGTGAAAGGGTAATGTGATATCTGGCCCCATCTGAGTGCCCTTGACAAACTGCATCTACTTATCAGTCATGTGAGTGAGACAACTAATAAGTGAGTCTCCCAGCCCCCAACTGAGTCATCCTAGTGGATGTTGCATTGGTGCAGAGAAGCGCTGTCTTGCTGAACCTGCTAAAATTATAGAATTTTGAGAAAAATAAATGATTTTGTTATTGAAAATCACTGTTTGGGAATAACTGTTATGTATCCGGAACACAGGGATTTTCTGAGGTTTGAAACTTACTTGCGGATTCATCCAAAATGGGGGGGGGGGGAATTTACCTTTAAATTAAAATTTCTATAGCTGTGAGGTGTTCATTTTGTTCTATCTCTCTTTAGAGTTGGTAACTTTTCCAGGATTCTGATTCTGATGATTTCTTATCAGAGTGAAAGTAGGTTCATCTTTCTAAGGACCCTAAACTTGATGTATATTTACTTTAAATATAGTCTTTTGAATGTAAGCACTGAATAAAAATAAAAAAGCAGAAGTCCCATGTGTTTAATTTTTAAATTTCTTAACATTTTCAGTGTACATTTGATGGTATTGAGTAAAATATTGCACTTTCCAAAATAATTCTGCAATTTTAGACTCTTTAGTATAAGAAGATAGCTCAACAATAATCAACCAAACACTTGGTCATTCTCTGGGATAATAACAATATTATCAAATATCAGTTAATATCTACTGCTTGACAGGTATTGACTGCATGCCAAGTAAGTCGAAGGGCATTTCAATAAAATTACATGAGATGAAAGCATAAAATATATATTTTAGAGTATTCCTGAATCTAGAAGTGATATTTCATAGTCCCAAGGTCTATTTTCTTTGAAACAATGAAAATACCATTTTTTTCAGTAAATTTGGTATGGTGAGGATAATGTATTTTCAAAATTACATAATTCAATAAGAATATCAACTAGTGCAATTTTGTGGCCCTGTTTTCATTAAATATATTCAATTTCATTGAGTTAATTGATTTTATTTCATTAGTGCCAGCTGCTAAACCTTTTTCAATATTGATTGTCTTCCAAGTAAAGGAAGTTCTTGGAAAATCCACTTTTTTATTAAATTATGAAAGATAGAAAATGAATTGTTATTGAAAGTGGTTTGTAAGAGTCTGTTTGCAAATTGGGTGTAACTTCAAATTGTAAATGGAAAACCAGAATTAATAATGTTGAGAAAATAGCACTTGAAAGGGATTCAGAACATGCCATTTCCAATATATATACTTTGGTGTGATGATTATATTGAGCTGAAGGCGATCAAGACCCAGGTGACCCAGGAAAATCTCTTTACCTGCCAGTAACCCCTAAAAGAAAGTACCTAGTAATTTCCTCATTTGTGGGACAATCTACATTTATAAAGTTTACATTACAAATTTACGTCCTTGTACCAGGAAAAGAACTAATATCAGAGATCATTTTTATACCTGAGAGACTTAACTACATGGCAGGTAACCTTTGTTTACCATGCAGTTCCTCCTAACTCTTTCCTGTGAATTGTCTCCCTTGAAGTAATTTTCAGAAACTCTAATCCCAATTCTTTTCCTCAGCTCAGGATGGTATAAAAGTTTAAATTGTTTGCCACCTTTGAGATTTAATCTTTGTAGGGCTTTCATGAGTATATATGTAATTATATATTTTTTTATTTTTTCCTGTTAATTTGATTTATGTCAATTTAATTCTCACATCAGCCACAGAACCTATAAGGATAGAAGGAAATTTTTTCTTCCCCTACCCACTACATCACTAAGCTCTCACTTAGGTACACAGAAAAAATATATAATAACCTTTGGGATATATATCTTCCCCCTGCTACCCCCCTCCTGATAACTTATGTGCAGAAGAGGACATAATAAAAATAACACTATCTCATTTGGAAAGCTATTTCATGACTAAAAATTAATAAAACATTACCTCCATAATGGAAAATACATTTTTTTCTTAAAATGAAGTATTTCACACTTTTATAAGTTTTATAAACTATTTAATAATTAGTAAATGCTATCTATAACTTCAAGCATAAAATTTAAGATTTGCCTTTCTAATAATTGTCTTAAAATTTAATTTATTTACAATCAGTCTTTGCTTTTACTCTTTACCTTTATTTTTATTACAACTTGTTGATTTATGTTGATTTTATTATCTTATTGATTTAAAATCTTTTGTAACTTAATTTTTTACTTATGATTTTTAAAACATCTGGCAGATTATCTCACATAAGGCTATTTTAAAGCAAATCATAAAATTCATTTTATGTAATGCCAATGAAATGTGTTGGTAATTATTTTTTCATTTAATATAAGCTCATTATACAACTATAAAATATATTTTTATTCACACGTAAAGAAGAGGTAAAATTTCTTATTTTCTTATTGTTTCTTTTTTTCATTGTGACATCCTTCAACTACATCTGACTTGCTGGCTAAAATATAAATATCAGAGCTAAATATATAGGAAGTTAAAAATGAAGATAAATGAATAAGTGGGAAGGAGTACACGAGATAATTAATTGTTTTTATTATCTGAATTATCATGACACTACCCTTCATATTTTATAGGACCACAGAGATTGCAAATTTCAGATTAACCCAGAAACACAGCTCACTTTGCTCTGTAAGGAAGTAGACCACAAACTTTCTTGAGTATATTTTGTGACTTGTTTAAAAGTTAAAAATAAAAAGCATAAATAAACATGTTTAAAAATTAAGAAAAGCAGTAAATGAATAAAATTATTTTATAATTTTTTCATTTAATTCCTGGGTACTAACTGTATATTTTTAAAGTAATTGTGATAGTTACTAGACATTTTTCATAACAGAAACAGTGAGAATTATTGAATAGTCTTATTGCCAAGTTTGCTCATACCAAAAGTTTAGTCACATAGAATAACAATATCAAGAACAACAGATGCTGTAAAATCTCGTTTGAATATTTTCTCAGAGCAGTGTTGAAGCAACATAACCCAAACACTCAGGCAACAATCGATGATATTATTTGTCAGTGTCTTAAGTATCATAGATTTCTTACAAGCACCCGTTAGTAAGCCTTTATTGAGCTTCTGAGTGGCACATCTGTGCATTTGTGTACCCAAATATTGAACGGGGTTTTCCTGATCTAAGAAGTAATAGGTTAGCCTTTACAAAGTTCCCATGCTGGGCACCTAAAATAGATTATCTTTAATCCTCACAACCATCTTGTAAGGTAAGTATCATCATCAAAAACAGTTTGTGTTATAGACACTAAAAAGGTTGCAAATTTTAGAGAACATGTCTAAAGTCACAGAGTTTGTCAGTCAAGATTCCAATCCCTTTCTTCTCTGATTCCAAAGCCTATGCTCTTTCTTCTACATCATACTTTAATACAGTGATGATGATGATGATGATGATGATGATGATGATGATGATGATGATGAATATAAGTTATAATTTTCTTAAAACTTAGTATTAACTATAGTGCTGAGTGCTTTGTGTACTTTTTCCTATTGTCTTACATTATCCCCTTAAATCTCTTTGTATTAAAAGATTTAAGAGAGTTTTAATCTAAATCCTCTATTATTATAGAGGGAAAAGACTAAGAGGTTAAGTAATTTGTTCTAAATCATGCAACTCATACATGGACTAGCTAGGATTTAAACTATGACTTTCTGAGATCTCAGCTAAGGTCCTTAATATTTACAAAGTTGATTTCAAACTGAGGCTTCGAGGAGGAAAAAAAAGAAAGCTGAATGTTTTTTACAAGATAGAATCATATTTTAAAATAGCTCTTACTCCTCAAAAAGATTTTGTGGTGGCTATGGTCTGAGTAGAAATGGCAATATTTTCTCTTTCTTTTGTTTATTTGTTTTCTATCTGCATTTGGGCACTTGGATTTCTTATTTTGAAGTGAGGCATTCTGAGATACCTCTTGATTTACTAAAAAGAAAACGAGAAAGAAAAAGAGTGAAAAGGAGGGAGAGAGGTACTCTTCTTGAGAAATGGCTTTTGGGGCTTGTTAGGAAATAGTTCTTTAGATAATCATTCTCTTTTAACATAGAAATTTCTTTCAAAATTATGATATCTTTAACATCTGAAAAAATAAGAACAGGAAACCAGATAAGACAGAGAAGGGGAGAAAGAGCTGTGGGAGTAATACGTGTTATAGCACTGCTGCTATGCTGTAGAAAGAAAGTACAAACATATTTGCAGATGCTGTACATGCACACTCTGCATGTGTATGATTGAGGTTATGTGTAATGGATGTGGAAGTACCATGGGAATAGCAGGGCACTGCAATAAATAGTACAGAATGCTTCAGGCACAGATATTTGAACCATTTGGAATATGAGTCTTTTAATCCTAAGTATTTTCTTTATAAGACCATTATCCCAACAAAAAGCAAACAGGTTACAGAGTTGAGACTGACTTTAATTTAAAAAAATATCTGGATGACTTTGTGCATTTACTTAAATTTGTTGCTTCTCAGTTTTTTATCTAATAAGAATAATAGTATATACTGCACATTATTGTTAGGAAGATTTCACCTCATCATATAATTATCATCTATATTATCATATATATGCCTGACATATAGATGATAATTAGTAAACAGTGGCTATTCTACCTTTCAGAAGATTGAACCTTTTCATTACTGAAACTATGTGATTTTTTTCTTTGTTTTGATTCCAAGTGAATAGACAGCTTTGTATTATCCAAGAGTGACAAAAAAATGCATCATTTCAAGAATAAAATAAAACAAATATTTGCTGAAAATCTACTATATGACAAGCACTGCATTTTAAATATACTCAGCATTCACACCACTTATAAGAGGTAGTGTTTTTTCCCACTTAAAGATGAGTAAACTGAAACTCATATTAAGTATATTGTTCACTTCATGATACATATGTAAGAGTGTAGAATTAAACCCAAGTTTTTCATATTTAAAAATCTAAGTGTATCAACCATAATGTATTTGAAAACTATGATGCAGACCAGAAAGACAGAAATAGGTTAATAATATATCCTTCATATTTGGGTTCTGAAAAGATGAATGCACTTATAAAAACAAACTACTTCTAAAGCAAATGATTTGACACAAAGTTTTTTCTATAAAATAGAATTCTCAGATTTAAAACTGTCCCACTAACTAAATAATTTTAACATGCAAGCATATTTTCCTCAGCACAATGAAAGATTATATCATATTTTTTGTGGCATTTTAAAATCTTATGTTGATCTCTTTCTTTTTTAATTAATTAATTAGTTTTATTATTTATGCCTACAGCACTTGGTCTTCCTAGTACTTCCCATTTAAGTACAAACCAGGCCTGATCCTGCTTAGCTTCCGAGATCAGACATCAGACTTGTTCAGGGTGTCATGGCCGTAAACAATGGACCATGGCTCCACTGGGGAGCCAACCAGCACCTTCTGCATGTAAAGCAGATGTGCTAACCACTACACTATGGAACTACATCCTGTTGATCTTATTCATAGCTATCGTCTATCAGAGATTCTCACATACACCCCCCATGTATATTTCCCACGTATCTCTTAATCTACTTTCTTGGTTCTTCCTCATGATTTCAGAGCTTCTGGTCCATCATTTTAAAATCCCCTATACCCTTCACTTCTTTAAATGCTTTCTTCACCTTCTCAGTCTATTGAAATGTGCATTCCTCCCAAGGATTCTTCCCCGTTATGGGCCTTTCAAGTAATAGCTCTTGTCCCTCCACATTGCACATGGCTTGTTAGTAGAGTAGGTGTCTTCCATGTTCTTCATTCTTCTTTGCTACTTTCAAACAAATTTTCTTTATTTCCCTAAAATTCCTTATCTTTGCAGATTCTGCTGCCAGTCTATAATGTCCTTCTATATTGTGTTTATCTACAGATCCACTTTCACTCATTAATTACAGATTTTGATTTTTGCCTCAACGTCATTCTCTCTAACAGTATTTTCCTATCTCTTAGTGCTGCAATGCCTTTGTGTATAATCCTCATGAAGTTCTGATATCATTGTTCCCTGATCCTCTCTCTTTCTGTTTCATATTCACATCCACGTCCATTCTAGTGACCGTTATTCAGACCTTGACATTACTAGTAACTGTAACTCCTCCATAATTTCAGTTTCAAGTGACCTCTACTTGCTCTCATTCCAGCTCCCTCTTTTAAGACCTTTCAATCCTTGGTTCTATTCAACAGGAAAACACTGCAACCTAGCTGATGGTGCCAGACTAAGCGCTTGATGTCAGGAAATGCTTTTCTCTTCCTCACCTTGGTCCATCTTTGTAATCATACCTTATACCTCTGACAGCTTCACCCCCATCTGAACAACAATCCTAGATTCACCCTGGCTGGCATTTCCTATTCTTTTAAACCAGTTTTATTTTTTTATATTACTTATAATGATTTATATATTGTGAATTTATTATATATTTGTATGTTATCTTTCTAATTTTTAAACAAGTTATTCAGATTATTTTTACCTCATAATGGCATTGAGTAATATTTTGATTCTTAAGAATAAGGTAGTCAAAATCTACAAGTGCTAATAGGGTCTATTTTAATTAGTTATACATTTGTATGTAATTACATTTAAGGAGGCATGATTTATAACTTCAAAAAATTTTGTGATAGTATTTGTTATCTTAACAGTCAACTTTCACTGAATTAAAGATAAATCTTTTAATATGAGATATGAAGACTATGTCAAAGAATAACCTAAAAATTAAAATACAAAGAGATGAAATCAACTTAGGGGTAGAGGGATAATGAATTGAAGATAAATATAAGAATTTTTAGTGTAAAGATCTTTTTTAAGGAAGTAGTCGTGACTAATATATTTATTGTGATTATTAGTAACATTTTAAGGGTAGAATATCTAGGAAGAGAATTCAACTGTTTGCAAAAGATGATACAGAAATATTGTAATATGGCTAACCTACTAATTTGTTCTGATATTGGACATATGAATTGTTTCTTCCCACACTTTATTTCATAGCTACAGTATGAGAGATGTTTCCCTCTATTTTATATTCTGTAGCCTAAGGGCCAGTGTGGGGGAGAAGGTTTAGCATTGTAGGAAGTGCTGGCCGCTAATACTGCTTAAGTTAAATGTCCTAAACCAGGATTTACTCCACTTAGTCTAAAGACCATATCCTCCTTCTAAGGTAACATCCTGGAGCGTCAGATCGTTGCTCCATTCAGCACGCTTGTCCAAGTCTTGATGAAATCCAAGAGTCAGGCCAGATTATTCATTTATCAATTCTATCTTTCTCTTCCTAGATGAATAATGCATGGATTATATTGTAAATTAGTTCCATGAGCAAGATATTAGTAAAGAGGAGACTCAAAATGGGGCTTACTTTGTGACTTTCCCCCAGGATTTCTGCTCTTTTAAAGGATCTTATGTATCTTTTCTTCTGTTTTCACATTTACTAAATCCATCATAATTGTGAAAAGCAATAACACTAATGTGATTATTTAGTCTTCCTTTTGAGCTTTCTGCACAGTTAAGACAAATAACATTTTGAGTATTGGTGGCTGGTCTTAACATTTTTGAGAACTGAGTTGACAGATAGGGATTCCCCTTTTATATTGCCACCATCCCTTCCTCTGCAACCCCACTCTCCACCCAACCACATTTTTCCTTAGTATTACCTATTGTTTCATTCATGAAATTCTCTCTAAATTTAATGATCATTAATAACACTTAAGATGTTTGCCACTTATTCTCTTTCCTCAATTTCCCTTGTGTGCATGGTCTTCCTAGGTGGTCTCCCATCCAAGTACTAAATAGGCCCGACTTTGCTTAGCTTCTGAGATCAGATGAGATTGGGCTTGTTCAGGGTGGCATGGTTATAGACTTATTTTGATTTTAAATTAAAACAATAAAAATAAAATATATGTAATGAATTATTTTTAAATTTAATATATTTGATTAATAGCCAAAATACTTATTTTAAAGGTTCATAACTTCTCAATTTTATTGTTTAAATATTTATATACCATAAACATTTTATTTTTCTATTCAGAACTTTACATTATTTCAAAATAAATGTGGTAGTATTACATAATGCAGGGGTCTATCAATATAAAATATATAATTTAATTATTTCAACTAGATAAAATTTTCTTCCTTTCCCTTTTCCTCTTTACTCCTCTATATTTTCCTTATTTCTCCTTTTTAAATTTCTCCTTTATTTCCTTCTTTTTTCTTTCACTTACCAATATTTATTTAATACCTATTATATCCCTCTTGATTAAAGTTACAAAAATACAAAAGAGATATGTATAAGAAATTATAACGGCATTCATTGTGAAAGCCAATTAAGTATGTATGATGAATAAGAAAATCTGTAAGAACACATACTTTTTATTAATTCATTAATTTATTGAATATTGGTATATTTATTTTATTCAGAAAGTTGATTGAAATTTCATTGAGGATAGAAAGATTTTTCCCTCAACTCTCTTAAGTCTAATAGCTGGATTATGAAATATACAGACAACCGGCAGATTAATAGGAGAAAAAGTATACGAATTTATTAATTTTTAATATATATGCACAATGGCATCACAGGAAAAAAGTGAATACTCAAAAAAGTGGTAAAATTTGAGCACTATATACCATCTTAATAGGGGAAAGGGAAGGGAGATATAGGCCTCTCAGGAGAGAGTAAATGATTTTTAGAAGAATGAATGGCCCCTTAGAAGAATGGATGGGACAGTTAATAGTTTGTGATAAAGTTTATTTGGCTGTGATGTGTACTTCTAGTCTCCTGTACTGTGATAATAGTTATCTTTCTTGGTTGATAAAACTCCTGAGTAGGATATCTATGACAATTGAGTTCCTTTGGAAGGGTCTATTTTTAAGCAGGTAAGGGGAATTCAAAGAAAGCCTCTTACTGAATTTGCTCTTTTTCAAATACCTTTGGCTCAAAATAATCAATATACTAAAGAGGCATATTTTGAGTGCATGTGCTGAATTGAATTTCTTTAACCAGAATATGCCATATTGTCCTATGTACTGAGGATATCTAGTTCTATATATGGACATACTTACTAAGTAAAATCTTATTAATTTTTTGGTATATAAATAAATACAGCTTTAATGATATAACAAGGCAAGTGGACTTTCCATTAAATTAACACGGTTACAGAAATTTTCACGTATTTTACCAATAAACTGAAATAGTACACTTTATGTAAGTAGATACTCACTCTTGATTTTAAGTGTAAACTTCACTGCTATGATCTTTGAATTATTTGGCTAAGAGTTGAAATCATACTGAATTATGCTAAAATTAATAGCAATTACCAATTCTTAACAATATTAAGATAAATACGGGTAGAAATTTTAGTTGATAAATTTTACTTAGAAAATGATATATAATTAATTCTTTAATTTCAATAAAATAACTGAAATTTGAATATTATATGTTTTTTAAAAATATATTCTTTTCATGTTCTCTGAATGTATATTTTTAGTGTTCTTTAATTTGCCAAGTTAGGATTATGATTTGCATTTTTAAGTGTTATGCCAGAGATTTCTTCCTTTACAAAATTAAATTTGACAGCACAAGAACGTGTTTATAACTAAAATATATTTAATGAATGTGATAGGTAAGTAGATAGATACATATGAGCTTAGAAAAAAGACAATAAGGGGTTAACCAGACCTCAATGAGACCTAGCAATAAATGTACATAACAGGACATCTGAAGTTTCCGGGCAACTCTCTCGTTTTTCCATGGTCAGAAGGCAGATAGAAAGCGAGATGCCTGGAACTTCTGATGCCTTCTTCATTCCTGTATAGTCAGTTAATTGCTGATAACCATTATATGACCTTTCTCTGGGGGAGCTCAGTTGGTATAGGCAAAAGTAGTTAACTGAGGATAAGCTTACCCTTAAAATCCCATGGCACAGGCATATGACTTCCCATCTATTGGCACACACAATGCATGCCTAGGCCAGGAGTAGGAGGTTCAGAGGGAGGCACAGGGAATTCATATTATTTAAGGTGGGAGGGAGAGAAGGAGAACAAAGAAATCCTGTGGCCCATATAAACCCAACCTTCAACTTCTCAAGGCCCTCAGCCCTCTATCAAAATACCCTCTTGGACTTCTCCCAAGTGTACTCTGTCTAATAAATTACTTTGCTTGCTACTCTTTGCCTGTTGTCTTTCTTCTCTAAGCATTAGACCTACATGCAAATTTTTCCTGGGGGAATACAAGGACCCAGCCCCAGGGTCATACAATGTAGACATCTATGCTCCTGTAACAAATGTATTAACAAGGAGCAATTAGCACTCAGAATTTTCTTGCAAAATGTAAAATGTAATTATGATCATTATTTGGCAAAGTTGTCATAGTTACTAAAATGATAGCCAAAATGTTAACTTAAGTATAGAAAATTTGAATATAGATTGAATATAAAACTATTTTGTGTAAGTTGCACTTAACATAAATTTATCTAGTCCTTGGTACTTCACTTGAACAAAAATCCTGAATTAATTTTATTAGTATAAAACACTTGTCCAATTTTGGAGGGAAGGAGAGTGAAAATAATGTGAATAATAGAAAGTGAATTAGGGAAAAAAAGGAATCAGGACTAGATCAAATCTAATTTTCTTTTAGCTTTTCAGTTAATTTTTTGGCTTAATAGCTAACAACATGTTATCGTTCCTGGAGTACTGGGAATGCTAAGAATGTGTGATCCTTTCCACTGATGCGTAAAGAATTATAGATCAATGAGATTTAAGAAAAGTAAATTTTATTAAAATACATTTCAAGAGAGAAATGGGCTATGCTAGAGATGGCTATAGCCCTATAGATTCTGGAAAATACAACTTATGGTCCTGATGAGTGGTTACAAGGATGGTGCTATATAATTGGCATACGAGGTCATTTTAATTTACACTATGCTATTATATAACCCCTCGTTTACTACATGTGGGTACCCAGAATTCAGTCTGTTATAATTAGATTCATGAACTTCTTGGCATATGTTTGATATTATAATGCTGGTATAATGAGACTTGGGTCAAGAATGACAGTATGTGTACTGACTGCACACACTCTTATGGCTGGACTAAACCGACAGTTCGTTTCTTACTTACTCGTAGTCCAAGATGTAAAGGTAATTTTTAATCATAAACATGGGTGTTTCAGGGAGTCCTAAGGGAAGTCTCTAGTTTGGGCCTTCATTTTCCCAGCACTCATATCTACCTAAGTGCCTAACAAATCTAAGCCATTGAATTTGAGGGAAAGAAAAATCAAGATGCTTAATGGAAACTTAAAAAGTCACTGAAAGCAAACTAATAAAGTTTTGTCTTTTAGTTTCTTACACTGCCTTTTGTCTCATTTTTATTCAACAAAATAATTGTCACCTTGTACATATTTACCAGCTGTCCTAAAATCAGATACAACCTCAATAAGATTAGTAATCTAGTTGAGAACTTGATTGTGCTAGTGATTTATTATACATTAATTCTTTGTAATGCAATAAGCTCTATAATATAGTAATGTTAAAATTAAATTTTAAAAAATTAATATTTTTGTAACAGTAAAATTTTCTTTCTCTGACTCCAACTTGTTCAAGTCTGTTTCCCATGACCTTCAGGCTAATAGCTTTGCTTAGTCTTGCAAACAGACATGCTAATCATTAAAGGATTCTGCTGGGGGCTTGAGTTTTATAAAAACAGTCTCTACCAATTACCCTTCCCTTAACAACAACAACAACAAAAAGCCTGAAACCTGAACTCTGTACTTTAGTGAGATGGATTTGGAACCACTAAGGCTCCCATCTTCTACCTCGGCTCTTTCTTCATCAATAAACCTTACATAACTTCCATCTCTGATGTTTTGAGTTTTGGCTTTAGAAACTTAAAGCACACAGATTTTGAACTGGTAACATTTTTCATTAGGTAAATACTCTTAATGCTATTTAAAATACAGGACATTGAGGTACAGAAAACTAAAATTTTGCCAAGACAAATAATTAAAATATAGGTGTTTCTGACATCAACCATGAACTATCTATTAACTATTGTGCTGTATCTCTTTGCAGTAGACTATTGATGATAAAATTTAAAAAATGTTCTTTATTAATGTGACCTGGTCTATTTTAAAATGTGATGCTCAAAATTTAGCTATGTTCTGAACGTAGGTGAATTGGGCAGTTATTTGAAAGCCCTAAGAGATGAACAATTTGATTCCATGAGAAGTGCTCTGCTTCAGATAACATAATTATGATGTACATACGTGCAGATCCGATGAGTGGCTGCATCTCCCCCAGTACTTTAGGATAAATAAATATTATCGAAACAATTCTGAGAGAATTGTAATGGTAACATTGAGTTTATAAAGGAGAGCAAATGACAATATCTGTGTTTGCAGATTTCATTTAGAAATGGAAATATGTGATAAGGGAAAGGAAAAAATAGATTTTGCACAAAATCTAAATTGTTTAACGCAGTCTATTACTTTCTGCAAAGGAAATCGGGTCTATAAACAGTGTAATGGAGTCTGATAGCAGTGTAATGTTCAGATTAAATGAGTGAAAAATCAATTTTATCCCATAATCTAGTCACCAACTCCAATTCATTTAATTTTTATTCTATGCTCTTAGTATAGACAAATCAGATAAATAAAGATATATCCCTTGAACATAGCTGTTGTTCATCTTTTATTTTGTCTTATCTCTAGAGGTAGTAATTATATTTTATCCAAAGCAAACATGATTCTCACATCTACGGAATGTCTACGTCTACATTTTCCTATATGAAGTGACACAACATGTTGTTCTCTTATTATTCCTGAATCACCAGTGTAGCATTTGTCTGTTTTAATGATGTTTGGTTACCTCAGCAATAGTTAATCTAATGATGAAATATGTCCTTGTAAGTTGCAGGCACCATTTTCTGAGACTCTTGACTACAGGCTAAATTACAACATGATTGATATCATAATTTTTTTATTCTTTACTAAAAAATGTGCATATTTATAATAAGAGGAAGTTATAGTTATAATCCTAGTAAGAACACTTTCTAAGTAAACATGCTGTAGCATTTGAAGAAACAGCCATTTTTTTCTACAATTCAACTCTTTCACTGACATTGAGCTTTTTCAAGACAGGAAAGCCAGGAAAATAAAACTGTCAGCAACTTATGCATTCAGATTTCACTCTCAGCTGAATTTCAATGTAAATATATTAAATAGACATTATGTAAATATATTTAAATATGCAGCACATATTTACATTTAAATGCAAATTGAGATAATTTGCATGTTAGCTTCTAAATGTCAGTCATTAAAACCACTGATTTCCTGACCCTTAGCTACCAAACAGAACTAATGTATGCATGTGTTTATTAATTAACTTTTTACTGAGTACACAAAAGGTGAAAATACATAGTAATTTGCAGGATGGTTCTCCCCTTAAAGAAGCTGATAATGGAGTTTGTGGGGACTGTGGTGGAGGGGTTGGGGAGATAAGAAAAATATAGAACTAAAATAATAGAATAGAAAAAACAAAGGTCAAAAGGTAAAATGTAAATATGCACTAATATTACATCAGATAGACTTATTTTCAAAGAAATATATGCTATGATGACTTTTTAACATTTAATTTTAGAGATATTGTCAAGTAGCAAGTTCTGACAGGCAAAGAGGAAAATAAGAAATAAAAAAATGTGTATACAGGCCAGATATTAATAAAAAATCATAAGAGAGTCTGTCACATGAGTTGATGGTCTGCTACAAGTGCTGCCTAATAACCTTAGTTCAGACTTTCAATATTCATCCTACACATGATTAAGGCAGTTTCTTCCCCTTGCCCTTTTTTCAGTAAGAGAGGAGAGGAGGCATCTGAAAAACTCAAAGGGAAGGGCTTACAGAAATGACCGACTCAGCCAGTTATAGATTAACCACATACTATTGATCTCTAAATGGCCTTCTGAAAACTCTTGCCACACCTACAAGATAAAGGATATAAAAAAGATAGGACCAGTGGTCTAGGAATTCCTTCTCCCTTGCAGCCCCCACCCGAAACTCCCCCTCCTTATCCTGAGTCATGAGGTGCATGTAAAACCTCAGACAAATGAATCACATGCTTTTTGCATGGATACTGCAAAGGTATATAAACTGTAAGAAATTTAACCAAGAGGAGCTTGTGTTCTGGTGCTGTTAAGCCCTATGTGCTCCACTGGCTAATAAATTCTCCTTCCTCTAACAAAGATGTCGAGCATCCAATTTCCTACAATGGATGTCGCTTCCTGCAACAGATTTCAGGTGCAGTGGCTGAGAAGTGTGGAGGAATAGCGCCCGTGTTTGATGGACTTGGGTATACCACTGGAGCGACCCCCACTCTCCCTGTAGACGTGCTAGCTGAGTGCACACCAAGATTATACCACGTAGATGCCTCACAGGACAGAAGGAGAAATCCCATCTTCCTGTCCCTGCAAGGATTAGACAACAGAAGAAGAAGAAAACTAGTACATGTCAGGGCCATGGTAAGGGAAAACTGGGCAATGGGTAGCTAGCTGAAGTCCTGCCCCACTGAGTTGAAGGGAAGACTGATCATCTCCCTAGGTCACCTGAGTACTCTACATTTGTTAGAGGAAACCATGACCTCTCAGGCACATAGGATGGAAGGCAGAGTGTGTTTGGTTAACACTGGGAAGAAGGGAGGCCCAATCACCATCCGGAGAGTAACTGAATATCCTCTATAGGTTAAGAGGAGCAACTGCTTACTCTCCACAGGACAGGTTAAGGAATGGTGGGAGGCTGTACAAAAGAGAGTGAGTACTGAGTGATTGAGATGTGGCCTTGCTACAAAGCGATAGTTGAGCCCCTATCTGAGGTTCCCTGGTAACCTCATACGGCTTAAGGTGGTGTCACTGGATATCTGCGAGGAGTCTACTCCAGTAATCCAATCGGAGGTTTATACCGACCTACCAATTGCTAAGGGACGACTGAAAGATCCTCATGATGGAAGTGGCCAGAGACGGGCGAAGCGAATCTCTGAATACATGTATGTCACCAACCACGGGTGGAAAAATGGGTGCACAACAGAGTATACAGACATCATGGTCTTCCCAGTGGGGAAGACATCAGGGTCTTTTTGGGGGGGGGGGGGGAATGGGGAGACAAAGGTCAGGGCTTTCCAAAAAGAGGAGAGGCAGTGTTTTAACCTGATGTGTGAATGAGTCAGTGAATGAGCTCTGGCTGATTTGACTTGGTCAGGTATGAATTTGTTGCTCCACAGCTGGTCACCCTTAAGGTCCCCTAAAGGCTATGGAGTCAGAATGGGCTCATCTGCGGTTCCACAGTGTATGGCATACACTCTACAGTGACATTGGACTAGTGTCCGATCATAAGTCACAAAACTAAGTCTGCTACAGTCAAGTGTCACCTAAGCTCCTTCGGACACAGTCAGATGAGCACCTGAGTGGTCTCCTCTCTGGAGTAGGCACCCACCCTTTTTTGTCTTTGCATCACCGCCACAGGGTGGGATACACTGGAGTGGGGGGGAATTAATTACTGATTTGGCTTAAGAATTGTCTATCTCCAAACAACCCTTTTAATATAGGGGTCCTCTGATGAATTTTTTTTTTTTTTGAAATTTTAAGGTACAATTTTCCCCTCTATTAGGAAGCTTTCTAAGGCAAATATGGGAGCGGGGAGGTTCCTGTAAGCCAACTGTCTTAAATTGTATGTTGAAAATTCTAGGAAAGGCTTCTCAGGGGATTATGCGGTCATGTTGACCCCAAGAAACTTTGTACTCTTTGTGAGTTTGAGCCGCCTGCCTATGGGGTAGAATAGCCTTTGGAAGGGCCCCTGGACCTCCTCACTGTTAAAGTTGTATATTGGGCAGTGACAGGGACCCCTAGACATCCAGACCAGTTTCCATACATAGACTCATGGTTGCAAATCGCTACTGTAATGCCACCTTGGAACCGGTTCTGGACTAGTAGGCAGGAACAGAGTAGATACTTGTGGCCTGACTGACTAGAACAAGAAGAGCCATCAAAAGACATTCAATTCATTTTAGCTACCAGTTGTACAGTCATTGAAAAGGACTGCATTCTAACAGTGGCCTGTCAAGAGGTAGATGAGGCCTTTGTTAGAAACCTCCAGGGCCATACCCCTAGAACAGAGGTAATACCTTTAGCTGATCCTGATTGGAATTATAATATCCAAGAAGGAATGGCCAGATGCACCAAATTTCTAGAGACCCTCATGGGGGGAATGAAAAAAGGAATACAAAAGCAGCGAACTATGAGAAGCTTAGAAACATTACTCAAGAAAAAGATGAAAACCTGGCTAGCTTTTTTAGCCAGCTGGAAGAATGCTTAAGGAGGCATGCTAATGTAGACCCCACTTCCCCTGTGAGGTTAGCTTTGTTAGGCCAGCATTTTATTAGCCAGTCAGCCCCTGAATATCAGATGCAAGATTCAAAAGCTGCAAAGGGGGCTACAGACTAACTAAAATCAATTACTATATATGGCCTTCATGGTCTATAACTCTTGAGATCTCAAAGAGGGAAAAAGAAAACAAAATAAAGAAAAAAACAAACCCAGATTCTGGCTGTCACAATGGCCAGGCCTTTGGTACCCGACAAGCATCCCTTAAGAGACCGAGGAATAAGAAGACATTGAGTTCTTGCTTAAAATGCAAAGGACTGTACCAAAAAGTTCCCGAGCCCCTGCTGGACATGCAAAGGAACTGGTACTGATCCATGGCATTGGAGAGTTGACTGTCCATGCCCAGAGAGGAGTATGGCCAGCCAATACCCTAGTAGCCCAGGTCCAGAAACTGTGTGACTAACGAGGCCCAGGGCCATCCTCACCGCCCCTGTCCAGGAATGTGGTCATTACTACCGAGGACCCTGGGTGACTCTGGACATAATGGGTAAGCAAATTCAATTTATTTTAGATACAGGGCAACCTGTTTTGTTGTCCCTGCCTATGCAGGAAATCATCTTCACAAACTGCAATTATCATAGGAGTAGGAGAAGGCAAGGTCAACCATTTTACTCCACCACTGATCTGCCAATTTGAAGATTAGATCTTTCAGCGGGAGTTTTTAATAGTTCCAAGCTGCCCAGCTCCCTTGTTAGGACAAGATATTTTAATTAAATTAAGAGTGACATTACAACTCAAAGTAGACCCCCTAGTCTTTTAATGTTTCAAGTATCAGCTAATATATCAGAAAACATTGGCCAACAAGTTAATCCAGTGGCTTGGTATAATGGCAAGCCCGGGCAAGCCAGGACAGCTGTGCCAGTAAAAGTTCAGCTTCTATGCTCCTTCACCAAGACTTAGACTTATTAGCTGGCCTTGCCAGGGATCTCAGGAATTTTCTCCCCCTTCACCCACAGACTCTGAGGGGGAAAAGAGTTCTCTCGGGACCCCATCTATTTCATCGTTCCCTGAGGAAACTAGATATGCACCCTCAGGGAAGTTACAAATACTGATGATGGGGAAATAGGATCTATATTTGTCTGATCTATATTTGTCTGTGTTATATGTAATATGGTAGTTGAGTTAAGAATTCTAATTATGATGGAAAGGAAAATATGTTTTTGGTAACAGATGGTATAAAATATGGAAATTTATTTTAAAGGGTATTGAAGGAAAGATGTTTGTCTTAAAGTTGTTTATTTCTGAATGAGTGAGAAGAGGCAAACTGAAGGAAGGAAGAAAGTGGTAGAAAGTTTGTAAAGGAAATTTTATGTAATTAAGGTAAACAAGATTGGAAATTTAAGTGTCAAAAGTAAGCTAATACAGAATTAGAGTTGTGTTTTAATGTTTCTTAGACTATTGATAAGCTACTGATTTTATGGGAAAGTTTCTGAGCAGAAAACAAGGATTCCTTGCTTCATCAAAATATCTGTGTTTTATGTTGCCTTAACCAATTTTCTGACGCTTTTAGAGAATATACTAATATTGGGTCCAAAGTCTGAGGGCCAGGCACTTCTGGTTATATATTTCATAACTCGGTCTGTGCCCAATATTCAAAGGAAGCTCCAAAAGTTGGGGCCTAGACCCCAACTCCACAGGCTGTCTTAGTGCCAGAGGTCTTTAAAGTGTCCAATAACTGGAACTGGGCAGAGAAGAAGCAGAATACAAAAAAGGCAGACATTTTAGCTGCCATAATACAGGGACCATCTCAAGATGACCCTAGGCAATAAAAATCTTGCATGCCTGGAGGACCTTAATCTTGGTTGACCATGAATGGCATCATTGAGACAGAGGTATAATCAATGCACAAACTGCAGAAGGAAGGGCACCGGAAGGGCAAGTGTCCATCCAGCCCTGGGAAGCCAAGGAGGAGTAGACCTCATAAGCCCTTGACCCATATAGTAAGCCTCTCATGAAGGGTCTATTCTCTCCTCCAACAGCGGAGGCCCAAGTGCTTGCAAGCTCTAGTCATAGAGAAATCCAGCATGATCACAACAATGAAGACTCAATCACCCTTGACATGGCAGGAAGGAAAAACTGAATTTTTACTTGATACTAGAGCTACCTATGGGCCTCTCTCCAATGCTAACTGTATAGTGACAGAAATAAATAGTAAGCCTAATGTAATTTACTCTTCCCATTGTGAGACCTAGACTATCAATAAAGTTCTTTGCCACATCAGGACCAGGGTCTGGTGAGGAGATTGCCTTGTCCCAAGAAATTTGTAATCAGCCCCTTGCCCATCACACAATGCATGTTTGTGGGGAACCTAAGGCTAGACCATTCATAGATGATCAACTTCCATGTCAGTTTCCTACAAGTACAGCAACTCCCTCCCTGCGATCTATTGAAAGTCAGCCTTCAAGGCAAACAGAAAGGGCCCTACCAAGTTTTGTTAAGTTCCCAACTGCTGTCAAATTACGAGGAATCAACAGCTGTGTACATTTATCTAGAATTAACTCAGTTCTTATAAATCCTCACAGGTTCCTCCAGAAAATAAACTAGAAAGTGCGACCTCTTGCTGTGAACCCATAGTAATCTTAAGCTCTTATTCTGGAAACTAGATGAGTCCACATGATTAGATAAGTCCACATGTCCCAGGGATTCAGGGAACTTTTGTGAATACTTTATTCTTTTAGCCAGTGTCTATGCCACTACTCTCTTTGAAATGATACAATTTCTTTTCACTAGATATCTTTACCTTGAATTAACAAACTGCCATGAAATAATAACTTCATTGTCAATTTCCTCTACTAGGTTGCAAAGCTTCCTACCATTTCTACATGCTGGAATGACCTCATGTTGTCTGCCTCCACGGCCCTTAGAATAGGCTTTCAGAGATTTTTTTTTTTTCCCAGTAGGCAGGGACTACAGCCCTATTTCTGCTTCAAAGAAGTTACAGAAGACAGACCTTCCTCCCTCAACATCCCCTTAAGATTAAGGTAATAAAATCTCTGAGGGGGAATAATGTAGGGAGGAGGCAAGAAAACTAAAATGTTAATCAAGCCACATTCAGAGACTGCAATGTGCTGATCAGCCCTACAGCCAGGCCAGGAGGACACCTGCAGAACAAAGGAAGATTGGCTGAAGGAATAGTTCATTCCCTTAATGTCACTTCCTGCCATGTATGTGGGAGGAACCCTGATGGGGGATAGATGGCCATGGGAAGCTACAGAACTAGTTCCCACCAGGACAATGCCAAATATAATGGCCCACCCCCACCTCTGATGATAGCCAATGGATTTTAAAACATACTATTATGGGATAATACTGCCTAGCTAGAGGTGGAGGAAATCTCACAGAGTCAGTTGGAAACTTAATTTGACTTGGCCAACAGTATTATAATGCTACCTCCAAACAAAGCTTGTGGTGGGGGAACCGGACAGAGAGAAATCCATTGACCAGATTCCCAGAGCTAATTAAAGCCTGGCAGGACCCAGGCAGGGTCCAAGACTGGTTAGCCCCATGTGGGCTTTACTGGATTTGTTGAAACAAGGCCTACATCTGCCTCCCCCAAAATTGGGAAGGGAGCTGTATAATTGGCATGATAAGGCCATCCTTCTTTATCTTACCTCTGAAAACAGGGGAACTGCTTGGATACCTGGCCCCACAACCCTTCTAGTGGGTAAAAAGAGAACTCCAAATAGGGTACTGGAAGGATGATAAGAGGTCCCCAGAGCGGACAATTCAATACTATGGACCTGCCACTGGGCAGAAGATAGATCTTAGGGATAACGTGCCCCCATTTACATGTTAAACCAGATTATCTGACTGTAGGCAGTCTTGGAAACCCTTACCAATGAGACTGGAAGAGCCTTAACCCTCCTTGCACATCAACAGACTCAGATAAGAAATGCCATCTACCAAAACAGGTTGGCACTAGATATTAGCAGCAGAAGGAAGCACGTGTGGAAAATTCAATCTCACCAACTGTTGCCTACAGATAGATGACCAGGGCCAGGCAGTTGAGGACCTTGTCAAGAAGACGACAAAACTGGCACATGTGCCATGCAAGCATGCATGGATGGAACCCCAATAGACTTTTTGGGGGATAGTTCTCAGCCTTTGGTGGGTTTTAATTCTTAATAAGAGCAGTTTTACTACTTCTAAGGAACTACCTGATAGGCGTGTGTCTGCTGCCCCTGCTAATAAAAAAAACTTACAAAGCATGATGGAAGCCACAGCATAGCAGAGATCTGCAGCCCACATGTATGTTACCCTCCACTATCAGGAGATCCCCCAGGATAGTTTAGATAAGGAATGTGAGACTCCAGCACAAAAATAGAATGTCTAGAGTCTCAAAGGGGTGAATAAGAGAGGAAGCATCTGAAAAATGCAAAAGGAAGGACTTACAGAAATGACTGACTCAGCCAGTTATAGATTAACCACATACTATTGATCTCTAAATGGCCTTCTGAAAATTCTTGCCATATCTATAAGATAAATGACCTGTAAATAGATAGGAATTCCTTCTCCCTTGCAACCCCACCCAAAACTTCCCCTTCCCTATCCTGAGTCATGAGGTAGACGTAAATCCTCAGAACAAAGGAATCACAGTCCCTTCCATGTACATTGCAAGGGTATATAAACTGTAAGAAATCTAACCAAGAGGAGCTTGTGTTTGGTGCTGTTAAGCCCCACATGCTCCACTGGCTAATAAATTCTCCTTCCTCTAACAAAGTTGTCTGAGTGTCCGATTTCCTCCATCAGGTGTCACTTCCTGAAAGATCAGGTATGACTTAACATTATCTATTCTAAATACTATCTGTAATGCCCTGGTTTGGAACTCCACAAGCCAAGAAGGAAACTGACACCGATGCAAGCGCAAGAGGGAGTTTACTGACAAACTCGAGTTTGGACTCCACTCATTCACTGACGCAGCAGTGGTTGAGAGGAGCCCCGACCGAGGTGTTGGGACCTAATTTAAAGGGTAAAACCAAGCCTTGGGGAGATGCCTTGGTGTTACCTGATTGAGGGGTTAGGTTGACTTTAAAGGGATTGGGTGGTAGGTTGTTGGGTCCATGCAAAAGGGGGTTGTGTGCAGTTGGGGCTGCGTATAGAGGGGGCCGTGCGCAGAAAGGGCCGAGTGCAGAAGGTAGGGCCGAGTGCAGAAGGTGCCGGGTGCAGTAATCAGAATATGTGCAGGAGGAAATAAGGGTGGGGGTGCCTTATGGGCCCACCAATTAGCTGGCTTGGCTGGTTTGGCCAGGTGGTAAGGCATTGTTCTTGACCACTGGCCTTTGGGGAACTTTTCGTACAATTCATCTTGGGATCACTCAGAAAAATGGAATCATTCCAGTCTTTCACTATCCACATTTTTCTAAGCAATCTTTCTATACACAATCTGATCATATAATGTCCTTTTTAAAAACAATCCAGCGATTTCCCAATGCCTTTCTCTTCAAAGCTAAATTCCTTTAAATGTTTAAATGTGTTTTTCCCCCCTTATTCCTGCTCTTATACATGTCTGGTCTCAGCTCCTGCCACGTTTTGACTCACACCTTATGTGTAATTTTGTCTTTACAAATTATTTGATGCTCCCCCAATGTACCTGACTTTTATTTGTTTTGTTTTTATTCTCTCTTTCTTATGTTATCATATAAGTAAATTATACCTTCCCTGTTAGGCTTAGGTCAAGGGTGATCTGTCAAAATTCTTTATCCCCAGACTCCTAAGAAATCCACATTGCTACATCCCACTTCCCCAGGTTCCCTGGAGAAGTGAGACATCAAAAGAGAATGAAATGACTCAGATGAGACCTATATTCATTCTTTCTTTTGACTCCCTTAATTTATAACCCCAGGTTTTCTCCATCTTTTTGATATGTTCATTAATGAATGTTCTCTCTATTTCAATAACCTGAATAAAGTTATCTCTTTAGTTGTCTTAGGCATTTTGTCTTTTGTACTAAGCAACTTGGGCCTCTGTCAGTGAGTTTATCAGAGCACTTATATTTTACTGTAACTCTTGATTTGCTTGTCTGTCATTCTCATTAGATTGAGATTTTCATGGAGTTAGAAAAATGTCTTGTTTATATATTCCCATGTGCCTAAATATACCTAGCAGGTGACAAATGAACCTGCTATTACTAAATGATTACTAGATGTTTACTAAATGGAGTTTACTATATGTTTACCTCTATCTTTTACTAGTGGAAAAACATCCAGGATTCCACTTTTTCCTCGGTGTCATTTTATCATTCTTAATCATGCTCAGAGTATCCATCCATACCTTCTCCTGAAATGATTACAGAAAAGGTTACTTTCACTGCATATAAAAATGGCAATTACAGATATTTACTGAAATCCCCTGTGGTTTATAAACAATGTTATATAGGAAAATAACCTTTACAGATATCATTCTTATGTATAAGAATCACATTGTGTTGGAATATGAATCAGAAGGGCTAATGATAGGAGAGTGAGACATCAAAAGACAATGAATGTAGAGTAGATTTGAGAAAGTGCTAAAGAAAGGTCTCTCCAGAAATAACTTCTGGAAAATTATACAAAGTAGTGGGGAATCAAACTTCAGAAACAATGCAATATTGAGGCAAATGTAATCTTAGAAATTAGTAAAAAAAATTAGACTCAGAAAAAAGATAATGATTCATTGCTTTCTACATCCATGAAAAAGGTAAAGAAAAATTAAAAATTAAGTATCAAGTTGGTTTACACAGTGGAATATTCATTTTACGATTGTTGAGTAATGTTTATACTTTGACCATATACACTTCTGGGCTTTCAAGATTTGTAACTTGCAGTTTACTAAGGCATTAAAGCATACATTGTGTGGTAGTCAGCTTCTGTCCAGGTACCTGTCAGTGAGTGAACCTTGTTTACCATACAGTATTTCAACCTAGATTCTTTAGTCTCATATTATCATTGTGAATATACCTGCTCTCTTAAAGTCAAGCAACTAAAAAACAATATGGTGAATGTGTGTGTCTGTGCCTCTGTGTGGTTGTCTGTGACTGATATATTATACTGGAAAGTAGGTCTTTTTGTTTTGTTTTTGTTTTTTTTTTTAACTATTGACCTTATAGAAGAATACCTGCAGGTTTGAAGGTAGAATGGCTTTGCAGATTATAATTTTTAAATGTAAAATTTATATTCTGTGAAATGTATGGATTTCTGCAGTAAGATGTACAGTGTACAGTTCTATGAGTCTTGACAAATGTATAACCATGTAACTCAAAACCCTGTACATTATCTGATAAACAGATTCAGTGGGATTAGATGTGTAAGAGATTTACTGGGGGAAATGTCTTTTAAGGATAAAGGAAAAGAGAGTTGAGTAGGCAGAGGCAGCCTGATATCTATGAAAGAAAAGGGTTAGAAAGGGTTAGGTGGACCTTTCAGACCACAGCAGAGCTTTGTGGAAGTTTCAACTAGGTTAATAAAGAGTCCTTGAGCAAAGATTACTTATTGGATGATTCTCACATTGAACAAGGGTGGTAGGGCAGCTGGGGCTGTCAGTTAACTATGCTACCTGTAGAAAGTTATATTAAAAGGTATCTGAATGATTTATCTCCAATCTCAAGATATAGGATATTTACCTTACCCCCAAACCTCAGCTCACCAAAAGGAGTTAAAGTTATGATTTCTATTATCATAGATTAGGTTTGCTAGTTCTAGAATTTCACATAGACGGAATCATACAGTGGGTTCTCATTTTTTATTGCCTTGTTTTGTTCTTTCGCAATGCTTTCAAGATTCATTTATATTGTTGTGTGTATAGTTTATTATTTTTTATTTATGAGTAGTATTATATCATTTAAACATACACAGTATATCCATTCTATTTTTTGATGGATGCTTGGATTGTTTGCAGTTTTTATCTATTGTAAATAAAGCTTCTATGAATATTATTATACAATTCTCTTTGTAAATGTTTGCTTTCATTTCTTTTATGGAAAAACCAGATTGAACTGCTGGGTCTTATAAGAACCTGTGAAACATTTTTCTGATGGGTTGTAACATTTTCTTGTCCCACTGGCAATTACTTTTTTTTATTGCTCTACATCCTTGCCAGTATTTGGTGTTCATCTTTATAATGTTTACTATTCTAGTGGTTTTAATTTGTAAATCTGGTATGAATAATGATATTGAATAACTTTTCATTTGCTTATTGACTTGTTAATTTGTAGGGATTCTTTATATGTTTTATATATAAATCCTTAGTCAGATATATTTACTTCAAAAAGTAAACCAGTCTATTGTTTGCATTTTTATTACATTAATATTTCCTTTAATGAGCACAGTTTACTTTTTATCTTCAAAGTTTAATTATCAACTTTTTCTGCTAATGATTAGAATTTTTTATGTCTTCTCTATGAAATCTTGGTCTACCCCAAGTTGATAAAAAATATTCTCATTTATTTTTATAAATAAAATTAATATTTATATTTTCTTTTTATATAAATAATATAAAATTATTTTATATAAGTATTTACACTCATCCCTTGATTTATGCCAATTATTTATTTAACATGGTTTTTTTAATGTAAAAGAAAACTCTAAAAAGAGTTTACCAGTACAAAAAAAATAGTAAAGAAATAGGCCAATATAAATAATAAAATATTTATTTCACATATTTTCACACACACAAAAATGCTAGTAAAATTTAGAAAAACCAAAATAAATTTTGTTCACTGTCAGTGTCTGTACTGGAATCAATCTTCTCTTTTTTATTTGTCACAAAGTCACTATTTTCATTGCTCAAAATATTTGCAAGTACAATTTTTGTTTTAGTTTTCATGTTTATTTTTTGGGATAATCTTTTTCCAACCCCACCTTTTGCTAAGTTTTCATAAATCTTTGATATTCACTGCAACACTTTTGAAAATCTTTTCAAAATTTTAAGGCTCATAGGATGTTTGGATTGATATCTACAATTGCAGTTTCCAGTTTTGTGGCCAATTGAAGAGCTTTATTAATATATTCTTCAGTGAATGAAACTGGTTCAAGGTCACTGCTGTATTCATTGACAGGATTCAGATAATAAATGAATTAATTCATTATCAGTTAATTTGTGATCAACCATAATTTGTTAATATTATCTACATTCGAATTGTCGGAGCCTTCTTCTTAAAATTTATTTAATAAATTAATAATGTCAGCTGATGTCTCTTCAGTTGTTGGGACCATATTCCTTGGTACAACCATTTCTGGCTGTACTGCTTTCCAACAAGCATTTAAAGTTGATGCCTTTATACCACTGAAAGCTAAAGCAATATCCTGATACAACTTAAAATTGTGTATTTATTCAAGGCTTCTGTAACTGTAAGTTATTAATTATCTTTGAGTTTATTTAAAATATCATTAAGACTTTGTTTAATATAATTAATCTTAAAGGTGGAAATAATGTCTTGATCTAAAGTTTAGATCAAGGAAGTTGTATTTGATGGCAAATATACTTTTATAATTGGATGTTCTAAATTGTGTGAATGACCAAGTTCATTATCTAAAAGTAAAAGTATTTTAAAAGAAAGACATTTTTCCTCCATGTAATTTTCAGCTTTTACAGCAAAATATTTGTAAAACCAATCCCCAAAAACATCAGTAGCCACCCATGCTTTTTTATTTGCCACCCAAATAAATGGGAAGATCATTAATAATTGTATGTTGGTAAGTATTAGTTCTTTATATGTTGCTCAGTTAAGCTATTGTTTTTTAAAAAGAGTAATCGCCAATAATAGAAATGAAAAACAAAGAACTGCATAAAATGAGACCGTGTAAATGGAAACCGTGTATTAAAAGTCTACATAAATGGGGGGAGTATTTACTGCATATGAAAAAACTCCTATAAAAATACCACATAAATCGAGGAACAGGTATATATTTATATATAAATAAAATATTTATATATTTATATGTGTAAATCTTTTCTTAAGTTCATAACAAGTATTCTCTTAGGGTTATTGACTACAGCCTGTAGGTTAGCTGCTTGTTTTCATAAATAAAGCTTTATTGGAACATAGTAAGCAATCCACTTATTTATTGTCTATGGCTGTTTTTATGTTACAATGTCACAACTGAGTAGTTGTGACAAAGAGAGTATGACCCTAGAGTTTAAAATATTTACTATTCTACTCTTTAAGAAAGTATGCCTCCCACTGTTCCAGAGGTTTTGAAGTTTTAGATTTTATGTTCCTATCTATGAGTGATCTCTAAATAATTTTTGCATGTGGTATAAATAGGGGTTGAGATTCATTTCTTCTCATATATTTACCAGTTGCTATAGCACACTTTACATGGATTTATTTTTCACATCTAATGAGTAGGTTATTATCTGGATATTCTATTAAGTTTCATTTATCTATCTGTTTATCCTTACACCAACATCAAATTCTCTTTATTACTATAGCTTTGTATAAGACTTCCAATCAGGTGTTGTTAGTTCTGCAAAACTGTTCATCTCTTTCAGGATCTTTTTGCTCTTATAAATCTATTGCATTTTCCTATAAATTTAATAACCTCTATCTAGATTTTATAAAAATTTTCATTGTAACTTTGAATGGGATGGTATTGAATCTATAAATCAGTTTAAGGAAAATAAACATTTTAACACTTCCATCTATTGAACATGGCATATGTAAGTCTTTAATGAAATCTTTGTATCATTCAAAAATATTTTGTATTTTTGGTGTCAAAATCTGAAATATCATGTTGAATTTTTTTGAGGTATTTTTTAATCTAATGATATTGTAAATATGATTATATTTAAACTTTGGTTCTGCATATTTGAAGACAAAGTCAAGGTCCATTACAAGCCCTAAAAATAAAGAAATAGTTTTTGTATAGAATTTATTATTATAAATTACATTATAATTTTATGATTTCTACCAAGTGCACTTATTTGCTTATTTTGCCACCACACCTACATTGTATTACTGTTATACTTAATAGTTGATGGTAATATTTATATATGATTATGGTATACCAAAAATAAAATTTTTCTTTTAAAAAACTGTGATTTTACATGAACTATACCTTTTATTCATCAGCATCTGATTTATACACAGTATCCACATGCACTCTAATTTTTCTATGGACTTGCAGAAATTTTTCAGTTAATTAAATTGTTACTATGAAAATATGAAAAATAATGTAAATTACTTGAGAGCCATCTCAACTTTTACTTTCAAATTAAAAAAGTGAAAGAGAAGATGCATTAAAACATTACTAATTGGAAGACTGTTTATAGAGGTAAGAAAAGTCTTTGTAAAGATTACAAAGAGAAAAATAACGTTGAGAACCAAAATAATCATTATTTAAAGGGCCTGGTTTCTTCTTGCTAGAAGAAGCCAAGTATCTCTTTGTGGCCAGAAAGTGTCACTAAAAGTGGGCTGTGGAACTGTCTACTTCCTTAAAACTGCTTATTTTAAATAAAAAGTGGCAAGGTTTTATATTTAAGATGCTTAGTCTTTAGAAGTCAAGTTTTAGGAACCTATCATTTGTTATAATTTTTTAATTGTAAAATAAACCCCATTAATTTAGTGCTAAGTTTTTGTAGATTTAGAATTAAATTTTGTGCTCATATCAGCTATCTGTTCTTATTTAAAATTTCCACTTAAAATTAGCCTATTTCTTCATCTTCCCTTATTCTACATTCTATACATTAAGTATATGCATATTATAATATTATACAATTAGTTTCTGTGTAATATATTAGTTTTAAAGCAAAGTTTCAAACTTGTTTACACTACACTCAAAAAAGCAAAGATTAGACAACTTATTTGCTATAATATGTTACTTCCTTCATGAGCTTTTCATCTGCTGGCAAAAGGAGAAAAATTAAAAATTAATATTTGTAAGCATAGGTTTCTGATAATATGGAAATTTTTTTGAATTAAATGTTCTTTCTGATCATTTTCTACCACCCTACTTATTTCACAAAAATGTCATCAATATATATGAAGGTGGAGAACACGTGCATTTGTGTTGTTTGGGAGGTGCACATTGGCCAATATCTACTGAGAAATATTTGCTTTATTTGATTCCTGTTCCTCCCCCCTACCCCTAGTCTGCTACTAAGTATTATAGCTAGTATTACTCTATTAGTTGTCTATGCCTTCCTAATGAAGGACCATTTCCAAAATGCAATGATGGGCTGACGTATAATAGACATTACTATTCCAAAAGGGAGAAATCAGAAGGCATAAAGGGATTAAAACCTTGCAGGGAAAATTTTATTAGATTTTAAGGCTTGAGAATTATTACCTTTGGCTTGCTGCTCTGTTTCTCAGCCCACCAAAGAAATGATCTTATCTTTTGGGCCATCAGTGTGTTAGCTTTACCCCTCCTGTCCTGGGCATAGATGGCTTGTCTTTCCAAATCCAAGGAGGTGGTCCCAGTGTCTGGAAGTAAAGAGGAGATAGCTTTACCAACCCACTAGACCTGTACCCATGGACCCCTGGTGAGAGTTGCAACCTTGCTGACATTTGAGACGTCTTTGGGGTCATTCTTCCATGTTCTTGAATGATAAATCATGTTTGTAGTTAGATACTTTTATTGGCCAATCCTGTAGAATCTCAGAAGTCCGATAGCCTTCTTTTCTTTCTTCCATTCTCATCTTCTTTGGTTTAAACTGGCAGCATTTCTGTTGCTATAAAACTTTCAAAAGGCTTGTTGGCCTCTCATGTAATTCATGGTAGTCCATAGGCCTTTCCTGAATTACTGTATCTCTATTCTGGCTTCTGCTGAAATGGTTTACTGGATCTTTGAGTCACATCCATATTCTCTTTAGCAAATGATTGTTCAACTATAATCTTGATATTTTTTCCAGAATATACTTTCTCATGTTTTGCAATGCAGGTATGGTGAGAATGTTCTTGATCTTCAAGTTCTGGTTCCCTTTTGCTTAATAATTCTTTCTTCAATTTCTTTCCCTCCCCTTACATTTTTCTCTAAGTAGCAAAGAGAAACAAGGCTGCACTTTGTTCAGAAATCTCTGTTAAATATCCAAGTTAATAACTTGCAAATTCTGCTTTCCACAAAACACTACAATATAATTCAGCTAGTTCTTTGGCACTTTATAACAAGGATCACATTTCCCCCAATTTTCAATAATATGTTCCTCATTTCTATCTGAAACTTTATTAGAATTGCCTTGAATGTTCATATTTCTCCCAACAATCTCTTTAAGGCAATTTAGGCCTTTTTCTAACATAAGCCACAAAACTCTTTTAGCCTCTTTCTATTACCAAGTTCCAAAGCCACATCCACATTTTTACGTCTTTGTTATATCAGCACTCCACTGTCTGATACCAAAATCTGTTTTAAGTTTGCAAGGCTGCCATAACAAAGTACTAGACACTGGGTGGCTTAAACAACAAATTTTTTTTTTCACAGCTCTAGAAAGTAATGGCCCAAGATCAATGTGGGGTTACTCTCTTCTAAGGCCTCTCTCCTTGGTTTGCAAATGACCATCTTATTTCTGAGTCTTTACCTGGTCTTCCATTAGTAAATGTCTTTGTCCTAATCTCCTCATTTATAAAGATACCAGTCATACTGGAGTACGGATGATCCTTAGGACCTCATTTATTTACTACCTCACTAAAGACCCTTTCTCCAAATACAGTCATATTCTGAGATACTGGTGTTACCGGAGAGTGGGGTCCTCTCCCGGGGCATTGTCCAGATTCTTGATGTCTTGAACAAAGAATTGAACAAGACACTGAAATACAGTAGAAAAGAAAAGCTTTGTTAGCAGGGAAAGTACACTTCCAGACATGAAAGCAGGCTTGAGCAAAAGAAATGTGTCTCAAAAGGCCTGGTAACAAAGACTTCAGGGTTTTTATCCCTTTTTTGCTGTGGGTGGTTACTTTCCTTAGAAGAGTGGGCTTTCTTAATTGATGTATGAATTTTGGGAGAAAGCCCATAGCAATTACCCATGATACCCAACATTTATTTCAGGCCTTTGTTAATGCCTCGTATCCTGCTGGCTCAGTAGACCTATCTGAATTGCTCTTGCCCCATAGCCAACTCTTGCCTTAAAGGATTCACTTTATGTCTTGGCATTATGTTTTCCCATGCAATCCTCATGAACTTCCTGAAAAGTGTGGAACATTTTGTACAGCTCTTTAACACCTGAGAGCTAAATAAGGTTTGAAAGTAAAAACTATACCCTTCATCTCTGTCTGATTTTGTTACCTGCTTAAGGTCACCTCATTTTGGAGGGAGACAATTTTGCTTAGCTATATACTCCCATGGTCCCAAATGGGACAGCCATTTGATTCTGTTCCTCCAGCACATCTTTTCTCTGAGTCTTTCGCCTGTCAAAGGTAGGTTCAAGGAGGGTTTTTTTTGGATTCAGATGTCTAATCCTGATTTTCCAACCTGTTTGTCTTTTTTCCCAAAATTGCCTAGGTAAAAAAAGGGTACATTGGATTTTTTTTACTTCCTTAGGTCATGTTAACTGTTGTGGCACAATCAATTCTAAGATCCACGAAGACAATTGAGATGAATTATGAGCCTTTATTAGCTGGCCAGCAACTGACTCTCTACCACGCAGGGTCAGAGGAGATCAGTCCCAAGCTTCCAGAGGAGGCAGCTTATAAAGCCTAAAACCACATCCTGGTGGGCTTTTGAACAAGCAAGCAGATTACAAAAGCAGAAGTTGGTTGTTAGGGTCTTACACAAAGATATCAGTTTCTGGAGAACTTCTAAATCTTAGCTCAAACAGGGCCTTGTAGGCAGTTTCCTTATCTGCATTCTGGCAGCTGTCAGTGCTTTTCCCAGGGGCTGGTGCCTGGAGATATCACTTTTTATCACTTCCCTGTAACTGGCTGACAGGAAAATTTTCCATTCCTACACTTTCTAACTAAGGGCGTGGGGCTTTATGACCTACCGAAGGGAATACATTTTCTACTCTATAAAATAAATTCTGTCTTGTAAGTTAAATGGAAAGTAAATGAATTTTTAAAAATCTATTGTTTCCCAATAAAGCTTGGTTTTAAAAATCATATTTTTAAATTAAAATATTTAATTTGCTAATCTAAACTATAAGGAAATATAGGCTTACTTTTGTATTTTTGATAAAATACTCCCTTCCAACCAATCACTGACAATCTCCCCAAGAATATGTAAACTTTAGATGGAGTGAAAGGTAAAATACTATAAGTACAAAGAAGAAAATCACATTTCACTCATATCATACACACTGTTTTTTGTTGTATGTCTAATATTATTACATTATGCTTATCTTTTTAAATAATTTAACCAAGGAAAAATAGTAAATATGTTAAGTGAAGGGTTTTTTGGGTTTTTTTTGTTTTTTTTTGTGGTTTTTTTTTTTTTTTTTTTTTTTTTTTTTTTTTTTGCTCACATAGTTTTATTTAAGGCATTTGGAGAAACATCTCTTAGATAAGTCTCTTACTGCTAATATTAATGGCTCAACAACACAAACATGTGATTAGTCACATATTTTATTTAAACTCCATTTTTTTCTAATGAGAATACAAAATACCCATGCTTAGCAATATCAGTATATTTGTAACTAAAAGGGCCTGGGATCCAGGAGTTTGGAGCTTGATTCAGCTAATGAAAATTAAAAGAATATGGAGTCAAGTTTTCTGCCTTGGATTTCATTTTATATATTATAACTTTTATTTTTGCTACCAATCTTGCCTCCAAAGTTGCATATACAACTACCTAAGATACCAGGTGGCTTATTGTGAAGCTGCTTAATTGCTTGCACCTTATTTTGAGGTTAATGATTGTAAATATCAAGTTGCAAGTGACATTAAATTTAATGCCATTTCCCTGGCACATGAATTGTGATTAGAAAGAAAGGCATTCTTAGGTCAAACTGGAAGATTAAGTGTTAGATAAAATACAGTAATTGTCTTTTAATTTCACAATGTAGCCTCATTGTTAAACTCTATGCCAATTTAAATGGTTAAAATGTTTTAACATTACATGTCTTCTGGTTCATTGTTCTTCAGTTACAAATTAGTCACATTGAGAAATACATAGTATTCAGAATTTCCCAAAATATGTCCTATAGATCAAAGGTTTTGAAGCTCTTTAACAGATATATTTTACAGAGTGATTTCCAAGGTCAAATAAGTTTGAAAATTCTGCATTAAATAGATATAAAAATTATAATTATTTTTTAAATACTTCCCCTTAGTCTATATTCAAAAGTATGCAACATTCCAAAATTTATTTTAGCAAAGACACCATTTTCTCAGAACATTTTAGAAGTAGAGTGAAAGAGTACAACCCTAGGTTTCGATGAATGCATTTTGAGAAATGTTATATTAACTCATGCAGCTATATGGTTCATTGATAAAGCTCAGCAAATGATAAGTCTGGGTCAATAAATGTTATCAGAAAAAAAAATCATATTATAATATGTTTAAATGAACTTTTTGTCAATATTAAAATTTTAAGTGGTTGTCTTGTTTCTTAATTTAAACAGAGATGTCAAATATACTTTAAAATTAGGACAATCTATAAAATTGAGTAGTAAGCCATGATTACTATTGAATTTCTTATAAACATTGTGGATATAAAATTTGGTAAACTTCGGACACATTTATGAACTTAAAATATCAATGATTTAAAAACTAAAAGTGAAAATATATCCTGTTAAAAATGTTTTTATACATTTTATTCCCCTTAAAATATAATTTTTAAGACAACACTGACAATTAGTTTTCCTAATATTTTTAATAATGATTTTAGCTGCTGTAACTCATGAGAGAGAGAGAGAGAAAAAAAACATGCAACAATTTCTACTCCTTAGGTGGTGAAGCTAAATAAAATTTGATTTTGGTCAAAGAAAAAATTCTAAGTACATTAATATCATAAAATGTACACTGGAATTTTTCTTCATTAGATCTTAAACAATGGATGAAATCCAACTGCCTGAAATAGGTTAGACATGGAAATAGGTAAAAGTAAGGGGGATAATAACATCTCTTAGGAACTTGTCCACTTGTTTGATCATAAACAACTATTTAAACTGTTCTATAATATTCAGCACATATAGTCATAACTCTTATTTCTACATATCAAAGGAAGATCATCTTGGAGCACTGCCATCAGATTATCTGGGAGTCCAGCATTATCTTCAAGGATTAACACTATTTTCATGGATTGTCTAAGAATATTAAAATTTTTCCATGTGTTTACATGGCCTTGATTAATATAAAAATATAAGTAAATATTTAATGTGAGAAAAAATGAAGAGAGAGCGTAAAGAACAAAAAATTATAGTATATGGTTAGACAAAAATAAAGAACACTCTTAACAGTAACAATCAAAAACATCTAAAATTATATGGGCTACTGTTCTATGCAATTACACACACACACACACACACACACACACACACACACACACACTTTATGTGAGGCATTGTTCTAAGTGCTTTAGAAATATTATCCACTTGAATTCTCATAACTCTATAAAATAGGTACTACTATTATTATTGTTATTGCTATTACACAGATGATGAAAATAAGACATGGGAAAGTTAAGTAATTGGACTTGCAAAAGGTATAGAAAGGATTTAAATCCAAAAAGAATGGCTCCAGATGTTATATACAATAACAATTGCTGAGTCAATAAATAATAGAGATATAAGTGTCTTATGTGAGACAATTAAGTTTATCAAAATGAGGGAGATACACTTAAGATATTATTATTATTATTATTATTATTATTATTATTATTATTATTTAGCAAAAGTTACCTAATAAAAAAGATAAATTTTATATAAAAATAAAATGATATTTAACAAAATTGAAAGCAAAAATTAAACTATCGGAATATGAAAGAATAAGATACTAAAAAATAAGATACTAAAAAATAAAGATAAACGCAAATATCACGGTAAACTTTTTTCTATATCTCCTCTCACTGCCTGTCTTTCTTTTTTGCTTCATTTTCTTTCAAACTAGTTTTTTGTTTTCTTACTGCATAATACAAGTCAGGTAGAATATAATTTCTAAGTAGCTTTCTAGTTTATATCTCCTCCTTCAGGATCCCAGGTCTCAGTCCTACTTGCAAATTTCTAGACAGAGTCTCTACTGTTTGGCTATGGTCTGATGTCCTCTTCTGGTCTGATGGACAGAGGCAGGTGGGCCAGAGTCACAGTTTACAGTTCTAACAGCTGTGGGGGCAGTTCGTGGAGACATGAGGTTACTTTGTCTTAGGCTGATACCACCAAAGGTGTTCACCATATATGATCCCTTGAAAACAGTGAAACATTGATCAGGTAAGCATTCAGTGTGAGAGAAGCCTGAAAGAGTTTCAAGCTTCCAGCTTTGAGAATGGTCTCAGGAGCAGAAATCAGAACCCGAGAAAGAAACTGACAAAGAACAAGAAGGCAGTTAAAACACTTAGAAAATTGATAAGCCCTAAAAGCAGATGTAGCCTGAGTGAAACAGGTAGTTGTTGTAAAGTATACCCATTATGTATCTGTTTATAAAATTTTCTCTGTTTTACTTCTTATCTACTTATTCATTTATTTAACATTTTTAAGCATTTTCTATGTAAGGAATATAGTACTGTCTTCTAGTCATAAATTATTAAAGTATGTTCTTTTTGTTGAAGTGGATCACAAAATATTATTTAATTTACATCACACAATTATGATATTTATCTATCTATATCTACCTACCTATAGTCTTCAAATAACTTATAGGGAAAAGATTATAGGTCTGTTGTCACCATTCTTATTTATCATTGTTCTAGAAATTTGGGATGAAATGGTAAGATTTAAAAAATTTGCAAACTTGTAAATTCGGGGGGGATGCAGATTATCATTATTAGCAGATGATATGTTTTTCTAGCAAGAAAATCAAAGAGAATAACTGAAATATTTAAGTGAATTTAACATGCTGGTTAAAACAAATATACAAAATTGACATATTTTATAAAAAATAATCTTTTAAAAATAAAATGGAAAATAAATATGTATCATAGCAACTAAATAAGTGAAACAATACATAATAAATAAATAAATAAAATACCAAGGAATAAACTTCAAAAATAAGCACGTTGAACTATACAAAAATGTTCAAAATTTTGCCATGAAATAAATGATATTGATAAGAGAAGCATAACACAGTTCTGTACTGAAATACATAATAGATATCTCCTAATATAAGCATGAAGGCAATTTTAGAGAACATTACTCAATTATGAAGTTTACTTCTAAGAAGAAACAAGCTGAAAAAAAAGTAATAAAAAAGTTATAATTATCATATAGTTTAAAATATACTATAAAATTCTTAAATTTATTGTGATATTTGCGCAGTATCACATAAATCAGACTGTCACAGAATAAAAAGCCCCAAATCCTGTTCATGAGAACTATCATGAATTTAGCTCATCATAAAGATAGCATTTTAAAATAGTGGAGAAAGAATAAATTATTCAATAAATGACCTAGGATAGCCTAGCTCATTGTTTGAAAAAAAAAAATTAATCCATGGCTCAAATCATTAAAAAACATAGATAGTAATTATGGATAATATAAATGCATAGATAGTAATAATAATATTCAATTTCAAAAAATATTTTCACAAAATATTGAAGAATATTTATATATTCTCATGGGACTAGTCTTCATAAACATGACATCAAAAGCAAAAATTACAAGAAAAATTTGCATAATTTTTACTATATAAAAGTACAAAACTTTTCTAGAAAAAATGTAGATAATTGTTAAAAAATATGTGAGGATTAAATTAACAAATGTTTTCTTAGATTTAGCACATGAGTTACAAAACAAAACATTTGCTCTTTAAATATTAAAGCATATTCTATGCTCATTATTTTTGAAGAGAATAAAATGTCTTGGAAATGCTTGTGTCTTGCTATGTCATATAATAACACATTTTAATTAAAATTTTCTCAGATTAAATTTTTGGCAACTCATAATCAATTCCAAGTAACCTATTTCAAAAACTTTCCTTTTTCATACAACACAAGTATAATATTGTAAGGCAGAGATTTCTCTTTGTATTCTCACTAGATTTTTCTCATGCAAAATACTATAATAATACCTCTGTGACTAACTGCTGTTGCTATTGTCCTGACCACTTTGACATAAGTGACAATGTCACTGTTGATGATATCTTTTGGATTCAGACTTGTAATCTCACCATTACACATAGGTAAATAAAACAAAATACTCCTTAGCTGTTATGAAAAATATTACACGACAGTACATTCCTATAATGAAACAGATCATGCATAGAAGACTTTGAAATTTGGTGCTAAGGCAATAACAGCTTCTGTCAGATCCTAGTAACTTCATTTGACAAGCATAATGTTTCTACTTTGTCTTCATTTAGGACAGCTTTGCTTCAGTGAGTAGGAAACATAACAATGAGTTGTAATAGCTAGCAGTTCAAACTCTTTTCCAACTGAATCTTGGGTTGAAGCAGACTTTTGCAAATAGGGAAATTAATGGTTTTCACAAGGTTTCTCCTGGAATCACACATCAATGATTTCAAGAATGTAGATTGAAATCATTATGAGAAACCATAAAGAATACATTTAAGATAAGAATTGTTACCATTGTGGCTATCAGAGTACCGGTAACACATATACACCTCTAGATCCTTATCACTGGTGAGGAAATGAATTTCAACTCAGTGAACATGAGAAATATTCATTTATTAAAAGCACATTATAAGGTAGATGATGGGTCAAGCCTAAAACTGGCTATCCACGTGAAAATGAGGATGCATCCCCCTGGGGTGGGTATACAGTCAGGGAAGATGAAGAGCTGTAACCCTGAGGGAGGGAGAGGTCTATGTTATCTTTAGGGCCATGATGGGTGCTTACAAAGGCATTCTTAGATGGTTGGCAAGTGAAGTCATTTTGATCGACACTTGGCTGCTGTATAACTCTTTACCTAGTATGCATGCACTTACCCAGAATTCAGTCTGCTATAATTAGATTCATTAAGTTCCAGGCATAAACGTAGTATTATAATGAAACTTAAATTGTGGGCAAGTTAGGTAGTACCTTCTGCACAGGCATCTGTAGCTGGTTTAGGCCAGCTAAGATTATGTCTCTCCTTTGTCTCTGGGGATGCCTGCAGGGTTCTCTAACTACCAATAGGGTGTTCCTTGGGCAGTCCCTAGGCTGGGCCTCTATTCCTTTGTTCCCCCTGTCGCTCATGTCTGAGTAGCTGCTTAATGGAATGACTGACTCTTGTTGCAATAAATTTTTTTTGTTTATAAAATGCTTTTCAAAAACCATGCTTTATGCAATGATTTTAACCAGCAATAAGCTTGAGTTTTAAGTTAAGCAAGCATTTGAAGATTTCCTTATAGACTGAGGCTCAGCATCCACTAGTCTATACTGAAAAAATGTTGGAGAAAACTAGGGCGCTATACTGACTTAATTCTAGAGAAGTATAACCATATTTAAATTTTTTAATGAATCTAATTATTCAGAAAAAAATACAAGGTGAGGTTATTCTAATACAAATTGAGCAAAGATTCAGGAGATATGGGTTCTGAGACTTCCTTTGCCAGCAGTAACTGTGTGACTCTGGAAAATTTAATTTATTTATTTGGGTTAGGATTTCCTCATCTGCAAAATTAAGAATTTGATTTAATTTATCTTATTTATCTGAAATTTCACTGAACATTAAAGGGATACGTTTTCTCAATACCACCAAAGTAAAATAAGGAACAATTTCTAATCACAAGCCCATTTACCATATTACAAAGTGGCAAATGGGTTTATTTCTGGTTAAAAGGAGAGTAGAAAAAAATCTGCTTGGCATGAACTGCCAATGGAGGTGATACCTAAGAATAATAAGCTTATACTTATTCTTATACAGATGCAGTGATTCTTCTGCATCTGAATAGGATTCAGTTTTTTTTCTCTTGCCTCAAGATAGTATCAGTATTGTATTATATTCAAAAGACATTTAAATTCAACTCCAGAAGCCTGGAAAAATGATTAAAGTTATTTCTGAAAATTTCAGTAAAGGAGAATTATACCCCACAAAACAGAACAAAGCTCCTAAAATTACTTTTTAAGTATGACTTTCTATCCTCAAAGTTCTAAACACATAGCAGGTAATAAAATCATTCCACCTGTGCCTCAAGTCCCAGGTAATTTTGACTGATTTTCACTTTTTCACTCTCTCTAGCCATGCTCTTCTTCCATTTTGAATTTTTATTCCTAGAGTAAATCTATCTTTCTGTTTATACTCAGATTGAGGGAGGAAATAAGGCAAGCTAAAGTGAAACCAATAAAAGTTTTCAGAGCACCTATTTTATCTAGTCATTTTATCTTACATAATTGCATTTAAGCCTCTGAGTCAACCCATGAGATAGGCATTATCATTATTCAAATATTAAAGATGAACAAACTGATTCCATAAGAGGATCCATAACATTTCCAATATTTAATAACTTACAAAAGAATAGTTTTGGGATTGGAACTCATCCTTGCTCTTTTCAATTTTTGACATATGAGTTTAAAAGAAAAGATTATACATTTATTTCATGTAGTAAATTAATACAAAAATAAGATGACTTTTTTTAACACTATCATCTCAGTTTCTGAATAGTTTCAAATTAAAAACCAGAATTTAAGATTTTTTGTTAGATATGGATAAGAGCATATGTTTGCATTCGTACATATGTACATGTATATATACATATACATATATTAACAGATACATATTTTAAGTAATAGTTATCTGAAAAAAAAATTAAATTAACACATCTGCACACACACAACATAGCCTGCAAGAAATAAAAGAATAATCTGAAGTTGGAGACAAACAGATGAGTGTGGTCTCATAAATTTTTCTTTAGGAATAATTTGTGGCTCTTGAAATTTCTGAATGATTGCATGCATCAAAATATTTATCTTTTCACCGCAAAAATTGAATTATTGACAGAACTGACTTCAGAAATCTAGCCTGAACATCATTTTTCCTTAAAATTTTAGACTTTTTCCCCATGGTCTTCTAGTGTCCAGTGTGGTCATTGAGAAGTCAAAAGCCACTTTGAATCATATTACACTTTATTGAATTGATTTTTGGTAACTGGAAATTTTTAGAATTTATCTTTATCATTAAGGTTCAGAAATTTTGCCATTTTTATCATTTAGGTAAGGAAGGGGCTTTAACACTAATCCTTAGAAAATATTGAGCACTTTCAATTTTTAGACTAACTTCTTTCAGTTCTGAAAGACTTTACAAATATTTCCTCCACACTTATTTTTAGTTTTTCTCTTTCTAGACAATTCCTCTAAATTCCTCCTGGACAATTTCTCTAAATCTTAAACTGTTCTCTACTACTTCATATCATTTATCTTTTTGTTCTAATGTTATTGAAATATCCCAAATGTTATCTTTCAAACATCCAAACTTTCTAAAGAATGGGTATGTATAAATATAAATATAATACATACATATAAAATATGTATTTTGATTTCTATATCCAGTTATTAATTTTAAGAGTCTCTTCTGGTCTATCTTCACATATGCATTTTCATCTTTGATTACTCTCTGTGAAGAATGTTCAGATTCACTTTCTATTCTTCTCCCCATGCTTCGTGTCCCTAGCTGGTCACTGTGGAACAATACATGTAAAATCTTCAATGCTCACTTATTCCTCTAGCTTCTGGTTGGGATTTATCAAAAGAGTTTTGCCCCAGTTCCAGTGGGATCTTTTCTCAGCTTTCCTTACAGTGTTTGTTTTTGGAGATATAAGGCTTCTATGCTTCCATTTTTTCTATAAATTAAACCTGTAATCTCCTGCTGGATGGCAGAGGAATGATTACCACAGTAATAAATCTGGAAGAGGTCCCATTGCTCCTCATTCAGAATTTTAAACACTACTGTTTTCAATCCTGCTTCACTCTACCTTCCCTAGTGTCTCAGTCCTTCCAGTGTGGTATAGTATATATAGTATATATTGCCCTGCTTTTCATGGTGCCTATCCAATTATATAGATTTTTACAATATAACTTTTTTCTACTCTAAAATTACATTGATATTCTTCCCCATTGTCTTAGTATATGTTCACATTAAAAAAAATAATCTGTCATTGTTATGACATATGTTATTAGGAGTTTAAAATCTTGGTAATTAAATCTTTAAAATAATTTCCTTCATGATTTCTGTGGGGATAAGAAATTTAAAAAAGAAATTTTAAACAGCTTAAAAAGTCACATTTTGGGAGTTTTACTCTTCAGAATCATGAGAAGCATTCTAGAAAAAACATAAAGCTTTGTTACTTAAATCTTATAATATTAAACATGTTTCATTCAAAATATCAAAATAATATACTTAGGTTTTTGTACTGATATGAAGTAGTTCTCTTTTATAAAATGCAATGAGAAATAATATCAAGCATATGAAGAACCTAGAAGTGAATTAAACACACACACACATTTCTGACAAAAACAATTTGTTTTTCTAAGTTTTCTTTTGGGTGGTTTATATTGCTGTAGGATTATATTTACTATACTCATATACTTCCAACTACTTGAATACATATTAGCAATGCTGGAGCCTCTCCCCAAATAGGTATTTATTTTAGAGAATTACTCTACTAAAAATAGAATAATTATTTTCTAACCTGTAAAAAAATAAGGAGTGATTATTTACTCTTGATTGGTGATTAGCTGTCATCAACCAGACTTTATCAAAGTCCAGCCTTGTGTTTACTCTAACCATCTTTCAGTCCACTCTCTACAATAATCTGTATGACACAGACATTCTAATCAGGTCTTTTCAATAAATTGAAATGAAAAATTTCAATGACTCTATGCCTTTTTAAATGAAGGTAATGCTCATTAGATTATATATTAGCTTTTTTTATCTCTATCTTGGCATTATACATTTCTTAAGTTCATCAATTGTTACTCCTTCACAGTCTCTACCCACATAATTTCATTTGTACGCCTATTTTAAAATTACTCTTATACAATCTTATGCCTTTCCAAATACTTCTCATCTTTCATGACTCAGCTCAAGGTTAACATTTCCTCATGGTGTCATCTGTTGACCTTTTCCACCAAAACCCTTCATAAAACATTCAATAGTTGCCCCTCATCTAATGCTATCATATACTCTACTATCTCAATTATATCACTTATTATATTATATTTTCATTGGTTGAGTTACTTGTCTTTTTAGGTCACTGAAAAACTATTAGTGTCTTAAGATCAAAAATTAAAATTAATTCATTGTTTATTGTTAGCACTTTTGTCTGATAAATTTCAATTGCTCTATAAGTGACTTGATATAATATATTTTCTAGGAAAATAAATATAATAATTTATATAATAAATTTCTATAATTTTATATATGTTCAGTAAGTGAACTTGTAAGACATTGAATTCCAATAGCACTGATAGTCAGGAAATGCATGACAGGAATGAAAAAGATTAATTTGTTAGAGAATCGACCTATATAAATACCTATGTTAAATAATTATAGCTAACATTATAAGAAATTTAAATGTGCTAGGCATTGTTTTAAATGCTTACATACATTTACTCATTTAATTTAAAAATAATTCTATGAAGTAGATGCTTTTGTTATCATTTGAAGGTAAGCAAATAGAGTTCCAAAGAGGTTAAGGAATTTGCTCAAGGTCACAGAGCTAATAAATAGTTATTGCAGGATAAAGTATATAATTTTACAGAATCTGAATGTGTTTTTATTACTTCTGTAAGTTTAAAACATTTTGTTTAAGTTTAGAAGTATTTCATGAACATTAATACTGGATGATACTTTGGCTGATCTAACTGATATTTCAACTTCTAAGAAAGATTATTCAAATAAAGGCTTAAAGAAAAATACATCTATTTTGTAAGTTATATATATTTATTGAAACATGTAAATTTTATATTTTTGGAATATTAGGCATTTGAACAGAGATATTCCTCAGTTTCTGAAAGACAGTAACAAGTTATGAAACCTAATAGATTCTAAGGAATATCTTAAGAAACTTCATATGAAAAGCCAATAACAAAATAGTATCTACCTAATCATTATTTCAATTATCTATCGCTGCTTAACAAAATACCCCATAATTTAGGAGTTCAAAAAACAACGATTTCATTTCATTTGGTCAAAGTTCATGAATCTGAAATCCAGATAGCGCTCTCCTGGGCAGGGCCTCTGTTTTCTTTGGCTTTCACTATGATCATTTACTTTGCTCTAGTCCACTGATAGCTGGGCTGTGCTGGAAGGTGCATGAGGGTTTATTACATGACTGGTGCCTTGACCACCTTCATGTGACTTCTCCATGTAGTGTTGTTTTTTCATGATTGTTAAATTTCTTATGTGCAAGTGGGCTTTCAAACAGGCACAAGTTTGAAAAAGAAAAGCTGAAAAAAATATTTATCTAAAATATATTTCTTCACATATAATAAATAGAAAGTTTACATAGATTTATATAGATGCAGTGTGTATTTATATATGTATTATAAAAATTAATCATGTACACATTTATATACATAATTGTAGATATTTACTTATTTTAAAATACACATCTCTAGCTATCTGTACATACATTTGTACAGCTATCTAAAAAATGTGGAATTGGATTCTAAATATTTATTATTGTATTTAGAAACATTAACTAAATTATGGTATAGATATTGTATGATCTTAAATGTTTGTTTTCAAGGTAGTAGCTTAATTTTCAAATGCCACAAATCACGATGAATTTGCTAACAACTCATTGTACAATATAAACTTAGATTAATGTTCTTCCTCAATATTTCAAAAGGTCCTCTTGATAATTCAAGGCAACTTTTTTCTTGTATGATTAGGTTATTATCATTTTTATACTGTCTAATGGTCAAACTACAACCTCTTTGGAGAAAAGGGAAAGTGATAATTCTTATTTTTTTATTGTTCACATGTGTTCATGTTATTAGTATTAATCTTAGCAGTTTCATTGCAGAATTCTCCTTTTTAAGGCATCAGTTCATTTTTTGAAGAATAGTTTACTTAAAACGATAATAATAATGAAAATTCTACTTAACCAGGAACACAGGCTGCTATACAGCATAGTAGGCTAGAAATGAAGGGAAAAGCAAGGGCGTCACTCTCAATATCTCTTTGTTCTGGAACTTTCACCCTTCCTTCATAGTAATTCACTGATAGTAAATAACATTCACTCTTTAACAAAAGAACTGAAGAGAGGGGCACATTAAACCTCTTATGAAATATAATTAGTTAATTATATAAAATTAATTATCTGCTTTATTTTTTGGTAAAAATAAATATAAAGCATCAAGTCTAGTTTTGAAAAATGGCCACAATATTTCCTATTTCACATACTTTCCCAAAACCTTGTCGTTTTCCCATCAAAAGTTGTAATCTATGTCTTCTGTAGAGTGGAGCAGAGCTTTGTGACTGCCTCAACTAACAGAGTGCTCAGGAAGTGACTTCCAATGAAACCTAGCTCTCTCTCTGGGATACTTCCTTTCAACCCTGCTCACCATTCTGGCAGGTCATGTATAGATAGATATTCTTCCTAGGAGATCCAGCAGAAGTCCCAGCTGACACACAGCATTAATTGTCATCCTTTGAACATCCCTAGTTAATGCCATTTATAGCACAGACAAACTGTTTCCATTCAACTCTGTCTAAATTGCAAATTGATGAGAAAAATAAATGGTTGTTGTTTTATAGCACAAAATCTGAGGTATGTAATGTAGTACTTGAAAACTGGAACAAGAAATTAATGTAATTTCTTCACATTTCAATAGATTGCCTTGCACACACCACTTTGAAGATAATGAAGCCAGGTTATGATTAGAGAAATTAAAATTAATTAAAGTTTGGAGAAAAGGATGAGTAGTACTTTCTTCTGTCAAGATTATATAACAAACATGAGCTAGTCTCTAACCTGATGGAAATTCCTATGTACAAAAATTTTCCTTTGAGCTAATTGTCATTCTGCTTGAGAATCCATCATTATATTATTTCTTGGATAAATATAGTGTTACTGTGTTGAAATGAAGAGGCTAATATATTAAACTGTTATCTATATAAATAGAATGTTTTATAACCTATTGTTTTTCACTGTGGTAATAGGTGAATTGGAAAAATGAAGAGTTTATTTTTTTTAAAGAGGAATTTATACGTGTGATTTTCTGTAGTCAAAATGGATTGAACGTATAGAGTTGAGTTGATGCAACTCTACTAACTCATAGTGAAGGCCAGAAATATCAAGATGTGTGTAAAAGCTATGAAAGTAGCCTAGAGAGTCTCTGAAGGCAAATAAATTGTATATCAAAAACATTTTGTGTGTGTGTGTGGGAATGGACTTATTTACCTCTTCAATGAGTTTTGATTTTAAACATATTTTAATTTTCTTTTCCTATTTTTTCAGATAGAAACTCATTATTGTTCAGTAAAAATTACAGCTGCTATTGTGTATATATTTATAGGAATACACAAAGGTGTTAACTGGAGGTAGATATCATTGTTTCCTTGCTAACCCAAGCAAGTTTGTGGGTCCTAGAACTTGTATAGATCACTGACAATTGAAAAGAGCAGATAGAGGTGAATATCAGAAATCCACAAGGCAGTAACACACTAAGTGTAGAGAATGAAAATAAGATATATATGTGGTTTGGAGGTCCCTGATGCAGTGAGTTATGATATGGATTACTTTGGAAATGACAAAAATTTAAGAAGCATAAAAAAAAATAGATTCTTTTACTCATGTTTAGCTTGAGGCTGCCAATGAACTGTCTCATATGTATTTTGTTAATGCTCATTGCTGGTATTTTTGTTATTGGTAGATCATTTTTTTGTAGTGAAATAATCAGTTCTTTGGCACTGTGGTTGTTAAACCAAAACATTCAATATAGTCTCTATCCAAGCAAAGATTCATTTTCTTATAAATATGACATTCTTTCAGCATTGCAGACGCCATTTAATTTTTGCTTATGCTGAAATATGATTCCTAATAAACAGATGGGTACTTTTTAAAAAGTTTCTCCTTCAACTCCTTTTGACATCTAAATATACTGTGTCATATATAAACACCATTTATTATGTTATCTAGGCAGTGTTATTGTAATAATTTAATATATAATGAATTTACAACATAATATAAATGAATTTCATTTATATTATGAAGTTTATGATTTTCAGTTATAAATATTTTTTCTAGTGGATATTTTATTTTTCTATCTCAAGTTTGTCAAATGGTTAATTCAGTGTCTTATAACAAATCCCAGTAAGTCATAATGAAATCTTGGGTGATGAAAATTTAGACAAATTTGCATTTTACTTATTTGTTTAATTAAGAAGTTTCTATAGTTAGAAAAAAGATTCACTCAGCCCCACAACTTTAATAACTTGATAATGGTTAATTCTTCTGATACGCGGAATTCATTTTAGTGATGTTGGCAAAGTCTAAAAGAGATTTTTTTAAGAGATAACTTTTTAGAGGAGTTTTAGGGTAAAAGAAAATCGAGCAGAGGATAAAGAGATTTCTTCCCAACATGTGCATATCCTACCCCACTATACACCTCCCCACCACTGTGGCACATTTGTACATCATAAACCTAAATTATTATTCGAAGTCCATAGTTCACATTAGGGTTCTCTCTTGGTGTTGTATATTGTATTACTTTTCTCAAGTATATAATGACATATATCCACTACATAGTATCATACAGAATGATTTCACTGACCTAAAATCCTCTGTGCTCCACCTATTCATCCATCCCTCTTTCCTAACTGCTGGCCATCACTGATTCTTTGTGTCCATAGCCTCACCGTTTTCTTAATGTCATATAGTTGGCATGATACAGTATGAAACCTTTTCAGTTTGGATTCTTTCACTTAGTAATATGCATTTAAGATTCCTCCATGCCTTTTCATGGCTTGATAGCTTATTTCCTTTTAGTAATGAATGGTATTCTATTTCCTGGATGTACCACATTTAATTTTCATTTACCCACTCAAGAATATCTTGGTTGCTTCCCAGTTTTGGTAATTATAAATAAAGCTGCTATAAATGCCTGCGTATAGGTATTTGTGTGGACCTAAGTTTTCAATGACGAAATCCATGATTGCTGGATTATATGGTAAAGTGTTTTTAGTTTTGTAAGAAACTATAAAATTGTCACCCAACATGGTTGCACTATTTTGAATTTTCACCAGCAATGAATGAGAATCCCTGTTGTTCCACATCCTTACCAGCATTTGATATTGTCAGTGTTTTGGATTTCAGTCATTCTAACTGGTATGTAGTAGAACCTCATTGTTGCTTTAATTTGCAATTGCCTAATGGCATATAGTTTTTAGCATCTTTTCATGTTATTTGCCATCTGTATATCTTCTTTGGTGAGGTGTTTGTTCAGGTCTTTTGCCCATTTTTAAATGAGGTTGTTTATTTTCTTATTACTGACTTTTAAGAGTTCTTTGTGTATTCTGGGTAATAGTCCTTTATCAGATATATCTTTTGGATGTATTTTTTTTTCCTGATCTGTGGCTTGTCTTTTTATTCCTTGACAATCTTTCACAGAGCAGAAGTTTATAATTTTAATGAAGTCAAGCTTATCAATATTTTCTTATTAATTTCTTAAATGGAAAATAATCCCCATAGTTTCCTGTGAAACACATAGCTGTTAACAAGAAATTCTATACAGATATACTTTTACTTTTCAGTTTGCTTTCTTTAAGGAAGAAATACACTTTTCTAGTTCATATTTGGTAATAACACTCTTTAATTTTCTAAAAGCAAATATACAAAGTCCATCCATGGTGTAAGTAAGCTCTGTCTGTTAATAAGAGTGTTCAGACTGAGAACTGAAGATAGCTGTTAGCTCAACTTGTGATGTGGCGGTGTTACTTTAGTGTATTTTTCTACATTCAGGAGAAAAATAGCATATCGTTAGGATTCAAATAGAGAAGCAAAACGAATAAGGATATACATTATAAGATATTTTTCAGAGAATTGGTTTATATGACTGTAGGGGCTGGTTAGGCAAATCTGATATCTATAGAACAGACCACTAGGAAGGACAGGCTGAAATGTTCAAGCATGGAATGAAGCTACTGTTTATAGATAGAATTTCTTTTTCTTCAAGTAAGTCTTAGTTTTGTTCTTAAGACCTTTCAACTGATTAAATAAGGCCACACAGATTATTTAGGAGATATACATTTACACATATTTATAACAAAATATACCTGTTACAGTCCTCATTTCTGCAACTGGTGACATGGTCACAGCTGGTGTTTACAACTACCTTTTTTTGCTACCCCATTTCATATTCCCTTTGTCTTCAGCAAGCATGTCAGTTGTTTGTGATTCTTTGTCTGGTATTTTGACCAAGTCTTTATTCCGGAAGGGTCTAGGAGTTTAGTAGTTTTACCTGAATTGTGTTGTAGTTTTCCACTGACTTTAATCAGATGACGATATTACTAATTGATGACATAAGGCCTCTTTTATATTCTAGACATACTCTTTCTTATCTCCATGTGAACTAGCAGTTCAGTTTTCCCCCAGTAATCAGTATCAGTCATTCTAGCCAGTAATTACGTTAATTCCCTTCTTTATCTCTGTATTAAAAAGCATGAATGGTCCACATTGACCTGAAAGCAGTTTTACCTTCCAACTCAATGGAATCATTGTTATTTCCCTGGTGGAAGCATTCCATCAGGTGATTAAGACGGGTAGTGAAAATTTTTGCTAGAGAATCCTCATTAACAAGTGGAACACTAGTGGGCAATAACGAGTGGAGCCACTCCCAATTTCACCTCTTGATTCCTGGAAGAGAAATCCTGGTTCTGGATAAAACAACACCATATATTTATAACATGTTTAATTTAGCGTACTTTAGAATATATACTGCATACTGGAAGACATTACTCTATGCCATATAAATTATATGGCTAAATAAAAATACTGCAAGCTAAAATTAGACACTATCTTAATTTTAGAGATGTATTCATTTTTTTTTTTTTTTTTTTTTGTCCTAAGGAAGCTCATAAAGGTATGGTTACCCAGCTGTCTTTGCATTCCAGCACACACATTAACAATCAAGTGATGACCTTCTTTACCATCAGGAAAACCTGAGAACCTGGTGTTCCTAATAGCAACAAAAATCTTCCTTACAGTAACACGTTTCAGTGCTAAAGCCATACAGAAAAGAGAAATGCTGTTCCTCATTTAGTAACCTTACTAGAGAGGGTTTTTTGTTGTTGTTTGTTTGTTTGTTTATTTGTTTTTTTCACAATTCTTGATGTTTCTTAGGGAAACAAAGTTTAAGTCATTCCTTCAAGACAAGAAGGGGGACACAGCATTTATTCCAGCTTTTAGGTTTTATGTCTATGTCTAAATTTAATTTCTTTTTTTACTATAAGGACAACATAATCTTTTGAAATTGATATCTATAACATGCATAGAAAAATTTCCAGTTTTATTCTTGGCACAAAAATAGAGGAATTGTTTTTTCAATTAATTCTTAATTTTGCAGTTCATAAATTACTACTATTTTCGATTCCAGTATCCTCTCCAAAATTTACACCTTAGTATATATCTTTCCAGGCATCGTAATACATTATGTAAATATATTAATCGGAAAATAGAAAATAACCAATAGGCACCTAATACATCTATATATCTATATTGATGCATTTATTTGTCTATCTACTCTTCTTTCTAAGGGAGATGACTCCTCTTATAATCGCTCTTCAAGGATGTTCCCAGAAGCAGTCTACTGACTAAGGCAGTTTTGTTCTTATCTCGTGACTTATTGAACTAGTACTTATTTAACTGGTACTATATTCTGGGATTTACGGAGTAACAGTATACAACTCCATAGCAGGAGGTTTGGAGAGAAAAATCACAAAGAAGAGAATGACAGAGTGACCGAGTCATAATAATGGTGGAAAAATCATATGAAATAAAAAATAAACTGTTCTGGAATAAATTCCAACTAAGTTTGCCTTGGATTCTGGATGAACTTTGAAGTTTAAGTTTTAGCCATATGAGTTTGTATATGCATTTTTAAATGAACATTTGTTTGTTTGTTTGTTTTAAGGCCTGACATTCATTCCCCATTCTTGCGATGAAATGTTTGTTTTCCTTAGGTATACTACCTCTCCTTCATTTTCTGTCATGTTGCTTGTGTGATCTTGACCCACTACTAACTTGTTGTGATAGGCACTTTATTGGGGCTTATTCAACACTCTACTATTCCTACCACAATGATTCATTAAAGGATGGATATGGAGCTAAATTTAAGTCAAGGGGGTGGTTAAGCTCAAAGAGAAGAAAGAGCCTTTCTTTTATGTTCCATGTATGCTGAACTTGGAAGCAACAAAGATATAATTGTGTAGCTCTTAACAGACATCTTGCCACCTCACTTCAATGAACTACTTGAGAATAAAGACAACCCCTGAAGAAAGCAGGGGGGTGGGGTGGAGGTTGAGGAAGGAGAGGGAGAGAGAGAGATCCAATGACATTTTTTAAGGCTCTTAAATGCAGTCGCATTTAAAGCCAAAATATCCCCAAATTTCTCATTTTTGTCAGCCAATTATTTTTTAATTTCTTAAGCCAATTTTTAAAAAAGTATTTCCCCCCTTACAATATAAAGGGCATGGACACAACTCTTACTGATAGAACAATTAAGCTTTTCTTAGTTAAACTTTCTAGATACGGTGATCATATATCCAAATCAAGATGACTTTTAAATGAAAATGGGAACCATTAGTAATTGCACAGCATCAAAAGGTATAAATTGTGACTTTGTTCACCAAACCCATAAGAATGGTCATGATAACAATACAGCAAAGATCGGATAGATTAGCTTGACTCCACTTCTAGCAATAAACTTTAATAAAATGAGAGCAATGCCTTCTCAGGACCCTAGCTCTAAGCAAGTATAAGACTTCTACTATGTATGAGATATATTATCAAAGATATTGGCGAGGATAAGAAGCAGGAAATAAAAATGTGCTTGCTATATACTTATTGCTGATGTTTGTTTTTCTCCCTTTGATTTCCTGGCTTCTTTATTTTTCATTTCATTGCTTTTATTCTTTATGCTTGACTAACCTGTCTGCTGTCATCATTCACAATACACATTATAAGTTTCTAGTGGCTATTATATTTCAATAAATACAGATTTCAAATTTTTAACTGGAAATCTGTAGAAAATAAAGTAAATAACAGAAATTGTGTTTTATGTAGCACTTTTCTGGAATTAGTTTATTAAGGAATATCTGTGTGCCTAAAAACCTTAGAAAAACAAAGCTTAAAGATTTATTAACAATTCTTGGTTATTGCAGGATAGGATTTTAAAACAACATAATTGCAAAATATTTCTAGCTTCATTTCCTCAAATTACATAAGAAAATGCAAAAGTCTTTAAGCTATCCAAGTCTTGTAGAGAACTCAATTTAAAAAACAACAACAACATCATTTTAATGCTCGTTCTTGTTTGTAATTATAAATCAGGACAATACTGTTCAGACTGTTAAAATGCATTACTTTTAAAATAATGAACTATTTATTTTTCTCAAATTCAAGGCCTGAAACTGTCTTAATAATAATAACAATAATAATAATAATAATAATAATAATAATAATAATAGTTAGCTGTATTTTCCCCCTGAATGATGCTAATGAGAATTAGACAATTTACAACTTACACACAATTTATAGAGTTTCTGTCCATGATAAACAGTTTGTTCCACATATAGATGCAAATTACCACAAACTTCATATCTATTTGTTGATATTCTCATTCTATCATTTTTTTACTCTCTCATATTGTAAGATTAAATCTTATGAGTCCAAGTTTTTCTTTATTATGTTAATTTGTGAATCTTCTCAGTGCTGGTCAACAAAATAAAATTTTAAATGGTCAATCTTTCCACGCAGCTGTATTAGAGCAAATACTCTTCTACTTCATAATTCTTTTTAAAAATATTATTTCCAATGGAAATATCTTATAGAATATCTTCATATAGCAATTATTTCAGTCACTGTAAAAGTTATCTTTAAACTTTTATAATATACTGATATGATTAAAAATTGTATTTAAATAGATATCAATGTTTTCTAAAAGCTATTAAAACTTGTCTTTTGATTTTGACTAGATTAAGATAACTATTAACACATTCCTTTTTCATATGTTTAAAAGTAAAAGAAAATGTGAGCCTCTATTAGATTTCTCTTATTTCAACACATTTTGAAACTTTTTTTATCATTTAAATTAACACAATCTTCATAAAGAACCAGATTGTCTACACACAACTAAGTGTTGAAGATTGAAAGAGTTAATGTGTTTTTACTACTATTATTATTTTTAGTTATTATCAGTATAATAGTGAGGTAATCTGTGCATACCTCTTAAAAATAACAGTAACAGTACATGAGGATACAGTATGTAGAACAAGTGAAGATTAATTTTCTTCACTATACTCCTTCCAAGCCCCGTTCTTCTGGGGCAAATGTTAATAGCATTTCTTCTTCATTTAGTTCTTCAAAATGATTGCATTACAAATTTATATTTATATATTTATTTCTCTGTTTATAGACATATTAATTTTGAACAAGATCTCTTGACTCCCTGCTATAATCAGTTTCATTTTTTCTTTCTCTTTTACCAGTATCTTTTAAATGTTTTACAGTTTTATACTAATTTCTCTTTAACTTAAAACAATATGCTATAATACTATCAAATTGAAGACAGCAATACATACATTAAAAAGATTATACATCTCTATCGAGTTGAGTTCACCACGGACACAAGGATGGTTCAACATACACAAGCCGATCAATGCGATTCACCATAAGCAAAATAAAGAATATAAATATTATGATTATATCAATACAGGCAGAAAGAGCATTTGAAAAAATACAGCACCCATTTATGATTAAAACAATAAAATGGGAATAGAAAGAAGTAACTCAACATAATAATTAGGGCCATATTTGACAAATCCTCAGCTAATATCATACTTAATGGTGAAAAACTAAAAGCTTTTTCTCTAAGATCAGGAACAAGACAAGAATGCCCACTCTCACCGCTCTTATTTAATATAGTATGAGAAGTCCTAGCTAGATCAATCTGGCAAGAGAAAGAAATTAAAGGCAGTCAAATTGGGAATGAAAAAATCAAACTCACTTTTTGCAGATGACATGCTTCTCTATATAGAAAACCCTAAAGACTACCAAAAATTATTAGAAATAATAATCAAATACAGTAAAGTTGCAGGATACAAAATCAATGTATAGAAATTCATTGTATTCCTATATACTAACAATGAAATTTCAGAAAAAGAAATGAAAATTTTTTATCTTGCAAATTGCAACAAAAATAGAAAGTACCTAGAAGTAAACTTAACAAAACATGTGATGAACCAATACACTGAAAACTATAAGGCATTATTAAAAAATCAAAGAAAACACAAAGAAATAGAAAGCTATTTTGTGTGTATGACTGGAAAAATCAACAATCAACATAACTAAAATGGCCTTATTATCCAAAGCATATACAGATTTAACACAATCCCCTTCAATATCCCAATGGCATTTTTTAAAGAAATAGAATAATAAATTATCAGATTTATATGGAGCACAAAAGACCTCAAATAGCCAAAGCAATCCTGAGAAAAAAGAATAACACCAGAGTTACCACACTTCCTGACTTCAAATTATACCACAGGGACAGTAATCAAAACAGTGTGGTATTGGCAGAAAAACAGACACACAGACCGTGGAACAGAATTGAGAGTCTAGAAATAAATTCACATATATATGGGTGAATAATCTTCAACAATGGAGCCAAAAATATACAGTGGAGAAAAGAAAGCCTCTTCAGTAAATGGTGCTGGGAAAATTGAAAAGCCATATGTAAAAGAATGAAACTAAAGTGCTATCTGTCACCATAGATCAAAGACCTAATTATAAGGCATGAAACAATAAATTACATAGAAGAAAATATAATATTAAACTCATGGACCTTGGTTTAGAGAAAATTTATGAATTTGACCTCTAAAGAGAAGTAAAAGCAAAAATAAGCAAATGGGACCATATCAAATTAAAAAAAACTTCTGCACAGAAAAATAAACCATCAACAAGACAAAGAAGCAACCTTCTGAATAGGAAAAGATATTTGTAAACAATGTCTACAATAAGGGGCTAATATCTAAAATATATAGAGAACTCATATGACTCAACAAGACAAACAATCCAATTAAAAAATGGGCAGAGGACCTGAACAGACACTTCTCCCAAAAAGACATGAATGACCAACAGACATAAAAGAAACTCAACTGTACTAGTTATTAGGAAAATGCAAATCAAACTGCAATGAGATATCAGCTCACTCCTGTAAGAATGCTATCATCAACAAGACAATTAATAAGTGTTGGAGAAGTTGTGGGGAAGAGGGAACTCTTGTGCACTGCTGGTGGGAATGTAAATTGGTACAGCCACTATGGTAAACAGTATGGAGTTTCCTCAAAAAAATTAAGAATAGAATTACTATATGACCCAGTAACCCCTCTTCTGGGTATCTACTCCAAAATCTTGAAAACATTTTTCCATAAAAATATGTGCATCCCGATGTTCATTACAACATTGCAGTGGCCAAAACATGGAAATAACTGAAGTTTGCTTTGATAGGTGCCATTTACAACATGAATGGATCTTGAGATAATCATGCTAAGCAAAATAATTCAGACCAATCAAGTTGAGAAGCACATAATTTCACTCATATGTGCAATATAAAAATGAAAACAGCAAACAAGACAAACAAAAACTCATAAACACAGACAACAGTTTAGTGGTTAACAGAGGGAAAGAGAGGTGAGAGAGAGGTAGATAAGGGTAAAGGGGTCAAGTATATGGTGACAAAAAGAGATTTAACTTTGGGCGATGAACACACAATGTAATATAGAGATGATGTACTATTTAATTGTACACTTGAAACTATATTTTTTTAACCAATGTTACCCCAATAAATTTAATTAAAAAAACAAAGAAATCATATTCAAAAATCTTTTAGATATTTAGTCGTTTATATTTCATATTTATATAACATATATTTTATACTATTTATATTTTGTATATTTATATGATCTAATATTAATCTATGTAATTAAAATGATTATTTATTAATTAGACAAAGAAGTTACTGATTTCAAGCTATGAGACTATTTGTAATTTTTTTTCTCTAACTTCTTCTGCCAGTTTTTACTTTCGATTTCTTTTTGTTATCATTTTATTTGCAGAGTTCAGGTTTATAAGCGTTATAAACTACACTTTAAATATAATGGCCTTTTATGTTTTATTAATAAGTTAATTCTAAAAATTAGAAAATATAAAGATTTAAATTATTAAGATTATATAAAAATCTTTTACTCTAAAATAAAGTTATTACAGAAAGACAAAAATGTAACCCTATGCTATTTATATCTACCAATCAATGGATGATCCTTCACATATCATATTCTAACATAGTCTTCTTTAATTTTTTTCTCACATTTTATGTTTCCTGAGTTGTACTTAGCCGCCTTTAAAAAGTCCCAACATTCTTTTCTTTTGATATCTTGTTTTTCTTCATTCTAGAGCAATGTATTTTGAGCTTGTTGAATATCTGACTTTATTTTGTCTTAAATTTGATTGACAGTTTTTCTAAGAATGGAATTTATTCTTAATACTTAAACACATTATTGTCATCTCGAATATAGGCTGGCTATCAAAAATTTGATATGGTTGGTTTTCATTTCTTTATTTCTATCTCTCTAAGAATTTTATACTTATAGCTATGAAAATTTAGCGATCTATTTCTAAATATTGGTCTTATTTGAAAATCTTGTTCAACCATAGTGATCCCTTTTATTCTGGTAATTGTTTTTCTTCTTAATAGTTCCTCTCCTCTGTTAATTGTACTTCCTTCTGAAACTCTTGTTATGTAGATGCTCTATCTCTTGCCTCTATCTCCATATGTCTCTTTATGTTTCTCTTAGATTTTTTCATCTGTAGCTAAAATAGATATAGTAAAACTTCTTTTTCTTTCATTAATAGACTCCTCCAATTCCCTTTGCTTTGCTAATTCAGATCTGTTTATTGTTTTCACATTGTTTGATTTCTTCAAGTACCGGGTGTTAGGATGGTCTGGTTTTATTATTACTTTAAAACTATAGTATTGTAGCTGGGGTGGATTTCCTCTGCAATTGTGTTGACTTGTTTCCCTTGAATGAGGATGACTTACTTTGATATGGGTAGAAATTTCTGGATAAGGAGCAGAAAGACAGATGGAAGTCCCAAAACTTTCTAAATGAAAAAGTTAATTTTCAGGTTATACTTCACTGATGTTGTCATAGCTTAAATTGTTTTTTCCAGGAATAATGGTGATCTAAGAAGACTCTGATTCTGCCTGGGCTCTGTCTTTCAGAACAACTCACAGATAATTTGATGAAGAGCAATGCAGGAAAGTGTGTACCCCCTGCAGTGAGATCAGTATGCGTAAAGGTATAGAGGCAAGACAGAATGTGGAGTATGTACAGAGTTGAAGTGGCTTAGTGTACAGGAGCAGAAGGTGTGTTCTGCATTGTTCCCCATGACTAGCTTCAAGATGGAACTGAAAATACTAAGCCAAATTCAACTTTTTTTCCTTTTAAATATATATTATTTTTTAGAGCGTTTTTAGGTTCAAAGAAAAATTGAGTAGAAAGTACAGGGAGTTCCTATATATCCTTGCCTCCATACATGTAAACCGTCCCCTACTATCAATATCCCCCACTAGAGTGGTACATTTGTTAAAACAGATGAGCACACATGACATATCATTAGTATGCAAAGTTGGTAGTTTACATGAGGGTTTACTCTTGGTGTTGTACAGCTTACAGGTTTTGACAAGTGTACAATAATATGTATTTGCCTTTTATCATACAGAATAGTTTCACTGGGTTAAGAATCCTCTGTGCTCTGCCTAGTCTACTCTTCTTCCCCCTAAACAGCTGGCAACTGCTGATGTTTTAACTGTCTCGATAGTTTTGCCTTTTCCAGAATGTTCTATAGTTGGAATAATACAATATGTAGTTTGTTCAGATTGGCTTCTTCACTTAGTAGTATGTATTTAAGTGCCCTTGATGTCTTTTCATGGCTTGATAGCTTATGTCTTTTAAGCACTGAATTAAAATCCCTTTGTCTGAGTGTACCACAGTTTGTCTATTAGCCTAGTGAAGAACATCTTAGCTGATTATAAATTTGGTAATTACAAATAATACTGATATAAAAAAATCCATGAACAGGATTTTTGTGGACTTTTTTTTTTAAGTAAGAAAAAAACAATTATAGTAAGAAGGCTTTGAGTTTTGGAGGTTTGTTTGTTGTTGCAGTTAGAAATAATTATCTCTACTGATACAACTGACCAAAATTTTATTACGTTAAAAAAATCTTGTTTAGGTCCTTCAATTTGTATAAGGGGACATTAATCTTACCAATTAATTTACTCTCCAAAGTACAGAAATATGATCATCTTCATAGTGTTTCCCAGTTAGAAAATTTAGATTTTATAAATTACCAAATTAAATAAATGCATTAATCAAAAACTTCAGCTAAAATAAAATCAAGCTATATGCATTTGTGTTTATAAACAGAATGATACAATAGTCTTGCTCACCAAGATTTGGATTCGATTGAACTGACCTATTTTGTGCTGTAAATACATGAAGTTATATATTTATGTGTCTGTGAAAATGTTTAGTAAGGTATGAGAACCAAGCTTAAACAAAGCCACATTAGATAACTATGCCAGTTATGAAGCATAAAATATAAAGTTGTGTGACCTTCTATATTTGTGATACAGATAGTATCATTTTTTGATAGCTATTCTTTATTCAAAAATTAAAGTCTTTTAATGTTGTCAGTCATTGTGCTTGAAATTAGGATGTAAAGATGAAAACCTTTTGGACTCTTCCCTCAGGTAATTCAATCTTGTAGGGAAGGCTCATATAAACAAACAACACAATGCTTGGTGATAAGGACATCGATAAATGTCTTAAACATATTACAGCAACAGCACAGAGGAGAAACACAAGATAATAAAGTGTATAATTCTCTCTAGTGATTGGAAGACCAGGTGAAGATTTAAAAAAGCAGAGATATCTTATAAAAGTTATGAATGATGAGAAGTAAAGGTGCTATACCTGTAAGTATTTATTATTTAGGACATGCTTACCTTACCAAAGCTTCCAAATACATACATATATTTTATTTATCAGATAGATAACATTATTAAGTTTTTAAGAAAAATACAATTTAGAGCTGATATCTTTAGAAAGGTAGTATCTTCAAAATACCAGCTAAACTAGAAGGACATACTCTAGTTTTAGTAGTACTGGTAATAGCCTCTTCGATGGCTTGCTTCTCTATTTCTAATAATATGCCTTTAAAAAAATGTTCTTTAGGGTTCAGTAGACCATGAAATAGTCTCTGCAGAAGTACCCCTGGTGCCAGCTCTGAAACAAACATTCATTTTGGCTGTCAACTAAAAGAACTTGGAAGAAATGAAGCACATTCATTATGTACTGATATATTCTGACTAGATAATCCTTTTATGTTGGAGGCAGTATAAAATCAAGTGCAGATTACTGTTGGCAAAATAGTAAAAAATAAAATTCAGTTGAGCTGCAACAGTTTTGCTTCCAATTTCACAGCTGGGTAATTTTCTTTATAAACTTCTATTAAAAAGTTTTTCTGGGAATGAACATATTAAATAAACAATTTATAATATAGTAAGGTTAGACAAATCAACAAACTTTCAAAATGATATGTTTATATTTTCAAAATGAGATGGTTTCAGTGTTATATGATCTATAATTCAGTTAAGTAACTTAATTAATTAGAATTGGAATTATTAACATGAAAATGCAGTTACAGTAAAATTTTTATAAATTTTTTAGGAAATGTTACTTATAACATTACTTGTACTTATAACTGGAAAATATAAATATTGGCTTTTTAATATCCTAAATTATTAAAATAATAAGTTACTTCCTGTTTAGCCATAATCATAAAAATTTGGTGACAAATGTTATTAGAAAGTAAATAGAGTAGGACTAAATTAACTTTTCGGGAGTAAAGGTTAGATATCTTAAACATGGTACAGCAACAGATTGACTGTTTGCTATCTTCCAAAGGAAAAAGACACACATTTAATTATATTTTGCATTGTAAGAGGTCCCTTAGACATTTACCTAAACCGTTCCCTTTTTAAATGGAAACTTACTTCTTTGTAAATAATCTACTCAAACTTAGTACTTTGTCACCTATTATTCAAAGCGTTTTATTATCTCACCTCATTCTACATTTATTCTAGTCATGAGTGAAATAGCAATAGCATTTAAAATGGTATCCAGATTTTTCTTTTGGAATAGGTGAGGTGGATTTTGACACATAATGCTTCTGCCATTTTTTTTAGCAGCAACCTCAGACTATATCTTCAGTCATAATAAGCAGAATTATTTCTTATCCTGGTATCTATCCCACAAAGCAGTGATAGTGAATATGGAGAACAATGATGGCATTATATAACATGTCCAAATGTTATACCAGTTATAGTCAATAAGAAACTATATAAACAAAAGGACTTTTTTAAACAAATTCTTTTTACCTTTAATAAAATCAGGGGAAAATTGTTAAATAAATCTTTGCCAAATTTGGGAGAGTAATTTTGGTATAGTCTAATTTGAAATACATGCTATGTAACACATTCAAAATTTACTTTGGAGTTTCATACTATACCTTAAAAAGATAATCATTCTTCAAAGGCCTGTTTTGATATCACATACACAGCTGTAAGCAGCTTCTAAATGAGTAGTGTTAAAAATCGTATATTTCATAGTGGTTAATGATTTCCCCAGTCACTGCCAATGAGGCCCACTAACCCAAATAAATTTACTTACCATCATTTTCATAAACACATTCAGTGATTAACTCTATGTATATTAAGCTTTTTGAGCTAAGGAATGAGTTTTAATGAAAAAAAGTAATCACCTCTTTATTCAATATCTCTTTATTCCTATATGAATTTTTTCTGATTACTACATGCTCATCATGCAAAATGCAGCCATTATTGAAATACATTCTATTTTTTACCCAACTTAAAATAATACAACTACTTTTTATTTAACAGTAAAAAAAATACTTTTATTTAATTAATAATATACTTTTTTACTTAAAAAATTAGTTTCATGCTTTTGGAAAAGGATATTTACAACTAATAGGCAATGATTTTTTTTTTTTTTTTAATGTAGGAAAGGAAAAAATTCTCCTTTACTATCTTAGTATCTATCCCCAACTGGTGCCTCAGAATTAAACTGACAGATCAACAGGAGAAAAACATAAGTGTTTTAATTACTTTTTTACATGTATATGTGAAACTTAAAAAAAAAATGAAGACCCAAAGAATCAGAGTCAAACTCTTACATGCTAAGTTGGACACAAAGAGTAGTAAATTACAAAAAAAATATGTGACAAGACAAATGGGGTTGGGCTAGGGTAGATAATCATGAAAAAGAAACTAGAAAGATAAGAATTAGTTTTAGTTTACTTATAGAGATTTCCCTCAGTTTCCAATCCCCATGCCTGGTGATAAGAAGAATGTTTTTTCCTCCTGGTTTCAGGAGGACATCTTTGCTGGGAGAGTTTTATCTCCTGCTTTCAGGGGAAAAACAAGGAAGGTCAGTGGCATATACACAGTGGCATATTTTGGGGTGATGTGTTCTGAACTCCTAAAAAGCATCATAATTTTGCATACTGTATTAATTGTCTATTGTTGCTATAACAAATTACTACAAAATTAATGGTTTAAAAATAATACAGATTTATTATTTTACAGATTCGGAAGTCAGAGTCCAAAATGGGTCAATAGGGCTCTCTTTCTTCTGGAGCCCTAAGGGAGAATCCATTCCTGTCTTTTCCAGCTTCTAGAGGCTTCCTACATTTATTAACTCAACCCATTTCTCCATCTTCAAAGACAACAACAGAGTATCTTCAGATTTCTCTCTCTGTCTCTCTTTCCCTCCATTCCTTCCTCCTCCTCTTTTTTTTTTTATTTGTTTGTTTGTTCGTTTGTTTAATGGTGACATTGGTTAACAAAATCCAATAAGTTTCAGCTGCACATTTTAACAGTAAGACACATATATATATATATTTACATTGTGTGTTCACCTCCTATAGTTAGATTTCTTTCTGTCACCACATATTTGACTCCTTTTACCAAATCTAACTCTCCCCTCCCCCTTCCACCCTACCCTCTGGTAACCACTATTCTATTGTCCATATCCATGAGTCTCTGTTTATTCTGTTTGTTTGTTGCTTTTAGATTTATATCCCACATATAAGTGATATTGTATGATTTCAACTTTTTCTGTCTGGCTTATTTCACTTAGCATGATTATCTCGAGGTCCATCCATGTTGTCGCAAATGGCAGTATTTCATTTCTTCTTATGGCTGAGTAATATTCCATTGCATATATGTACCACAGCTTCTTTAGCCAATTATCTATCATAGGACATTTTGGTTGCTTCCATGTCCTGACCACCATGAATAATGCTGCTATGAACATCGGTGTCCAAATATCTTTTTTGATATGAGTTTTCAAGTCTTTGAAGTAAATACCCAGTAGAGATATTGTTGGATCATACAGTAGAGATGAGAATTAGAAAAGAGAGATGAAAAAACCAAGGATTGTCCTCTCTTTTCTAACCCTCGTCTCTCCCCAACTCTCACATCTGCTTCTGTCATTACATCGACTTCTTTAATTCTCATCCTTCTGTCTCTTTTTTATAAGAACCTTTGGGATCACATTGGGCTCCCATATGGATAATCTAGGATAATATTCCTGTATCAAAATCCTTAATTTAGTTATATCTGTATAATCCTTTTTTAGCATGCAAAGTAATGTATTTACAAGTTTTGGAATTTAGGATGTGGATATTTCAGGGTGCCATTATTCTACTGATACACATATATAAAGGGAAACATGTTAATGAAATAAATTAATTATGGTCTCTAAATTTTCACATCTTGAATCTACTTTAAAAATATTTATTTATATAAATAGATGACACTTATTAAGAAAGTATAAAAATCAAATATATAGAGTTCATAAAATATTGCAAAATGAGCACACAAAGCAAGACGTAGAATTAGAATATTGCCAACACCATTTATTGAAGAGACTTTCCTTTATTCATTGTATATCCTTAGCTTCTTTGTCATAAATTAGTTGGCTATACATATTTGGGTTTATTTTGGGAATCTCAATTCTGTGTGTCTGTTTTTCTGCAGTATCATATGGTTTGGATTACTATAGCTTTGTAGTATATTGTGAAATCAGGGAGTGTGATACCTTTGGCTCTATTCTTCTTTCTCAGGACTGTTTTGACTCTTTGGGGTCTTTTGTAATTCCATGTAAATGTTAAGATTTTTAAATCTATTTCTGTGAAAAATGCCACTGAGATTTTGATAGGGATTATATTGAATCGTAGATGGCTTCATGAATTACGGACATTTTAACAGTGTTAATTCTTTTAACCCATTTACACAAAATATATTTTCATATCTTTGTGTCTTCTTCAATTTCTTTCAAAAATGTCTTTTACTTTTCAGTGTACAGGTCTTTCACTTACTTCATTAAGTTTATTCCTAGGTATCTTATTTTTTGTTGTTGTGATTACAAATGCAATATTCTTCACTTATCTTTCTGATAGTTCATTGAGAAAACTGGACAGCCACATGAAAAAGAGTTAAACTAGCCCACTACCTTATATCATAAACAAATATTAACTGAAAATTACATATTTGAATGCAAGACCTGAACAATAAAATACATACAAGAAAACACAGGCCCTAAGCTTTTGGACATCAGTCTTAGGGTTTTGTTGACTTTGATTCCAAAGGCAAGGGGAAAAAAACAAAAGTAAACTAATGGAACTGCATCAAACTAAATAGCTTTTGCACAGAAATAAAACAAAATGAACAAAAACACCAACAAAACCAACCTAATGGAAGATAATTTGCAAATAGTATTTATGACAAGGGGTTACTATCTAAAATACATAAAATAACTTAAACAACTCAACCATAAAAAATCAAACAACCTGATTAGAAAAATGGACAGAGAATGTTAATAGACTTTTTTTCTAAGGAAGGCATACAAATAGCCAATAGGCACATAAAAAATGTTCAACATTATTATTTAGTAAGTAAATACAAATTAAAACCACAATGAGATATCACCTCACACATGTCAAATGGTTATTATGAAAAAGACAAGAAATACCCTTTGTTAAAGAGCATGCAGAGAAAAGGGAATCCTCATACACTGCTGGTGGGAATGTAGTTTGGTACAGCCACTATGGAAAACAGTATGGAGATTTTTCAAAAAATTAAGAGTAGAACTCCCATACTATCCAGCAATTCTTATTCTGCATTTTTATCCAAAGAATATGGAAACACTAATTGAAAAGATATAAGTACTCTTATGTTCATTAGAGCATTATTTATAATTGGCATGATATGGAAAAAACATAAGTGGCCAGTGACAGAAGATGAATAAAGAAAACACACACACACACACACACACACACACACACACAATATATTTCATTATATATATATTTCATTATATATATTTCATCATATATATACAATGAAATAGAATATATTTTTTTTAAAGATGAAATATTGCCATTTGTGACAACATGGATGAATCTTGACAGAATTATGCTAAGTGAAATAAGATACCTGGAAAATTATAAACACCATATAATTTCATTCACATGTGGAATTTTAAACAAGCAAACAAACAAAACAAAACAAAAACCACACTCATAGATATGGACAACAAATTGGTGGTTACAAGAGGCAAATAGAAGTGAGGGGAAAGTGAAATGGGTAAAGGGTGTCAAATATATGGATGGCAGTGATAAAAATTAAATTTTTTTGGTGGTGAACAAGCTATAGTATATACAGATATTGAATTATATTGTTATATAATGTTATTTATCAATATTACCTCAATAAAAAAAATAGAATACTGCTTGTAGTCAAGAAATTTGGCCATCTCATGTCATCTCTAGATCTCTCCTCCCTCTGTCCATTCCAAAAGTAACCATTCTCATAATCTGGTTTTTCAGTTTTTCTATTTTGAACTTTATATAAATTGAATAGATATAGCAGGGCTCTGTGTATAGCTTGTTATGCTTAATATTATACTTTTAAAATTAATACATTGTATTGTAAGGACTGTAGTTAATTAATTTTTATCATTGTACAGCATTCCATTGATAGAATATACCACAATTTATTTATTCATTCTATAGTTGTTGAAATTTTGGTTGTTTGCAGTTTGAGAATATTCTAAATAATGCTTTTTTGAATAATCAATGACCTATGTCTCTGCCATCACATGTCTCTTGGGGCATATGCATATGTATTTCCATTAGATATATACCTAGGAGTGAAATAGCATAGTAATTGGACATGTGTGTATTCAATTGAGGTGACATCACTAAGCTAATTTCCACAGTGATTAAATTACTTCATACTCTCATGAATAGTAAAATTAGATTTCTAGTTGCTTGACGTTTTTTGCCAATAGTTTAATTATTTGTCTTTTTTACTTTAGACATTCTTGTGTATGTGTACTAGTATTTCACATTAAATTAGTTTTATACTTTAAATTGGCATTTTCTTGGTTAATAATTAAGTTGAACATTTAAGCATATTTTCATAATATTTACTGGCTTTTGGATATCTTCTTTTGTGAAGTGTCTCCTTAAGTATTTTGCTTATTTTCCTTTTTGATTGCCTGTCTTTTGTTATTTGTAATAATTATTTATGTATTCTGGATTCTAGCCTTTTGTTAATTATATGTTGCAAATATCTTATTCATATTGTGACTTCCCTTTATATCCTTGGAGTTTTTTGATTATTAAATATTTTTTTATTATTTGTGTCCAACTTATTAATATTTTTTCTTATGCAAAGTGCTTTTTGTGTCTCATTCGAAATTGTTTTATTAAAAATATCCTGTACAGGGCTTTAGTATGTATGTAATTAATAAAAATTTAAAGAGAATAAATAAAAGAGTGATTGCTGAATAACTATTTAATCATCCTTTCATACTTAAATATGTTATTACTTTAATTTTATAGAGGACTTATTTATGCAGCTTTCTTTCAAAGCATCTCTCTCATATATTTCTGTGCTTCCCTCTAATAGAGAGAGAGCTATGTAATCCATTTGTTCAGGCTACTACAAACCTTTTTTAATCTTCCTTCATTGGGGGTGTGCATATATATATATATGTATATTTTCAGTACCATAGATACCATATGTGGTTATCACACCACAGAATTTATTGATTACATTGACTGACCATAATGGGGACTTGTTCTCAAATACATATTTACATATTTAAACAAAATGTTTCCTCTGTTTTACTCTTACATCGTATTTTCCTGAATTTTACTCCCTGAGGAGCTCAACAATGCAGCCTACTGCTATATCCAAACCAGCCATGTACATCTAATTCCTTATGCAGCCAAATCATAATGATTTGTGCCCTATTTGACCTTCTAGTCTACCCTGTTTGATATTTACATGGTCTGCCCTTGGTGAAAATCCAAGAGCTAGTTTGTTTTCTTCTAGGCATGAGCTATCCATCTAATGTTTACTGATTAAAAAAATATGCAAAAAAAAAAAAAAAAAAACAGGCGTTTACTAATGATTTTAATAGGAACCAGCTGGAGTTTACATCACATGTTTTAAAAATGTCTTTGTTCTTTGTTTCTGCATTTTGGTAAAAGTGTTTTATTTTCCTCATTAAAGTATGCTGAGACTTATTTTTATATTTTACTTTATTTTCAGTTTTGCAAATAATTAAGGTGTGTAAAAACAAATAAAATAACTGAATTATCATCTTTCCAAAACAGCTACTGATTTTCATCTGCAATTAAATATACCAAAATTTTTTCAGTAGGCAAGGTTGAAAAAGCCATACTTATATTTGATTCTCTATCAGAAAAGCTGTCAAATCTTATAGATTACACTTCTGCAACATTTCCTTTTTTTCATTTTCTTTTCTGAGACCCAAATTCAAGGTCTTAGAGTTCTAACTGGAAGCTTTTCAAGTCAACCAATGTAGGTGTTGTTAGATTATTCATCCTAATAGATAAATTTAATTATAATGTATAAATTCTTAGAACTCTAATAACTCCTATGCTGACAAATTAATGATGAATAATTTTGATTAATAATTCTTCCTAATGTATTCTTATTTACTTTTCAAAGTATATCAGTCCCTATTTCCAGTGGATAACCCAGAATGCTTTATTCACTATATCTCAGAATTATCATATAGATTTTTTAGCTTCATGGTTTTGTTCATTGTACTTGTATTTCTAGAATTCTATATAACATATATTCTTTTGAAAAATCACATTCATCCTTCAAAACCCTTTTCAAATGCTTCCTCTTTAATGTGACTTTTCCTGCCCGGGCTGTGGCTCAACAGGATATACCAATGCTCCTTTCTTTGGTTTTTCACTTGGTGCTCCTCCTAAAGCTTGAATCAGTATATTCCTAAGAATTGTTAACAAAGTAGTGCAATCATATGTGTTTGCCCAACTATCCTTAAGGGACGTCCCCTGTAATAAAAAATGTTGACATTCTGCTTAGTTTTCCTGGGATCTCTGTTTCTGTGCCCATTCTTTCCTCCCTACTCCCACTCCATGATGTACTTTCCCTTCAACAGCCAGAGACTCCTGCTTTTTATCAGAGGAGTGTGCTTGTGCTACTGGAGCCTGCTTAAGATACAAGCTGTAAAGCTATAAGTGCTTGGGAGTTTATATCCCTTAGGAAAAACCTTTACCAATGACCAAACTGATGCAACAGTGTGAGAAAGTGCAGAGTCCCTTCAGAGGACAACTCAGGAGTGGCTTACACTGCAGTTTCCTAGGAGATCAGGCAAATATTGCCTGAAATAGCAAGACTCTGTATGAGAGGGCATCTTGCTTGGCTGACACTCCTTTGTTATTTCTCCACTCCACTGCTAGTTTTTTCTGGGAGCACTTCCATAATATCAAGTACTCGAATTCTTATTTCAAAATCAGCTTCTGGAGAATCTGACCTAAGATTGGCCCAAAAGAGCAATTCATATACCTCCAGTTGTTTCCCAGTTTACGCGAACTAAACAAACTGGAGGGGAAAATCAAACTACTTAAGTCCCAAATATCAGGTGTAAAATATTAACTAGTGCCCTGGTATTTTGAACAGGTTCTAATATGTGATTGCCTTGGGCCTAGCTTTTAAACCCCTATGAATATTTAAAAGGGGTTGTTGAATGACAGAGGATGATATTTTTTGTTTGTTTATGTCTGCCATAAGTAAGGGCAGATATACTTATCCATATAAGCATATGATTATGACTCTTATGGAATTGGCTATAGTTTGCAGCCCTGGCTTGAAGAGTTTAAACTCCCTTGGGCTCTTACAGTCTGGAATTTGATTATTGTTGGCTTAAGTTTATTCTCTTATTAACTGTTTCTGTACCACATGAATGCTGTTTCTGTACCACATGAATTCTGTATCATTCAAAAATGACTTTGCTGGGAAATAATTTTGACAATCTGGTCTATTTTAAATTTATCGTATAATTATATGCAGCCTAGTCTAAGTGGGTTTTCCATTGAAAGCTCTATATTTTCATCTTGACAAAGTTCATCTAACTTTCTGTTAAGTTGTGATAAGCAGCTAGTGTCTAGCTAAGAGGCCATGGGTTGTTGTATTTTCAGTTCTGAGAGCTCTATCAAAATACCCAAAATAAAGAATGAGGTTTATAGAAGACCATTAAAGTCTATCATTCACAAAGACTGTATAGATATTGCAAGTCAGCCTCTATCACTTTTGTAACCTTGTTTCTTGAAATCAAGTATTTCTTCTACATTTTTCTTAAAATTCTATTGTCTTTCTATAAAATGTTTGATTACATTTATACAACATAGAAGTGCCATAATTACAGTCACTTTATTTTATAAGTTTCTTGCATTACACTTTACATTCAGAGCACTGTATTTGTATAGTTTACATTCAGAGCACTCCCCAATTGTCATTTTGTAACATGCTTTACAGATGGAGAGTTATTGTGGCTTATTTGTTGTTTGTGTTGTTTTATATTCCCAAATGACTTGAGTTCCTTTCACTGAAGGAAGTTATCTTTAATTCCAGTATAGATTCTGGTTATGTTTAGAAACAGGAATTTTGAACCTGAAGAGTCAACTGTATGAGTCATGATCTTTACTTTTTATGAAAATAAAAAATATACCAATACAGAATACACCAATCTATAAACTTTTGATTTATTGTAAAATATAAAAAATCAGGTTTATGTATACAAAAATACTCATCTGCCAGTTATTTTTTGATCATTTTGTATATGCATTAAGGACAAATTTTATATTCCTAATAAGATATAACAATTAAGCAAATATAATTTTTCTCATTGTTTTTGCTTAGTGTTAAGAAAATGTAACCCAGAGAAAAACACTTCCTTCTAATATAATGGCCTTGAAAAAAAGAAAAAAATCAGTGAAAAATGGGTATGCTTAAAGGATTAGAGTTGGAGCGAACACTTAAAACACTTGAGCTCTGCTTACAGAGGTACATAAATATAAAGTTATGAATAAACATTTCCATTAGGATGACAGACTAAACCCTGATCATACTACTCTAGCTCTACTAATTGGAAGAATGAGAATGATGAAAATATTTATAGTCCACCTATAAGCTACAAATTCCTCCATGGAAGAAAGCTCAAACTTTTAAGAATCTTTTTATGGATGTCATTGCTGTGTTTCTATGCCTTACTCACCTCCTTATCTATTACCTCTGTCCACATCTTACCAAATGAAACCTGGCCTCCTTTACTATTTTCCAGAAGCAATACAATCAAAGTCAGCAGTATTTGAACATAGTACCCTTTTTCTTGACTTTTGGTGTATAAGGTAGAATTAAAGACTCCCTGTACAACCTCAGTCTCATCAATACTGTCAGTTCTGATACTCTTCATTCTTCTAAAGCCCACTCCCTTATAGTTATCCTCCAGCTGTAGGGAAAACCCTGGACAGTGCATTTTTATCTCTCTTTTTTTTTTTTCTTATGAGATTAATCCTGCTAACTTACTCCCCCTTCCCTAGTGCCCCAGGCAGTTCTGCCTGTCTAAACCCCTCTGAAATTCTGATAAATACATTTTTCTCTAATAATAATAAATCACTACCTTATATTATGCTACATGCTTGAAAACAACATGAACAGACTGGTATAGTAACACAATAGAAACAACAGTTCCTTAGCAGAGATGGGGAAGACCAGGTAAGATCTTCTAAGAAGAAAGAATTTTTCAACTGGTACTAAAATAATTAATAGGATATAGGAGATATAAATGGTAAATAGAAGATAAGAGAGACTATAAATTAAAAAAAAACTTTATAGATATAAAGTGCTTTTGAAAAAGAAGACATTGTGACTCATTATCTTAGGCCGGTTTTCATGAGAAACAGATTCTAAGTTGGAAGTTTGCTGCAGAAGGCTTATTGGGCAAAGCTCCCAGGAATAACATCACGAAAGAGGGAAGCAGGCCTGGGCAAAGAGAAAAGTTGAACCATAATGTCATTGGAACAGAAGCCTCAGGAGAAATTCTGAACTCTGGAGCTAGACAATTCCTCAGAATTATCCCCATTCAAGGCAAGTGGTCTGGGCCTTTGTATCCTTACATTGACCTGCCATTACCTGTGGGCTGCCTTTGAGAAGAGGGCATAAATAAGGACATGCAGCTTTCTTTTGGAGGACAATGATGAGAGGCAGCTGGAAGAATTAGCGCCAGATTCCTGAAAGGAACCTGGGTAGCACACCACAGCACATACCACATTTATTGTGGAAGTCATATTTCCTTAGTTATCAACTTTAACACCAAATACCAGCTGTTCTCTTTCTGCACTGACTAGAGAAAATTTAACATATAATGTAACTGTATACTTTAGTAGAATTGATAGTTTTACTAAGTACTAGAAACTTAATTATCTTCAAAAGAGTTTTTATTAAGTTTCTTGAAAAATAAATAATGCCTGAACATTTTCTTGAAAAGTAGCAAATAAAAGAAGATATATCACACCATCTTTACACTGGCTAACAATTTTGAAAGTTTATGACAAGTGGCTAAAAGATTTTAGACCCTCTAATTAGGTAGATTAGGTTTAATCTTGTAGAAGTAGAAAAAATGATCTAGATAACTTACTTTGGCCTAAGTCACCCTCATTTTATCCTGATATATGGTTAAATCTCATGATAATTGAGTCAGTCCCTCCTGAGAAATGCCAAATGCTAAATGTTGTTTTTCCAATATGCATATCATATTTAACACAGTAAAGTCACAGGTCTAAAATTATAGATAGGCCTATAACAGATTTATTAGTAATATTACACTATCAAAAATTAATATCTCTAAACATCTTATATCGCCACTTAATTTTTTTATGTTACTAAGCAGTAGATTGTTTTTACTTTACAGATTTTATACTACAGTGATTGCAGTACTTAAATTCATTGAAGCCTGACTCAGTATAAAAGATGTATGAATAAACATAGCCTTGTAATCTTTGTCACATAAAGAATGCATGCCCTTTATTTTTAAAAACTGAGACAGTTTATTAGGAATAATTTTATTTTTAAATGTGTTCTTGATAGGTTGAAAAAAGTAAAGAAGTTTAGCTTGTTGAGTTGGAATTAAAAGTTTTAATTATTCAAGAAAGTTTATATATATATATATGTATCTACATAAATTAAGTTAGCATGTGGGCTAAGGAGAATATCAGATGGTCATTTCATTAAATAGCAAGAAAAAAATTGGCAAAACTTAATACTTGTTCGTAATAAAAACTGTGAACAAACTAAGAATGGAAGTTACTCAGTCTGATTAAGGACACATAAGGAAACCTACATCAAACATGATACTCAACACTTACATATTAAATGTCTCCTCTAAGATGAGAAAAAATAAATAGAAGACTATTCCTTCCTCTTTTAGTTAACATTATATTGGAAGTCCTAATCAGGGCAATAATGCAAGAAAATTTTTAAAAATCATGGATCCTGAAAAGGAAATTATTCAAATTAAAAAGTGTATTTAGTTAGACAAGACTTATGGTCAATGTATAAAAGCCAAACGAATATTTATATTACGGCAGGCAATAATTAGAAAGTAAAAATTAAAAAATATTTTTTACAATGCATCGATAAACAAAAATAAATAAAAGATATGAAAAAGATCATTTATAATAACAACTACAAAATATTTCAAAGAGTAATTAAAGAAAACATAATAGGGTGACCATAACAAGTTTATGAATAAGAAGACAATACCGTTCAGATGTCCTTTCTCTTTGTATTGAATTTTTAGGGTTGACTTAGCAAAATACCACAAACTGGGTAATTTAAATAATAAAAATTTACTGTCACACATTTCTGAAGTCTAGAAGCCAGAACTCAAGATCCTTTTGTGAGAGAAAATCTGTTCTGTTTTATTCCCTTAGATTCTGCTTACTTTCTGGCACGTTTTATGTTCCTTGGCCTGTACTTGCATCACTCTAATCTCTACTTTTCACATCACATGGTATTTTGCTCATGTGTATTTGTCTATGTCCACAATTCCACCTTTTATAAGAAAACCAATCATATTAAATTAGAAGACCACTCTACTCCAATATGGCTCCATCTAAACTAATTACATCTACACCAACTCTATTTCCAAATAAGGTCACATTGTTAGGTAGTGTTAGGATATCAGCATATACATTTTGAATGGGATACAATTCAATCATAATACTCTACAAATTTATCTGCAGTATCTGTATAATCCCAATAGAAATTTCTAGCAGGATTTTTCTTTTGGGTAGCGTCAGTGCCAAGCTGATCAAGAAGGGATGGTTTCAGTGATGACATGCCCAGTTGAAAGAACACAAGAGGAGCTGACATGAGAAAGAAATGGCAGGCACTAACTTTATTGCAGAGAGCGCATGCTTCTCCACTAGGGGACCACATGAGCTTTATATATGTCAGAGAATAATAGTGGCATTCTGGTACACATGAGTGAAACAATAAGCTGAGTCATACTTACATAAATTAAGTGCAGGAGCACTACAAAATTAATGTAACATTCTAAATCCAGAGTCCTATCCCTCACCATGAATTGGATCACAGCCAGACCTGGGACTCACACTCCACTCTTAGGATCGTGGCTCAGGATCTAACCTGGAGGGCACTATCTTGGGCCCACAATCCACAACAACAATATAAAGAAAAACAAATACTACCAGGGTACAGGTTACAAGGGCTAGGATGTCTACTGTTCACCACCAGGAGGACTCCGAGGTATTCTACCAAGTTATCAAGGGGTCTTCTCCCAGGGCATGGATGGCTTGGACTTCAGCATCCATTTCCTGGAGAGCTGCCTGTGACTTCTTGGCATGATCAAAAATGTAGACACAGCACTCCACATGGATTAGGTCACAGGTGCAGCCCTGGGCAGCAGTTAGGAGGTCAAGTGCCATACGGTTCTACAGAGCTACTTTCCACATTTGCATGGTTTCATCCATTAAAAGGGTTATAGCCTGCTATGTAGCATTCAATGCCTGTGCAGTGTGCTGGGCTAAAGCGTCTACCTGCAATTCTACCTCTATGGATCCCATTATTTATTCACCTGGAATAAATAATGCTAGAGGTAGAACCAACATTGCAAAACATTTGCAAGCCTTGCAAAACATCAGTCCCAAAATGTACTTCTGTGTGGGGCATATGTATACTTGGTATGTCTGAGGAGGCAATCTGCTGATACCCAGTGTCACAGGGACCTGCCACACATGAATGATTCGACCCTCATAGCCTTCTATGGTTGCAATGGGCCTAGGAAACTTGTCTGGATTCCCACAGAGCAGGATGCTGTCAGCACCTGTGACCATGAAGGCTAATACCCTCCATACATTGAGGGGCACCAATGTATAGTCAGTTCTACACGTAGCCTCAGGTCAACCAGCTCCACCGCCAACCAGATGTCCTGGCTGAATTCCTAATCAGAGAAATAACTGGCCAGCCGTACATCCTGGGTTGTGGCTTTCCTGGGAATAAGAGTGAATTGCTGTTCAGGGTACAGCTGATTACACAGCGCTAGCAGCACTTCATTAGGTTGCTGCTCAATCTTTTCTGCAGCGATCCCTGCCTTGAGGAGATCAAATCATATTTGCCTGCGGCTTACTTTCATGGCCTAATGGGCTGGGCACTGCGCTGCCTCCCCCCCCCCCCTTTTTGGCCATGCCTCCATCTGTGCACTGGCTGGTTTGGGAGTGCAGTGGGTGGTATGGCTCTCACTTAGGTGGAACATTCCTTGCATTTCGCCTCCACATCCCCCATAGCAGACGTCACCTCATGAATCCACCTATCCATGTAAGCAGTGCTGCCATGGTTCAAAAGTACAACTGAGCTAGAGTCAAGATCAAATCCTTCATATGAGCTATAAATACCTCTTCATGGAGCTAGTGTACTGAGTGCAAAATATTATCTGTCTCATACCCATTTCCAGAATTTTCTGAACCAGATCTAAGTACATGGTCCATCTGCTCACTGTGTGTGGGAGCTCCCCAGGATCAGCTCACACTGTCTGTGCAGCATAGATGAGCCATTTAATCAAGGAATGATTACCTACACCCTATGCCCTGTGCCATACATGCCACATTCTGGAGGCATTGCCTGAGGGACGGTATCATCGTTATAGAGGCCAGCTGAGTCATCTCTTCTGGAGATAATTCGGTCCCTTTGGCCCCGTGATCCTACAGCTGCAGCAGCCACCCAGAAACATCTCCCCAGGTCTCTGCCATACCTGTTTTGTCAGGCACCAGAATTTGGGCAGGGTATACTGGATCAAAGTGGTATGCTTTTTATCCTGGAGGCACTGTCAGCCTTTTCCCCAGGGCCAATGGCTATTTCACGTTAATCTGCTGCTATATCACTGCCATGGAATCGCTGATGGGCTCCCAGACCAAGATGATGGCAGCAACCCATCCAGGCCCTGCAGAATGTGTTCTGCTGCTGCCAGGCACCTTCCCAGTCTTCTTCCTGGCATTGTAGCTGCACACCCACTGAGCCTGATCCTGAACCTCCAGGATGGCATGTAGCAGCACCACCAGGGACATCCAGGCCACCCAACCTGCTGCCTCCCATTGAGCAGTCAGGACATTCAGCTCCAGTACATCCAGGGCTTTGGGACGTTCTTGGGATGTGGCTTCATTCCATCCCAATCCTCCAGGGTCATCACGTAGCCAGATACTCAGCCACAGGATACCACTGGGATGCATGGAACCACATGTCTTCCACCTGGATATCCTCCATCGGGACTATCTGGAGTGTTAGGGGCTGTACTAACCTCATCCTGCCAACTAAGCCATGTGTCAGCGCTGAATTGATCAAGAAGGGAAGGTTTCGGTGGTGAGACGCCTAGTTGAAAGAACTCACGAGAAGTCAACCTGAGAATGAAATGGCAGGCATCAATTTTATTGCAAGGAGTGTGCTTCTATTGTGGGGAGTTCAGTTCTATTGTGGGGAGCACACTTCTGCTCTTCTGCTCCCCAAGGGACCACACAAGCTTTATATATGCCAGAGAACAATAGTGACATTCTGCCACACATGAATGTTATAATAAGCTGAATCATACTTACATAAGTTAGATGCAGGCACCCTACTACATTAATGTAACATTCTAAATTCAGAGTCCTATCCCTAGCCACGAGCCTGGATCACAGCCAGACCTAGGGTCCACGTCTCCAATCTCACCTCACATTACACTCTCCCTTCTTCTGGAGAACCCAGGCTAATACAGCATTAGAACTCAGTACTGAAATGATCTCGATTGAGAAGAAGGAATAGATCGATGGAGCCAGCCCATTACATTTTCACATTTTAACCCTAATATAAATATATTATAATACAAAAATAAAGATAATGGAGGATAATGGGTATCTGAAACACTTATAAAAAATAAAGACACATCTGTAAAAAATGACCAAAAAGCAGTGGAAATCTACAATAAAAGAGCTGAATGATATAAAAGTTCTTAAGTGAGTTGGGCAGACAAGAGAAATACATGGAAATAAATCTGACAGGTCTTGAAAACAAGTAGAAGTAACATTTTTAATGGTTCAGATATGAAGGTTAAGCTAGAAGGGAAATAAGAGCAAATGGGCACCAAGACAAGCTGTGATATTCATTCTTCTTAATATGTTTGGAGTGAGGGTATTAAACATACAAATTACTATGCCAAAGGAAGCAAATACTCTAGTGAAAAGACCATTTTTGCTGATAATGGCTGTTAATTGGAGACCCATTAAGCAACAACTTAATGACAAATAATTTGTTGAGGTCACTTTGTGAGGACAGTGAAATGAATATTTTTTGGTTAATTGTCATATGGAGCTTGTCAGAAAAGACATTATAGTCGATAATGAAAGACCCAGGAATTATCCTTTTGCCAGTGAAATGTTTCTTTCTTTTGAGCAGGACACTAGTGTAGGCTATGCTGGACTGGGGTTTAGCAATCCAAGTTTCTCTGAGTTTCTAGTAAAATGCTCTTCAGTTAAGAGCTTTTATTTTAGCAAAGTTTCTGAAATTAAGATCTTAACTTAAAGCTTTATGGAAATTCAGCAGGATAGAATAATTTCTTTTCTTTTTTTTTTTTTTTTTTTGCCTTCAGTACCCCTGAAATAGTAATAACTGAAATAGTAATAACTCCATAAAAATACAATAGTAATAACTCCAATAAAATAGTAATAACTCCATAAAAACTCTGATGTATTGATCATTACTCGTTTATTAGGTATTCTATAAATCATCTTATATAATGAAATTTATTATGAAGTGAGGTCAATCATTTTTATCATGGTGTAGATAAAAACATTGACAGCAAAGTTAAGAAACTTGTAACAAGTAAGTGGTTAAAATAGATTAAAACCTATATTTATCCAATTCCAAAATCTAGGCTCTTACCTATTAAGCCACACTGCTACCAGGAAATTTCAAAATTGTCCTTTCCACATTATTCTGCCTCATTTTGGATATTTTATATTAAGTCCTAAATTTCAACATCAAGGATGTAATAGTGGTAGGATTCTTTTGATTTTAGGCACCCTATCAAAACCTTATCTGACAAATTTTTTTGCTGAAATATAAAAATTATATAACTTTTAAAATGTATCATAACAAAGGCTGAAAAACTGAAAAGTCCTTTTGTTAAGTCAATACAATGAACTCAGATTAGACAAGGACCACAAATAACTAAATGCATAGTCACTACATTATATCATTACCTGAATAGATCTGTATAATATGAAAATTGAAATAATTAGAAATGTTGTGAACCATTTTTTGTAATTAAAATCAAATTTTAAGACTTTAATATTTTTCATAATTGCATAACCTTTTTAAAGTTATATCTACTATTTCATTTATATTTATAATGATAAAGCCAAAGGAAAGCTTATAATGTGTCTTAAATATGTATTATGTAATACATGTTGAAATGTAGGATTTTATATAGAATAATAGTTCATTGTGGAGAAAAAAATAATAACCCATATTTTATTTAAGATTTTCTTCTTAAAAATATATATTTTAGTGATGTGAATTATTCCTTATAATTCTTAAAATTTTATGTTTATAGTTCTGTGAGATGAGAACAGAGTAAGAGAAAGGTAAAATTAACATGGTTTATTGTAACAATATTGACAGTGAATAGCTTTCTTGGAAAAGAGAAACTAACAATTATTCACTATCATAATACCATTAATCATACCATTAATTAAATATATAAAACATTCGTAAAATATTTTAAATAACAGAATCATTGACTTTTTTGAGCTGATGAATTTTTTTTTCATTAAATTTATCAAGGTGACATTGGTTAATAAAATTATATAGGTTTCAAGTGTACAATTCAATAATATGCCATATATATTGCATTGTGTGTTCACCACCCAATTAATTTCCTTCCATCACCATATATTTTACCCACTTCACCCTTATCTACCTCCCCCCTCCTCACCATCCCCCTTAACCACTAAACTGCTTTCCATGTCCATGAGTCTCTGTCTTCTTTGCTTGTTGCTTTCAGTTTTATATAGCACATATGAGTGAATCATATGGTTTTCAACTTTTTATGTCTGACTTATTTTACTTTGCATGATAATCTCAAGATCCATCCATGTTTTCACAAATGTCAGTATTTCATCTTTTCTTATGACTGAGTAATATTCTATTGTATATATGTACCACATCTTCTTTATCCAAACATCTGAAGAAGGACACTTTGGTTGTATCCATGTCTTGGCCACTGTGAGTAATGCTGCAATGAATATCAGGATGCATATATCTTTACAAATAAATGTTCTCAAATTTTTTGGGTAGAGACCCAGAAGAAAGGTAGCTGGGTCATTGGTGATCCTAAATATTTTAGGAACCTCCACACTGTTTTCAATAGTATCTGCACCAATTTATATTCTCACTAGAAGTGCATGTGCTCCCTCTTCCCCTCAACCTCCTCAACACTTATTATTGTCTTGTTGATAATACCCATTTTTACAGGTGTGAAGTGGCATCACATCATGATTTTGATTTGCATTTCCCTAATTACTAGTGAAGTTGACCATCTTTTCACATGTCTACTGGCCATTTGTATGCCTTATTGGGAGAAGTATCTGTTCAGGTCCTCTGCCCATTTTTTTTGTTGCTTTTGTTTTTGTTTTAGTTGAGTTTTATGAGTTCTTTATATATTTTGGATATTAACCCCTCATTGTAAATGATGTTTGCAAATACCTTCTTCCATTCAGTTTTGTTGATGGTTCCCTTTGCTGTGCAGAAGCTTTTTAGTTTGATATAGTTCTACCTATTTATTTTTGCTTTTACCTCTCTTGTCTTTGAGGTAAAATTCATAAAATCCTTTCTAAATCCAAGGCCCATGAATTTAATACCTATATCTTCCCGTGTAATTTATTGTTTCATGTCTTATATTTAGATCTTTCATTCATTTTGAGTTAGCTTTTGTCTATGGTAACAGATAGCATTTTAGATTCATTCTTTTGCATGTGGCTTTCCAATTTTCCCAGTGACATTTATTAAGGAGGCTTTCTTTTCTCCAATGTACATTTTTGGTTCCTTTGTCAAAAATCATTTGCCAATATATATGTGGGTTTATTTCAGGACTCTCAATTTTTTTCCATTGGTCTGTATATCTGTTTTTCTGCCAATACATTGCTGTTTTCATTACTGTCACTTTGTAGTATAATGTAAAGTCAGGCAGAATGATAACTCCAGCCTTGTCCTTTTTTCTCAGGATTGCTTTGGCTATTTGGGGGTCTTTTGGGATTCCATACAAATCTGAGATTTTTTTAAATTTATTTTTAAAAAGTCATTAGAATTTTGATGGGGATTGCATTAAAACTGTATATTGCTTTGAGTAATAAGATCATTTAATTACATTGATTTTTCCACCATGAACACAGAATATCTTTCCATTTTTTGTCTTTAATTTCTTTTAATAAAGTCTTATAGTTTTCAGTAAATAGGTCATTGAAATGCTTCATTACATTTATTCTTAGATATTTTTTTTGCAATTGCAAAAGAAATTTGGTTTAAATTTCTTTTCCTAAAATTTTATTGTTAGCCTATAAGAATACAATATATTTTTGTACATTGATTTTGTATCCTAAAACATTATTATATTTGATTATTGTTTTTATATTTTTTGATGGAGCCTTTAGAGTTTTTTATATAATCATGCCATCTGAAAAAAAAGGGACAATTTGACTTCTTCATTCAATTTGGATGTCTTTTATTTCTTTCTTTTACCTGATTGCTCTAGCTAGAACTTCCAATACTATATTGAATAAATTGAATAAGAGTGGTGAGAATAGACAAACTAGTCTTGTTCCTGATCTTAGAGGAAAGGCTTTTAGTTTTTCACCATTAAGAATGATATTAGTTGAGGTTTTGTCGTGTATGGCCTTCATTACGTTGAGGTGTTTTCCTTCTACATCCATTTTATTAGTATGTCCATTGTTTTTAGGCCCTTGTGTCTGTCTGTTATTTTAGTTTGATGGTATTCTATAATTTTTCCCACTGTTCCCCATTTTTTATGTTATATGTCTCAGTTCTGGATTTTTGTGTGTGTGGTTCCTATTAAGTTTATGTAAAAGAAAGTTATATATATACACTAGTCCTTTGTCTTTTGTGTCTTATATTCATTTCCCTCTGCAAATTCAGACCTTTATCCCCTCCCCTTTTATGTTTTGTTGTCTCAAATTATCCCTATTTATGTTGTGAATTCATTTCTTAGTTGCAGTAGCTGTTTTCTCTTTTTAAAATGTTTTACCTTCTTTTGCCATTATTATACTTAAATGTATAATACTCTATTCTGAATAAGGGTTGCAAATTGCTTGTTTCTGTTAGTCATCATAGTTATAGTTTTGTATCTTTTCATCTTTTTGTTTCAGATAGAACAATCCCCTTCAATATTTCTTGTAATGCAAGCCTTGCAGTGGAAAATTCCCTCAGCTTTTCTATGTCTGAAAAGGTCTTTATTTCTCCTTTATGCCAAAAGGAGAACTTTGCTGAATATATTATCTTTGGCTGGTAATTCTTCCTTTTCAATAGTTTGCATGTTTGATTCTACTCCCTCCTAGCTTGTAAAGTTTCTCTTAAAAATCCATTGATAATCTAAAAGTTTTTCTTCATAGGTTACCATCTTCTTCTCTGTCTCAAGAATTCTTTCTTTGTTATTAATTTTTGAAAGTTTCTATATAATGTGCCTCGGAGAAGGTCTTTTTGGATTGAGATAACTAGATGTTCTGTTTGCTTCTTGAATTTGAGGATCCAGTTTATTCCATATATTTGAGAAGTTCTCGTAGGCCATTTGTTTGAACAGGCTCTGTTTCCTTCTCTTTCTGGTATTCCCATTATTTGTATATTGTTCTTTCTGATCTGATGGAGTCAGAGAGTTCTTGAACGGTTACAAAAATTTTTTTTTCCACTCTCAAGTCTTTTTCTTCTTCTATATGCACCATTTCCATATTTATATCTTCAATATTCTTATTCTTTCCTCCATGAGGTCAGTTTAATTTCCTAAGCTCGCTATTTCATTTCATCTCTGGTACTGAGTTCTTCAGATCCAGAAGTTCTATTTGTTTCCTTTTCAAAATATCATTCTCTTTAGTTTTTTTTAAAATTATTATTCATAATGGAGCCTGCCAAGCCTCAACTTCCTTGCTTCTGTATCTCCACCCCTGTCACTGGGACAAGTCACAGTGTATGTCTGCCACTCAGAAGCTGTATCCTCAGTTCCCAAGCATTCAGACTCTTCTGTAGCCCAATCCTTGCTGTTGCAATTTTCCCAGTGGCCAGTTACTAGCTTGGGGAGAGTACCCAGCAGTGAGCTCTGGAAGGGGGGGGAGGCGCTGGATTCCGTGACTCCATTTTCTGCCTGGCAGCTTCTAAAACAAACTGTCGCATTTCTGTATTTTGTCTCTGCCCTGATCACTGGGTTCCACTGTAGTATATGCTGATGACTCTGACAGGAAGGCTCAGGGCTAGAGTGAATGCGGTAACCAGATCACTCTCTCTTCCCAAGTTGCGCAGGGAGCTCATGGCAGTGTTCATGGCACCGTCTCCGTTTCTCTCCCTTTCCTCCTTTCTTGCTCTTCCCATTTGCCCACCTTCGGATGCTCTGATGCACAGATCTCGGAAGTGTTGTGTGTTAGACTGAAACATTTTCCATTGGATAACAGTCGTTTAATTGGTTATAACCTCAAGGATTGGTCAAAGGGACCCCTCATGCCACTGTGCTTCTAACTTCACTTATCCAGAATCGTGGACTTCAAAGTTTGAACTGACTTTAGGGACTAATTTATCTAAGCCTTTGGCTTATAGAAGATAAAAATGAGATTCTTTCAAACTCAAAATTTGCCTAACATCAAAAACTAATTAATGACATAATTTAGGTTTTGTGAGCCAGTCTCAGTGAAAATTAGGGGAAACTACATAAGCTAGACTAAAACTAAAGATTTGAAAAATTCTGATAATAATTCTCATTTCAAAATAAATAGTGTTTTGGGAGAAGATAATTCTTTCACATGGAGATCTATTGGAATTAAATATCAATCTGACACCTATTCAGATTTAATGCCAATGAAACCCCAAGTGATTTTATTGAGTGCATACAACCAATTATGATAAATTCCTATCTAAAAGATGCTTGGTTTTTTGGTTCCACAGCCAGACATAAAAGTCACGTATTCCTAAAACTCAATATTCCTAAACAATTTCTTGCTTATGGAACAATTTTAACCATTTCATTATTCAGTGCATTATTCAGCACATAACTTTCCAGGGTTTTCCTAATAAACATATTATCAATCAAGTTGGAAAAGATACTGTAATTTATTTATTTATTTTAAACTTGGATTTCCTTTTAAAGAGTCTTACAGGAAGCTGACAAAGTCATATATAATGTACAAAAGTTAACACGTAAGTGTGAAAGTCAGAGAAGAAAATAAGATGTAGAGAGGTGAAAAGATTACATCATAGGTAATATGTTTCATAATTTTCTGTACTCCCTGGTAGATAAAGATCAAATTAAGAACAGGATGTACTAACATCACACAGAAACAAAAAAATATTATCTGCCATATGACTCAATGATTCCATGTTATAAATATAGGCAATTTACTCTGGAAAAGCAATTGATAAAGAATTAAATAAGCAATTTTATTGGTTATCACAAGCTAGAGTAAAAGACAAGATAGTAGAAAGAAATTTTTTTCTCCTAATTAGAAAATTATATTTAGAGGGAGTCTCAAAATCATGATAGAGTTTTGAGTCTCGATAACATTAGAAATATAATAGCATTTGAAAGTTTAATTACTTAAATATTCTTTCAACTATTTCCCTTTGAATAATTTGAATTTTATATATAACTATAACAACTTTAAGCAGGCAAATAAAAAATAATAGTAAAACATGAAAAACTATTTATATAATGATGAAACTTTGTGGCATCATTAAAGAAGAGACAACTGAATTAGAATTGACATAAACCTAGAAAGAATCTGACTCAAATATAGTCCCTCTAGATAAGCAGTCTCTAACCTTTTGACACCAGGAAACAGTGCTCCTATGAGAATCTAATGCCTGATGATTTGAGATGGAGCTGTGGTGGTGATGCTAGCACTACGGAGTGGCTGCAAATACAGATAAAGGTTAGCTCCTTGCCCACCACCTACCTCCTGCTGTGTGGCCTGGGTCCTAACAAGTACCTGTTTGTGGCCCAAGGATTGGGGTCCCTGCTCTAGGTAACTTTTATGTTACCGTCTGCTTATCCTCACTAAGGAAAACTAATTAATTTTAAGAAATAGTTGCAAACTTATAGGATTGAAATAAAACACTACCTAATTTATTTTAAATATTCAAATTTCTTCAAGCTATTATTGCTTGAATTATTTTAAATAAACACACTAGTGTTAAAAATTCAACAGTTGAGACTTTAGATTTAATGTTATATTATTTAATATAATTATATTTTGCAAAAATAATTGTGAAAGCATTGCTAAGCTAAATTTTAGTTAATCGCTGGAAGATAAATATGTTCATATGAATCTATAATCAAGTACTACATTCTATTTGGAAACAGAATCAACAAATTCTGAAGAACCTGATAAAATTAATGTCCACATAGTCAAAACAAACAAAAAGACTTTTGAATGCTTTAGTTTATGAAAAATTTTAAAAAGTTATAAAAGAGGTCCAATATATTTTTATATCTTTTCACTAAATAATTCAGTTATTTAAGTCTATCATGTGAAATGCATGGATACAATGAACAGTTAGATGCCAACAAATTTGACAATCTAGAAGAAACATAAATTTCTAGAAGCACATAATCCTCCAAGATTGAACCAGGAAGAACTCACAAATCTAAGCAGATCAATTACTGACAATAAAATTAAAGCAGTAAACAAAAACTTCCAAAATGAAAATTCAGAACCATATGGCTTCACAGGTGAATTCCATCAATACTTATCCTTCTAAAACTATGCTTCTAAATTCATTATACAAATGCTTCTAAAAGAAATGCTTCTAAATTCATTCTACAAAGCCAGCATTGCCCTAACACCAAAACCTAATAAAGGCATTATAATAAAAAGAAAATTACAAGCCAAAATCCTTGATGAACATAGATGCAAAAATTCTCAAGAAACATTAGCAAAGCGAATTCAGCAAAACCTTAAAAGGATTGCATGCCATGTCCAAGTAAGATTTATACCAAGGATGCAAAGATAGTTCAACATCTATAAATCAATCAATGTGATAAATCACATTAACACAATGAGGATAAAAAATATGTGATTATCTAAATAGATCAGAATAAACATTTGGCAAAGTTTAATATCCATTTATAATAAAAACTCTCAAAATTGGGGAGTATAGAAGAAAAATACCTCAAAATAATAAAGGTTACATAAGAAAAACCTACAAATAATTATTTACTCAATGGAACAAGACAAGGATGTCCACTATCACCACTTCTTTCAACATAGTATTAGAAACCCTAGCCACAGCAACCAGAAAACAAAAAAGTTAACCCAAATTGAAAAAGAAGTAAAACTCTCATTATTTGCAGATAATATGACACTACACATAAAAGTCCTAAAGACTCCACCGAACAACTGTTAAAACAAACTAATGAATTCAGTAAAATTATAGGATGCAAAATCAATATACAGAAATCATTGTTTCTATACACCAATAATGAACATCAAGAGAAATTAACAATCTATTTGCAATTACAACAAAAAGCACAAAATACCTATAAATAAATTTAACCAAAGAAAAGAAATACCTGTACTCTGAAAGCTATAAGACATTAAAGAAAGAAGTTGAAAAGAATACAGATAAATGGAAGGATAGACTGTGCTCATGGATTAGAAGAATTAATATTGTTAAAATATTCTACTACCAAAAGCAATATACAGATGCAATCAAGCTTTATTAAAATAACAATGACATTCTTCTAAGAATTATAACAACTAATCCTAAAAATTTTATGGTGTCACAAAAGACCCCAAATAGTCAAAGAAACCTTGAAGAACAAAGTGGGAGGTATCATGCCCCCAAATTTCAAACTCTAGTACAAAGCTATAATAATAAAAATGGTATGATACTGGCATTAAACTGATGTATAGATCAATGGGACAGAATAGAGAATTCAGAAATAAATCTTCTCTTACATAGCCAATTAGTCTATGACAAAGGTGGCAAGGATATACAATAGGGTAAATACAGTCTCTTCAATTAGTAATGTTAGGAAAACTGAACAGAAACATGAAAAAATTGAAATTAAATTACTTTCTTATACTGTATACAAAAATAAATTCAAAATAGGTTAAAGACTTAAATGTAATGTCTGAAACAATAAAACTTCTAGAAGAAAACATAGGCAGTAAACTCTTTGGCATCAGTCTTATCAATACCTTTTAGGATATGTCTCCCTGGAAATGAGCAACAAAAACAAAAATACATGAATAAATAAACAATTGAACTACACCAAACTAAAAAGCTTTTGCACAGTAAAGAAAACCATCAACAAAATAAAAATGCAACCTCCTCAATGGGAGAAGTTCCTCTCAAATGATACATTCAATAAAAGTTTAATGTTGTGGCACATTCAATTCTAAGACCCATGGAGCCAATTGAGATGAATTATGAGCCTTTATTAGCCAACCATCGACTGACTCTCTACCATGCAGGGTCAGAGAATCAGCCCTGAGCTCCCAAAAGAGGCAACTTATAAAGCCTAGAACCACATCAAACAAGCAAGCAGATTATAGAAGCAGAAGTTGGCCCTTAGCATATCTTTGCACAATACATCTCCTAGAACCACACCCTGGTTAACACTAAACAAGCAAGCAGATTACAGAAGCAGAAGTTGGCTTACTAGAAAATTTCCACCCTTAACAGTTAATACCCAAAATGTACAAGGAATTCAGACAACTTCACACACACACACACACACACACACACACACACACATATGCAATCGTTAAAAAATGGGCAGAGAACCTAAGTAGACATTTCTCCAAAGAAGACATACAGATGTTCAATAAACATATTGAAATGGCTGAAAAATGACTGCTAGAAATTTATTACTTGCAGGAAAATGACTGCTTGGCTATGCCTGTGGGAACATGGCTATGTCCATGAACATAGGCTGTTACCCATAGGAACATAACATTCTAAACAAGTTTTCTGCTTCTGTAACCCTGCTTATGCACCTGACCTGTAAATTGACAGGTAGTGAATAGAAGAAAGATAACCCTTTGTGTTTAGACAGAATGAAGAATGAGATTTTGAGCTTAAAAACCCTGTACCTCTACAATTTGGGGCTGCTTAATTTGGGGTCTGCATACCCCTGACAGACCCAGCTGGCTGAATAAAGAGTGTTTCCTATAACTCATTGAGTTCCAGTGGTCCGTGTGTCTTTTGGGGGCTGGCGGCTACAACAATATGAAAAGATACTCATCATCATTAATCATCAGTGCAAATTAAAACCATAATGAGATATCATCTCACACTTGTCAGAATGTTTATCATCAAAAAAATCAACAAATAAGTGCTGGCAAAAATGTGGGGAAAAGGAAATCTTCATACACTGTTGTTGTGATTGTAAATTAGTACAGTGACTATGTAAAACAACATAGAGATTCCCCCAAAATTAAAAATAGAACTGCCATATGACTCAGCAATTCCACTTGGGGTATTTATCTGAAGAAACAAAAACATTAACTTGAAAAGATATAAGCATTTGCATTCCTATGTTTATTACAGCATTACTTATAATAGCCATAACATGGAAGCAACCATAGGTGTCAATTAACAGATGAATGAATAAATAAGATGTGATATATATACAATTAAATAAAAAATAATAAAATAAAAAAGAATGAAATGCTATTTGCATCAAAATGGATGAACCTAAGTGAAATAAATACAAGAAAGCCAAATACTATAAGATTTTACTTATATGTGGAATCTAAAAAAAATAAATAAATAAACAAAACAAAATAAAAACATGCCCACGGATATAGAGAACGAGCTGACGGTTGCCAAAGAGGAGGGAGGTAGGAGAATGAGAAAAAATACAAAATAAAATAAAACACATGGAATTTGGGGTCAGCTGATCTAAGTTTGAATGTAAATTTCTGTCATTTTCTGGCTTAATTATCTTTATCAAGTTATTTAAACACTCTAACATTTACAAAATTTGTTTGTCCTCCCTTAATGTTAAGGATGAGGAAAAAAGTCATATAAAAACAAAACAGATTATATACAAAATCCAAGATGGTCAAAGATACCTCCTCTGCATAACTGAAATTTAAAAGATTATAGGTAATCATCAACTTTGTTTTTGAACTAAAGTGTTTTAAACTATCTTATAGTTTGTGATCAACACTTATTTATGCATAATTTGTCTTTCATTTGTGTAACATCAGAAATTCTGTATCAGATACAGTGACAAATTTATGATTTAAGAAAAAGGAAAAAAGTACATACTAGTTAACTAAGAAGTAAGTCAGCACTAAGAACTTGACAAAGGGAAATTCATGGTATCAGATGATTTTTACATTGCCCAGTAAAACTATAGCTATTCACAACAGTCAATTGGTTAAGAGTCCTAAGAAGAATCTTCATTTAATTAAATTATACATGATGGAATTTGACATTCAATTAATTTATAAGAGAGTCCGAGGTTCTAATTGACTAAGAAATAATAAAAGTAAACTCTTTTATTATAATTTGGTATATCTTATTAGTATTAGTATCCATGCAATACTCTAAAAAACTTTCACTGGATGGAATTCATTATGAAATTTAGGACTCTAATATAATGTCAGTTTTATTGAGGGAAGTAAAAAACAAACAAAACCACTATATATGCTTAGAAATGAAGTCTAAAAGATAAAATGTTAAATCTTCAAGTGTTTTTTTAAAGGTTGAAAGACTATGAATTCTTTTTAGTCTTTTTGTCCCTATTTTCTTAAACTTTGTCTAACTAACACCGGTTTCAATAAAACTATTTGACTATAAAAGGAATATTTAAAATATATTTTACAATTATAGAGAATTTATCATTTGAAATAGCATTTTATACAGGAATAAATATTTATCAGAATTGCCCTTCTATATCTTATTTATTACATCATAAAGGATTGTACATGTACATAGTTACTTTTATTTCAATCTAAAATAATATACACTTTCCTATATTTACAATCATAAAAATATGTTAACCCTTCTCCATTGGATATTATTCACATCCCTAGCCAGCTCACTTGTGTAATCTTGATCCATATAACTTACATTTAAATAACAGACATGTTTCTCATTCAATTTAGTTTATAAAAAATATTTGTCAACAGTGCTATCAAAACGAATGATTAGGTATATTCATCATGTATACTAAAATAAATTAGGTTGATAGCTATGAAGGGGCCATAATTTATACTTGGTAATATAAGCTAAATAGCTAAATGGTTTTAAAAGATGCAGGAGAGGGCAAACTTCCCTGAGTGAAGAACTTAAGCCCTGCACCGAAAGAGAAAGTGTTCTTGACTGAGCACAGGAAAAAATTGAAGCACACACAGAATTAGAGTCAAAAAGTTTATTAGAGAAGGTGTAATGTTCCATAGGCAGAGTGTGATCTACTCTCAGAGACAAAAAGTGAGAGCCTGAGAAATTCAGAGGGACAGAGACGAGAGAGAGAGAGAGAGGAGAGAGAGAGAGAGAGAGAGAGAGAGAGAGAGAGCGAGCGACAGAGAGAGAGGAGAGAGAGAGAGAGAGAGAGAGCGACAGAGAGAGAGAGGAGAGAGAGAGAAAGCAAGCGAGAAAGCACTGAGAGGTATCCCATGTGTTTGGGGAATTTAGTTTATATATATATTTTGTTTCTATGAATTACAGTTTAAAACTGTTTATCTATTTTCCTTTGAGGATATGGACACACAGTGTGAAAGGTAAGAGGACATAGCCTGAAAAAAATAGCCTGCTGGCAATTCTTAGCCTTTGATCCATAGGTTCCCCATGTTTTAGCCTTAGGGAATGAATGATTATGTGAATTTTGTGTTGGGCATGACTTAAAGATTCTATTTTCCTATTTTCCCATCATGGTATGGGTAAATGGTTTGTTACCAATCCCAGCAGAAATCTTTTTTGTTCTGAAGTTTTCCTCATGCTCTGGCCAGAGGGCTGATCAGCACATTGCAGTGTCCGAATATAGCTGGATGTAACATTTACTTCTTTTGCCTTCTCCATACATTAGTTTCATTTTGCTTTGGTTCTCTAAGTAAAAATTTATTATTTTTCCTTGCTTCTCCTTGTTAAAAAATATAGAGCCAAGAAGTTTAAGTGTATATTCATTATTTCCATTATTTTAAAAAAGCAACTCTAAGAAAAAGAAGATATTAAATAAATTTAAACTAAAATATTTACTTAATTCTAGCTTTTTAATACACATTACATGTTATTTTTTTATTAAGTAGTATAATAGTATATATACTTTAAAGTATTACACCATTTATTCATTCTCACTTTAAAATTGTCAAGTACATATGCTCCACTACACAGAAATATGCACCTTCTATTCTACCTGTAATCACTTAAATTAAGAACAATTTTGACTAAAAATATATATAAAATTAGCAGTGCAATGAACTGAAAAAAAAAAAGCATGAAGCATTTGTAAACTATAGAATTCAGAAATAACAGGACTAATAGGAGAAAAATTAATAGTAATCCACAACTAAAAATATGTAGAGAATTGTTCTAAAAGTGGGAGCAAACTGTTTCTCAGCAAGAATAAATGGATAGCAAAAGGCAGAGGGAACTCTCACACAGTCATCATGGTATTAGCTGGACCTTGCATTCTGGATCTGGGCCATGGAGCCCACAATGTGACTGTTAGGTAACAGGCAGCAGTGGTAGTGACCTTAGGCTTGTTAACCAAAAAAAAAAATAAAAAAAATGAGAGCAACAAGTGTTTGAAATCAAAAAGAACTGCAATTTTGGAAAGCACTGATTCAGACAGAAACTCAATGTTTCGATTATGAGATGAAGGCAAAGGCTTTTTATGAGAAAAGGAAGAGAAATAATTACATGAATAAAAGGATTTGTGTTAGTATTAATACGCTAAAAAATACATTTTATAGGTGTTAATAAACTGAGTTATTTTTTTAGCAATATATAGTGTTGCAAATTCTAAAGCATGTCCTTAATTTTCAGTTCTCTTAGGGTGTCTATGTTCCAGTTAGTTTTAAAAACAGTTGTTTGAAAATACATTGTTGCTTTGGACCAGTTCAAAAGTTAATTTGCCCAGTTCAAACTTTCCAAATGTTTGAGGGATAAGACATGTGAGTCCTCTGGATGGTTGACTTTGACTCCATTTTGAAATGGCTTCATTTATATGGTTTTTCAGACTAAACAGTGGAGTAGTGGGCACTGAGAATGAAAAGGTGGGCTCTGCTAATAAATAGCTAGTAAAATGGTAACTTAGAAGTTAAGTCTAAAAAAATGTTGATCACCGCAGGAACCCTCACTAGCTCTGCTGCTCTCGCCACTTAATACTATCACTGGTAACAAACTCCAAGCCCCATCATTAAACTAATATAGTAAAATAGAATTCAAAATAGAATTAATCAAAGATGAGTTAAAAAACTATGCAATGTAATAATGTTGTGTTTCGCTCAAATCTAAGACCCACAGAGCCAAATGAGATGAATTCTGAGCCTTTATTAGCCGGCGACTGACCCTCTACCACATAGGGTTAGAAGAGATCAGTCCAATCAGTCCCGAGCTCCCAAAAGAGGCAGTTTATAAAACCTAGAACCACACTCTCGTTAACAAGTAAGCAGATTACAGAATCAGAAGTTGGCCATTAGCATATCTTTGAACAGATTACTATACCCTGGTTAACAGAATCAGAGTAAATCCTTAATGCTGGCTTACTGGAAAATTTTCCACCCTTAACAATAATAACCTGGAGTATGCTAGTAAATGTTTAATTATTAACTGACTTAAGAAATGAAAAGAAGAAAAAAAAAGCCCTGATTTGTGGCATTACTAATTTCTATGGTATAAATATTTTTACCATGATCTATTTTGAGCTAATAACGATGCATGACAGGGCAAATTTCCCCAAGTGACGGAGAGACCAAGTCCTGCACCAAGAGAAGAGGGTCTTTTGTAGAGAGTGGAAAAAAGATTTCAACACACATGTAAAAGCTCAAGTCAGACAGCAGAGTGTTGCTCCTCTCAGAGTCAGAGGGACAGTGCGAGAGACAGACAGAGTAAAGACATTGAGAGGGACTCTGAGTGTTCAGAGAATTCGGTTTATACATCATTTTTAAGTTCCTGTCATTATTGTTTAAAAGACTGTTAACCCATTTCCTCTGATATGGACATATAGTGAGGAAGGGGAAGAGTATATAGCTTGAAATGGTAAGAATTTGTAGCCTGAAAAGCCTGATGGCAGTTCCTGGGCTTTAATCCTTAGGTTCCCCAAAGTTTTAGCCATAGGGAATGACTCTGGGTTCCTGTTTTCCCTTCACAGGTGTGGGGAATGGGTTGTTAGTAATCCCGCTAGATATCTTCCTTTGTTCTGAAGATGTCCTCCTGGCCTGGCTGCAGGGCTGATTTGCAAATTGCAATCCCTGATTGTGGTTTTATTAACATTTTAATTCTCTTCCCTCCTCCCTACTTAATAATGTGAAGTCATTGAATGGAGAGTTAGTGAGTCACAAATTTGCTTTCTGAGCCAGTATGAGCCTGCCCCAGTACACTTCTGCTGACTGTTATACAATAAATTATTAATTTTAATTCATTTAGAAAATGTTTATTGAGTGCCTCCTATACCAGATATTGTTTAAAGTGTTAAAGATATGTGGGGAATATAGCAAAAATGGTCTCTATTTTTATTAAGCTTACATTTTAGTTAGACCAGACAGAAAACAAACAAAAATAGATACCAGATTTTTGACAAAGTGCTACAAATTGATAAAATAGAGTGACTGGAAGCATAGTGGGATTAATTTAGAACACTTTACATCCAAGTAGATGCCTGAATGATAAGAAAGAAATAGGGAAAGTTCTGGGCTGAGTGTTTCAGGCAGGGAACAGCAATAGAAAGGCCTAGTTTTAAGACGGGACATCACTTGTAAAGTTCTTAATCTTCAGCAGAAAATGAAATGGGATATCTCTTGTAGAGCTAATCATTTTAGTAAACCTATTGAAGTTTTCTTTCCTCCTTTCTTTGGGAAAAGGCTCTCGCTGAAATCCTGATAATTGCCAGGTGCCCTGGCAACTCAGATCCTTTGGCTGTTGATAAGGGTCATTAGCCCATTGTTAAGCAGAACAGCAGAAATGGTGTTAAGCCAGGCAGAGCCCTTAGAGTTTGAGGGGGGAGGAGACTTTAAGCCAAAGGTCTTTCATTTTATCCTTTAAGAAATATATTAACTAAGCCTGTTCTTTTCTCACTTAATAAGCAAATCAATAATTAGATGTGTGATTTAAATAACAAGTTTGTATTTTCTTTTCCTTGTCTAGGGACTGAGGTGGCACTTCAGCAGGAAACCCAAGACTCCATCCTGACTGAAGCAAAAGAGAAAGAGCCCCATGAAACACCAGTAGGAAGGGACTATGGCCATTCTTAGTAGGAAGCAGATACAGAAGAGACCTCTCATCCCTCAACATCTAGCTAATAAGGGTGTTCCTGGCTCTTAGAAAAGAGATAGGCAGGAAAGTTAGGGGGTTTTGGTCTGCCTGCAAAGACACTGAGGTCATCATATCCTAGAAGGGGTCCGCCCTTATCCATCCACAATTAAGCAAGCCAGAAGGCATTTTTTAAACTCACACAAAGAAACCAGTATAGTAGGCAGAGATTTAGGTACCAGTTAAAGCCAGTCACTCACACCTGTACAATGAAGACCCCCAACAACCTTCAACTCACCTGAGTCTCATTATACCATCATGATAATATGATGCATATGCCCGGAAGTTTATGAATACCATTATAACCGACTGAATTCTGGGAACAAACATGCGCAGAAAGCAAAATGATGAATCACTTAGTCCTGTCAATTTTAGTTGTCAATCAAGAAAGCCCACTCCTCTAAGAAAAGTAACCACCCACAGCAAAAAAGGGATTAAAAACCCGGAAGTCTTTGTTATCAGGCCTTTTGAGCCACACTTTTCTTGTTCAGGGCCGCTTCCACGTCGGGAAGTTTATTTTCCTTTCTAATAAAACTTTCTTTTCTACTGTATTTCAGTGTCTTGCTCAATTCTTTGTTCGAGACATTGAGAACCTGGACAACGCATTGGGAGAGGACCCCACTCTCTGGTAACAGTTTGGTGTGCTAAGTAGAGAGGAGACATGGTGGACAGAGGCAGAGAGCAAGGAAGAATGTCAGGGAAGACAAAACCAAAAAAGTGGAAGAAGTCAGATAACATAAAGACTTACAGAGAATGATGTGGAAACTGGATTTTTATTCTAAATGCAAAGTGAAACTTTTGAGGCTCTTAAGCAGGAGAGGGACTTGGAATTACTGATATTTTGAAAATATGATAACAGTAAAGCAGGAAGACCAGTTAAGAGTCTACTGTACCACAGACTAGTAGAAAATAATGCCACCTTTATTTCAGATGACTGTCAGAGAGTCACAAAGTCTTTCAACTTAACACACAATCCCATGTACAAATGGACAAAATATTTAAACAACAAAAAGATCTACAGCTGATGAATAAGCCAATGAAAAGTGCTCAACATCATTAATCCGTATATTAACATCTAGTATTGATGTCTGAAATTAACTTATGTTATCAAGTGTTGGCAAGGATGTGGTATAAATGAAGGTCTTGTATATTGCCATTCCACTTCTAACTGAATATTTAGCAAAGAGGAAAAAAAAACATGTAAAAACTTGTACACAACTGTTCATGGTAGCTTTAATTGTAATAGCCAAAAGACTAGAAAGTCAAAAAGTCCTTCAATAAGTAAATTGTTAAGCAAATTATAATATGTCTATATGATAAAATATTGGTAGGCAAAAATGATAAATCTCAAAATTATGTTAAGGATAGTTACAGAGCATGAAATTTTCAAATAGGAACTTAAGCAATATGTCTGTAACCGAGACAGAACCATCAAAGGGGGAGGAGAGTCTTCAGTTAATCTCGATGTCACCCTGCCCTTCAGCCTATGCAGCTAGCATGTCTACAGAAGCAGAACAAAGAGCTGATTACAAGGTTAATTATTTGAGTGGGAAATTCCTCTTCAATGCCCCCTTTTGATGCCCTTTAAAATTCTTATAGGTTATCAACCTCCTGATCTTCTCTGCCTAGGGGCTGGTATAAAGTAATCCAGACGTCACAACCATCCATAACTTTATGGATTCTAGAGAAGAGGAGACAAACTTGACAAGACAAGGCAGGATACAGGGGCCAAATAAGAAAGCTATGAAGAGCATGAGGAGAGAGGACCTGCGAGTGGGAGAAGTCAGGACCCCCATGACTCATTTAATTGTTGGTGGATTAGGGCAGACCCCTTTCAGGATAGGATGACCTCAATGTCTTTGCAGGCAGACCCGAAAACCTTCTAACTAATTTTCCTGCCTAACTCTTTTCTAAGAGCCATGAATACCCTTCTTATTAGTATGGATGTTTAAGGACGGGAGGTCTCTTCTTCTGTATCTGCTTCCTGCTGAGAATGGCCATAGTCTCTGCCTACAAGGGTTTCATAGAGTTCTTTCCCTTTCTGCCTCAGTTGGGGTGGAGTCTTGGATTTCCTGCTCAAGTGCAGCCTCAGTCCCTAGACAAGGAAAAGAAAATACAAACTCATTATTTAAATCATATATCCATTGATTTCTATTATTGATTTGCCTATTAAAGCTAGTAAAGTAAACTAAGCTTGGTTAATATACTTCTCAAAAACAAAAAAAACTTTTGGCCTAAAATCCCCTCTCCTCTCAAACTCTAAGGGTCCTGCCTGGCCTAGGGTCATTCCTTCATGATGTCCAATGATCCTTATCAAAAGTCCCAGAATCTGAGTTACCAGTTTCAGGGTCATTATCTAGATTTAGGGGAAAAGGCCTTTTTCCCAAAGAAAGAAGGAAAGAAAACTTAACTAGGTTTTCTAAAAAAATAAGAACTCTGCAAAAGATGTCCCATATCATTTCCTACTAAAAGATTAAGAATTTTATAGGTGATGTCTTATATAAACCAACTCACCCTAGTCTCTCCATAGTCGATAGAAGAATGAGCATAATACTGTAACTCTAAAACATATTCTGCTCCTATTACTTTAACTCTTAATCTTGCACTATTTCAGAATACATTTACTTTTACATTTTACTTTGGTTGGGTCTTATTTCATGTCTTCCTGCCTCTTTCCACTCAATTCTAAATGGAATCTAATTTTCTAAGCACTAGAAGCTACTTTACTTTCATTTAGTTGGGAATTTCAGGGCTAATATTTATTCTAAATTTGCTTCCCCATCTTTAGAAATGGGGGAAAAAAAAGAATGTAATAAACAAGATTTTTAAAAAACACCATATGGAGATAGATGAACACATTACCAATTAACTGATTACAAACAGTTATAATTTATCTTCATTGAAATGCTGAGACGTGTGATTGGAAAATTGAATGTGAAGGGGAATGCATTCTATTTAGTGGCTTAATAGAATAGACAAGCCTAGACTTACAAGGGGATTGACTCTGCATTTCAATTATTTTATTTTCTGTTAGTGCCCTCCAGAAACATTTTTAGAGGATTAAGAGTTCTATTTTTCCAAATATGGAAATAGGCATTATTTATCTAGAATTTGGGAGGTAAACCTCACTGAGCAAAGCTCTGCTCATTTGATGGTGGAAGTTGGAGAGTGTTTTCTAAAAAATTACCAAATAATTAGGAAGGAATGATTCAAAATAAAGACTGGTTTTCCAAAACCTATTCATCAGTACCTAAATAAGACTGATTTCTCAGTCAGTATCCAAGATACCTTTATCTATTGAACATTTGTGTGTGCATGTGTATCTGTGCACCTGTGTGTCTGTGTGCATTTTTGAAGAGATGTATAGGAAAGAAAAAGGCAAAATAGCAGGTCTAAACTATTCCTGTAGAAGTCTAGTCAAATCTACAATGACCTTATAGTGAGGTGGTGGTGTTAGGTAGTTAGGCATGAGTGGCAGGAGACAACACCCAGTTCTGTAATCATAGAAACTTTCCTTGAAGAACTTCCTTAAGGACCTCCCAGAAACATCTCCCTTTTAGGGTTATAAATTAACACAAATCTTAGAGCATAAAGGCTATAAAAGCTGCTGGCTAAACCCGCTACAAACACATGCACAGAGAGTACTGCCCCTATAATCTCATGACTATGCCTGGAAGTTCATGAATCTAATTATAACAGACTGAATTCTGGATAAACACAAGTACAGTAGACAGAAAGATATATAGCAGCCAACTGTCAGTCAAGACGACCTCATATATGGATCATCTAGGATCTTCCATCATGGCCCAAATATAAACAGATCTCATCTCTGCATTGTTACAGTGTTCCTGGCTGGAAATCCATCCCTCCCTTTGGACTGTACTATCTTATCTCTTTACCTTCTATATTCCATACCTCCTATATTCCACAGGGCTGCAGCTTTCCTTAGCATGGCTCATCTCCTTCTAAAATGTGCTTTCAATAAATCTTATTCAAAATCTCACCTACCTGTAATTTACTGCATTGGTCAGGAAGGACCGAGGAACAACACACACCACCACAGTCCACCTTACTCCACTATCCACTTCTTCTTGTAAGGTTCGGCCACTCAACAGAGTCTGACTCAGGAATAACAAGCGTCCTTCACTGAAAGTCAAGCGGTCCTGGGCAACGTTCTCTGGTCCTGAGGAAAGGGGCCAGAGAAGTTGCACCCAGACGGTGTCAGGGCAGGGTTTTAAGGATCGCGTCCAGGAAGGCAAAAAAGGAAAAAGCATAGCATGTGGCTCTTTCATTGGTGCAGCGGTTTGGCACCACGAGTGTAGTCCTGGCACCCACGGATTGGTCTATGGGCTTCAGGTAGCTAGCAGGCGAGCTAGGGGCGGGGACCTGAGGTCCTTGGGACATTTTCCCGGAGCATTGGTCTTACACTCCTTCGCCTGCCTCTTGCTGCTGCGGTGACTGGGGATTTCACGTCACTCCAGCGGTGACAGCAGGAAGTATTCTGGTTTTCTCATTCAGAACTAGGTTAGATCCAGAAAGAAAATTATCTCAGAGCATCCTTTATTTTTATTTTTTTTTATAGAGACACTGATATTCTCAAGCAGGTTGTGCAAAATAACAAATCATAAAAATGTTTCTATTAAAATATATGAAAGATGAACTCAAAAAATTATCAAAAAAAAAATAGCAAGTATTGAGTTGCTTACAATATTGTTTTTTTTTTAATTAACGATAATATGGAAAATGAGCTTATATGCCAAGATTTGTGCTTGCTCCCAGAAATAAAGAAATATAAATAATCTAATTAGCTATGATAATTTTAAATGTGTCACAATTCTTTTGCTTAACCTACTAAAGGAGAACATTGTCTAACTTTTCCGTGGACGTGTGCACAGGTGGCTCAACTCGCTCCCTAAAGCCAAGCCAGTACGAGCGTCAGAAAGCACTTGTCTAAGAAATGTATATATAATGAGCCCAGCAAGAAACCAATTAAGCAAGGATGACACACAAATAGTTGTCAAAGCCTCACACAAGTTTAATCATACTAGATCTGGATGGATTTTAGTCTTAGTAGACCCCTGGGCGGTGCTGCCGGAGACAAGACACATATTAAGCAGTGACTGGTCAATGCTGGCTCGGATGCTGTCGCTCTACGATGGTTGATCAGCGGAGGCCTCTTTTTAAAGTAGAGCAGTAGGGAACCAAGAGGCAGAGGAATGTTGTCCCCAGAGGATTGGGACCGCTAAGTAAGTCCGTATTAGAGTTCCTTTTGTTTTTATACTCTATGATGACGTCTTTCGTTTCTTATCAGTCAGCTGCACGGTGTCTGTTTATCTTACACACTTTGGGTAGCTAAGACATTTTTAGAGGGTTTGTATTATCTGGGTTACACACACAGACCACTGTAACAGCAGTAAAAGGGAGAAATACAACTTTTAAATTCTTATATCGCACACACACACAAGAAATCATATTATGTTTGTCACTAGGATTACTGTAACAAACATACTTAACAGAGTAAATAATGACAGCCATAAAGATGCAATGAAGATTTGACACTCCAGTTCCTCACCCTGTGCTATTCACACTAGTATGCTTTATGTAATGACAGTATTTCTAGTGTTTAAATTAAAACCATTTAGACAATAATAACCCAGCATTCACATTTATAATTTACAGGATTTTGGAACTTTTTTGATGTGTACTTAATATGGAAAGAATCCCAAGATGGCTCCATACATCCTCCTACTGTTCAGATTAGATTTTCTCTTTCCAAGAGCAGATACTCACTATGTATGTCTCAAATTAATGGATTGTGAGTTTTGATTAATGTGAGAGTTGAAATTGTATTTACTTTCAAATAAAACTCACTTTACGTTAGAATACTCTTATGGTGAAAGTAAGGATAGATGTAGAATCATCTGAAGTCTTTCTGAATGTTTAATAAATGTCTTGAGTTGTTTTACTGTTTTTAAATTAAATTGATTAAATACACATTAGATTAAAACAATTGTTTTTAGTCAATTCAGATTAGCCTTTCCCAAATATAATTGCTTAAAAAGTAGATGGCATATGTGTTTAAACAAAATCAACAAAATTCAGCTAAGCAAATAAGGCAGGCATACTCATTAACAATTTTTAAGCTTTAAATAATTCCAAGTAATGTCATAAAAGAGAATACACACTATATCATGAAGTAATTCATTATTTTAATTAAATGATATTTCATTTTTAATTTTATGATTTTATATGACTGTTATTTTATGATTCCTAAAAATTACATTATATATTCATAAATAAAAATCTATAGTTGCAGAAAACTTATCATTTGAAAACATGTGCTTTTTAGAACTTCTTAGTTTAACAAAATTATAGATTGTTTTTGAAATATTTGAGAATATTGACCACAACAATAGAAACAAAATGTTTATAGATTTTTTTTTATTTGTAGTCTTGGTATTAACATTAATATATTCATACAATTACTTAGCTTATCCTAATCAACAGTTGAATCAAAAATGCTGAACACCTTCTGTAGTATTATATAGTGTTACAAGTTTTGTTTAAATCATCAAATATAATATGTAAAATGTATGTGAAAAAGTACCTATTATATATACCATATTTCTACTTTTTCCTTTGACTTCCTTTTTCTTTCCTGATGCTCCATAATTCTTTATTTTATTAATTTCATTTTCTTTGAAGAATTTCCTTTAACCAATTTTTAGGAGTAGATCTGTTATTGCCAAATTATTTTGGTCTCTTTAGTCTGAGGATGTCTTTGTTTTCTTTTGTTCCTGAATTCACTTTTATTGGATATAGAATTCACAAGGTGACAGTTGTTTTCTTTTTAACCTCTTGAGAAATGTGCTACTTCCTAGACCTCCTTGGTTTCAGGTGAGAAATTCACCATTCAAATTGTTCTTTTTCTGTAGGTAATGCTTCATTTCTTTCTGCTTACACTCAACAAGGTTTTTCTGTCTATATTTTCCAAAAGTTTAGTAGTTAAGATGTGTCTTATTGTATATGTCCTTGAGCTTATTCTTTCTTAGTGTTCTCCCAGCTCCTTGAATCTGTACGTTTCTGTCCTTGACAAAATATGGTAAGTTTTCATCCATTATTTCTTCAAATATTATTTCTGTCCCATTGTCTTTTTTCTTCTGGGGCTCTGATGAAATGAATATTGAATATTTTGTTATTGTCTTACAGGTCCTTTGAAATCTGTTTGATTTTTTTTTTTCACTCTATTTTGTCTTTATTGTCTAGGCGAATTCTATTGATCTGTTCTCAGATTCACTGAATCTATAATCTGTCATTTCTACTCTACTTTTAAATCCGTGTAGTGATTTTTAACAGTTTTATTTTTCAGTATATCAGCTTCATTTGATTTTTTATTACATCTTTTCTTTGTTGAGAACTTATATATTTTAATTTATTTTAATGAATTTGTCATTGATTTTAAAACATTTCTATGATGGCTACTTTAAAGTTCTTGTCAGATAATCGCAGCATCTTAGTGTTGGTACCTGTTGATTGTCTTTTTTGTCTCAAGTGTTATTTTCTAATTCTTGGTATGATGTGTGATCTTTGTATGCCAAACACGTTGTCTATGATGTAGGGAGAGCCTGGTTACTATTTCAATTTCTTTACTTTAGCAGCCAGTCACACTTTTTAGGTAAAGCCTACTGTTCTTACCCTAATTTTTTGGGCTGTGGTTACATAAGTTTAATTTTCAGAAGCTTTGTGATCAGATTTTTTGGTCTGCTTGCTTTATCAGATGCTAATGGGGCTCCCATACATACTTGCTAATGGTGCCTGAGGAAGCAGAAGGATTTTCTCCAGGCCACTCAGTGTCTTTTGGTGGGAGAGGAAGTGTCAGGCACACAGGGACAAAGAGGTTTCCAAGGGTGGGTTGCTTCTTATGATTGTGTTTCCCATGGTAGTGACACCTAAGACTCTGATAAATCCAGTGTCTCTTGAAAATCAGTTTTTACTTTCTATGATGTCCATTTTATCATTTTGTGTCTTTTGTTTTTATGCTTAGTACTTATCCTTGTGCTTTTACGTTCAGTGTTTTGTGTGTTCTAAATAATATTTCCCATCCAATGGTTATAGAGATATTGTCTTATGCTTTCTTTTAGAAATTTTCTAGTTTATGTTTTAAGTCTACGATCCCAAAATTACTTTTATATGTAGTATGAGATGAAGATTGAATATGATTTTTTTTTTACAAATATTTTTCTAGTTGTTTCATTGCCATGTGTTGAAAGGACCATATTTTCTGCATCAAATTACCTTAGCAACTTTATATAAAAATCAATTAATCATACATATTTTACTAGTTCTGGACCCTCTATTTTGTTCTATTGATTTATTCCTCTAAAATTAAGCCAATATCACATACCTTTAGTATTATAGATTTATATTGAGTCTTAAAGATAGCCTAGGGATAGGACTGCAGATTTAGAATGTTACATTAATGTAACCTAACTTATATGATTCATCTTATGTATCATGCATGTGTGGCAGAATGCCACTGTTTTTCTCTGACATATATAAAGCCAATGTAGTCCTCTGAGTAGCAGAAAAAGAGCAGAAGAAATGTGCTCCCCACAATAGAACTGCACTCTCCACAATAGAAGTGTTCTCCCAGCAATAAAGTTGGTGCCTGCCCTTTCATTCTCATGTCAGCTCCTCATGCATTCTTTCGATTGAGTGTCTCATCGCTGAAAACTTCCCTTCTTGATCAGCTCAGCACTGACAGGAGAAATAGACAAGTGTCAGTACACCTTGCTTTGTGGGCCTAAGTAAGATAATTGGATGTTTTTCCAAGTACAGTGACGAGTGTTGGTAGATTTTCATACAGGTTGGTGACATGAATCACTTTAACTTTTACTCTTGAATTTACAGGCATTTAATTTTTTTCATGCATGTATTTTGGAATTTATAACCTAATAATACAATAATGATAATAATAATAAATGCCAAGAGTAGAGAATAATTTTGAAAGATATCTAAAAGATAGGGTTACCATGTTATCAAAAAATCTCGATCCAAAATACAATAGAAATGTCTATTTTACAATTCTAGAAATGGTCCACAATGCTTCAGACTCAAAGACAAATGATGCAAATTGCTGTTGGGTGTCCTGGAGCAATTACATTTTTACATGTCTCTTTCCTCTACCCTTCCTTCCTTCCTTCCTTCCTTCCTTCCTTCCTTCCTTCCTTCCTTCCTTCCTTCCTTCCTTCCTTCCTTCCTTTCTTTCTTTCTTTCTTTCTTTCTTTCTTTCTTTCTTTCCTTCTTTCCTTTTTTTCTTCCTTCCTTCTTTTCTTCATTTCTTCTACTAAGCCAAGCAACTGGCGTATAGAATACAGAAGGTAGGTTACATATAAAGATAATTTTGCTCAAAGAATAGGAATGAAGTATTTAGGAGCAAAGAAGGTAAGAAAGAATCATTGCTAACAAGGTGTTGTCCTTGAATAAGTGGACTGGGAGAAGGAGACCTTCAAAACTAGGATTTCAAAGTTATACACTTTCTGATACTGGCAAGTTCAAGATTTATCCATGATAGTATATGTCTAATCGGAAAGAACGGTAAAAGATCATAGCGCATATGAAGTTCAAGACACATTTATGTTTGGTATGTGTGGTTAAATCTATTTGTAGGTTGAATTTAGTTAAGATATTGATTTAAAAATACCTGATGTAAGACCACTAAAAATTAATTTGTAAAAGAAATGGCTGGAACTTCATTGGAGTATTGTGATATGCATTCATTCATTTACTCATTCAACCACTCAACAACTATTTATTGAGCACCTATTATGTGTCAATAAGAACGATCTCTCAGGATTAAACTTGCTTTCTTTTAAATCTCTGATCTCTTGAAATCTTTTCTAATGGTAAATTATAATTATTACATCTAATTTTACACTGAGCTTACAGACTTAGAAAGAACTCTGATGTCCAGAATATTTCAGGTAACCTGTTACCTAAATCTTTACTCTTTGTAATTACGTTAGGAGATTTCCAGAATAAATAATACAGCAAGATAAATTTGAAATGTTTGTTTGAAAGTATAAATTAGTTTTTAAAAAATTAGAAAATATAGACAAATAAAGCATAAATATTTATCATTCAAAATTTTTTCTAGTAAATATTTATTAAAGTGTGTGTGGTAGCTAGACTAACATAAAAACATGTTTTAGATATTAGATTTTAATAGATATGGATAAATGTCTTCAAGGGATTTTTATCAAAAATTAGTATTATGAGTGATTCAAAAGCTAAAGAAAATATAATTGAAATAAGTTGGTATCATCTCTATGAAAATCTAACTCTACCTTTCCTTGATATAATTTTTCCTCAAAGTTCTTTTTTTTTTTTTTTTGATATAAAGTATTAAAATTTCTAAGATCCAGAAACACGTAAGTAGTTTCCTTTATACCCTTAAATACGGGCTGCATTTTAGGAATAAATTATATCTAAGGGCTTTGCAAGGTAAGGAGAGTTCATCATATAGAACTGAGGAGTATAAATTACTACTTTAGAACAAATTGACGACTATATGAGCAAGTGTTCATAATGTTAATTAATGTATTGGAAGAGGATATTGGAAAGATGGAAATTAATTCACTAAATGACTCTAAAAGTATGATGTAAAAAAATAATAATTATTTCATCATTCATTATTGCTACCTTCCAGAATTCTAGTCTTTATGTATACAAACTAACTCAATATGTTATACCAGTTCTCTCTTTATCATATTGATAAAATCAGTGTTATGGCTGAATTGTGTCCTCTCCATGCCAAATTCATATGCTGAAGCTCTAATACTCAGCTATATCAGAATGTGACTGCACTTAGAGTAGGGTATTTAAAAATGTGGTTATGTCAGAATAAGGTCCTAGAATGGGCCCTAATCTAATCTGACCTCTGTCATTACATGAACAGGAAATTTGGAGGCAAAGAGATACCAGGGATGTACACAGACAGAAAAAAAAGACTATATGAAAACACAGTGAAAAGGTGGCTGTCTACAAGTCAAGGAGAGAGGCCTCAGAAGAAATTAAACTTGCTAACACATTGATTTTAACTTTCAAAACTCCAGAACTCCAAGAAAATTAATTTCTGTTGTTTAAACCACCCTGTTTGTGATTTTATGACAGCCCTAGCAAACTAGCAGTTTTTAAGAAAAATGTGAATTTAAGTGGAAATTGTTTTTTGATTATGGTTAGTACTTTAATAAATAGTGCTCACAATTTTAAGGTTAAATCAATTTAAATAAAACTTTTGGGAGTTTGTGTCAAGATGAAGGAGTAGGTAAATGCTGTGCTGGCTTCCTATCATGATCATATCAAAATTACAACTAAACTAAGAATAGTCATTATTGGGAGTCACCTGAACTCTAGCTGAACAGAAGTCTTATCACTAGGGGCACACAGAAGATGCCACTTTGAGACTGGTGGGAGGAGCAGAGACATGAAACTGGCTGATCTTACTCCCTGTGTGGCAGTTGAGAATATGGAGAAATGTCTTAGCTGCAGAGGTCTCCCCTGAGGAGTGAGAGTCTCCACCCTACACCTGGTGCTCAGCGCTAGCTTCTAGTGCTAGGAAGAGAAGTCTCCACAAATTTTGGCTGTGAAATCCAGTGGAGATAGTGGCTGGTTGACATAGAGGATGGCTGGAGCTGCAAATGTTCCCCTTAAAAGGCCCCCACACAGACATACTTATTGATGAACTCACTCTTAACTCCAGAGCCAGGGCAGCAGCTTGAAAGTCATCAGAGACATATGGGGAGAAACTGAGCCATCTGGCTTCAGGCCAAGGGCTGGAGGGGCAGCTTTCTCCCAGACAGTAGTGCTGGCAGAGGGCATTGTTCCTTTGTTGGGCTCTCCCCTGCCTGGCTTGCAGACCTAGGCAGCCACCATATCTGAGTCTCCCACAATGTTGCTTACACTGGTCATTCAGCCCTAGTAATTCTCTGAGATCCCACCTCTCCCAACTTGTAGGCCAGCCCAAGATGCTTCCATTGATTTTTTTTTTTCATACAAATGGCCTCTCTTGGCACAAGCTGAATACTTTCCTAAAATCTCTTGAAGGTTCACAAAACCTAAACAAGCAGCATCTGGCCTCAGCATGCTCCGTGTCACTTGCTGAGCCCCTCAAGGCACTTCCAAGCCTAAAGTGGGGGATGGCCACCTGCAGATTGCTTGGTGGCTTATGTTAGTTGTCTCCAATAGGGCACAGGCTGTAGCTGAACTTGGCCTATGGCAATGCCCTTCCCAGAAGGCCCAGGCCTGCATGCCCAGTGTCCAGCTTTGGTCTGAGCGAGAACATCACCGGGGGCATCTCTGAGGATGATACACCCAAAGGGCAGAAAGGGCAGGCACTAGAGACCTTCTAAAGCAAATCCTGCCCTGTAAGGTCACCCTGTGCACAACAGTTTCTCCCCTGGTAACTGTCAGTCAATACAACCAACCAAAACAAGGGTGAATCCCTCTCATTGATGAGCAAACAGCAATCAAGATTCAACTACAACAGGAGGGCATACACCACCCATACAAGGGACATACCTGGAGCACATGGCACAGGTGACCAGGGAAGTCTGTGTAACTGGGCCTAACAGCACACGTATTACCTAAGGCCATTCTATTAAGACTGGGAGAGATAACAACCCTACCTAATACATAGAAACAAATGCTAGAAGGCAGCCAAAATGGAAAGTCAAAGAAACATGTCCCAATTAAAAACAAACAAACAAACAAACAAACAAAACAACAACAACAACAAAAAAAAAAACAGAACAAAGCTCCAGAAAAAGAACTAAACAAAATGTAGACAAGCAATCTACCAGGTGCAGCGTTCAAAACACTGCTTAAGGATGCTCAAGGAACTTAGGGAGGAGTAGTTGCACTCAGTGAGAACTTCAACAAAGAGAAGGAAAACATAAAAGTGGAGATAGAAAATGCAAGAGAATCAGTAAAAAATGAGGAATACAATAAATGAAGTGAAGACTACCTTAGGAGAAATCAACAGTAGATTAGATGAAGCAGAAGAAAGAATTAGCAATTTAGAACCAGGGTCCCCAACCCCTGTTAGCAACTGGTCTGTTGCCTGTTAAGAACCAGACTGCACAACAGGAGGTGAGAAGTGAGAGAATAAGCAAAATTCATCTGTATTTGCAGCCACTCCTCAGTGCTAGCATCACCGTTTCAGCAACACCTCAGATCATCATGCATTAGATTCTCATAGGAGTGTGAACCCTATTGTGAACTGAGCATGTGAGGAATCTAGGTTGCACACTTTTTATGAGAGTCTAATGCCTGATGATCTGATGTGGAGCTGAGGTGGTGATTTTAGCACTGTGGAGTGGTTACAAATACAGATTAACATTAGCAGAGAGGTTCGACTGCATAGAGACCACAATAAATCAATTCCTTGCAGACTTATATCAAAACCCAGATGAAGCAAGTGACAATTTAGGTTCTTCTGGTGGCAGGCTTTATAGTGGAAAGTGATGTACTTCAATTGTACAGCTGCATCTGGTGGCAAGCTTTAAGCCAGAATCCAACACTTATTTTAGTGCACACATGGCTCACCTATTATTTTATTTACCACTTCCATCCACATCTCTTTCCTACACTGTGCACTTGTCTCAAAGTTCTGTTAAGCCCACAAACTACCCCTAGCCAAAATGAATAAAAAGCAAATGTCCCTAGAGAGCTTCTTAGAAAAGAGGGAAAGACCCAATGATAAAAACAGAAGATTCTAAGATTGCCAACAAAAAGAAATTTGCATTTAAAAGAAAATACCAAGAGTCCTACATAAATTATGGATTCATTGCAACAGGTGATTCACATTTTCCAAACCCACTTTGTTTAATATGTGGTAACTGGGTATCCAATAAAGCTATGAAACCTTCAAAACTGCTTTGCCATATGTACACCAAGTATCCTACATTAAAAGACAAACCTTTGGAGGTTTTCAAAAGAAAACAAATGTGAACATGAAGAACAGAAGCAATTATTGAAGACCACCATTTCCTCAATTGTGTCTACACTGAAAGCATCATTCTTAGTGGCTAACTGTATTGCTAAAACTAAGAAGTCCGCTACTGTTGGTGAAGAGTTATTCTTGCTTGCTACTAAGGACATTTGTTGTGAACTTTTAGGAGAGGCTGCAGTTCAAAAAGTGGCACATATTCCTCTTTCAGCTGGCACCATAACTAGATGAATTGATGAAATATAGCAGAGGATATTGAGGCACAATTAGGATTAATGAGTCACCATGGTACGCAATCCAGGTTGACAAGTCTACCGATGTTGACAAGGCAACAATACTTGTTTTTTTTGCCACATATTTTCAGGAGGATGTGCACAAGGATATGTCCTTTGCACTTTTGTTGCCAACAAACATCACAGCTGCAGAACTATTTAAGTCTTTGAATGGTTACATATCAGGAAAACTGAGTTGGTCATTTTGTGTCAGTATATGCACAAATGGAGCAGCTGCCATGACTGGATGTCTTTCCAGTTTCATTACTCAGGTCAAAAGAGGTTGCTTCTGAATATGAGTCTATACACTGTCATCCATAGAGAAGTTCTTGGTAGTCGAAAAATGTCACCTGAACTTGACAACATTTTGCAGGATCAACCACATTAAAGTACATGCCTTTAACTCATATCTGTTCATGTAGCTCTGTGGGGAGATGGATGCAGAACACACATGTCCTCTCTTATATACAGAAGTGAGATGGCTTTCTAAAGGTAGAGGTTTGGCCAGATTTTTGAGTTACGAGAGCTGCTCCAGAGATTTCTTTTAGAAAAATAGTCATCGTTGGCAGTAAATTTCCGTAACATAATAGGTGGCAAAACTTGCTTACTTGTGTGGTATATTCAACCTGCTTTATCAACTCAATCTATCACTTCAGGGGAGAATGACAACTGTGTTCAAGTCAACAGATAATGTGGCTGCATTCAAAACAAAACTGGAATTATGGGGGCCATGAGTGAACATTGGGATTTTTGACATTTCAATTATTAGCAGAGATTTTGAAAGAGACTGATCCAGGGCCTTCTTTCTCCCAATTGGTACATGATCACTTATCTCAGCTTACAAAAGAGTTTGAGCATTACTTCCTAACCACAAAAACTCCCAAACTTGGAAGGAATGGTCCTCAACCCATTTGTGAATAAGCCAGGTGAATCAATTTTGCCCATATTAGAAGGTCAACTACTTGAAATCGCAAATGATAGTGGCCTTAAAAGCATGTTTAAGACAACTTCAATCTCCATATGTTCTGGATTAAAGTCAAGGTGGAATATCCTTAGATTGCCACAAAAGCACTGAAAGCTTGCTTTTATTTCCAACATTTTATCTTTGTGAAGCAGGGTTTTCTGCAGTGACAGCAACCAAAATGAGATTACAGAGTAGAGTGAACATAAGTAACACATTTTGGATGTCACTGTCTCCCATCATTCCCAGATGGGACCTTCTAGATGCAGGAAAACAATCTCAGGACTCCCACTGATTCTACATTATGGTGAGTTGTATAATTATTTTATTATATATTACAATGTAATAATAATAGAAATAAAGTGCACAACAAATGTAATGGTCTTGAATCACCCCCAAACCATCCCTTATTCTTGCCCCCTGAAAAAAAAAAATTCTTCCACAAAACTGGATCCTGGTGACAAAAAAGTTGGAGACTGCTGATTTAGAAGATAAGATAGCTGAAAACACCCAACCAGAGTAGCAATAAGGAAAAAAAAAATCCAAAAGAAAAATGAGGATACTTTAAGGGGCCTCTGCAATAGCATCAAGCGTACCGACATTCGCATCATAAGGTTATCAAAAGGAAAGAGAGAGCAAGGAATTGAAAACCTATTTCAAGAAATAATGATTAAAAACTTCCTTAACCTGGTGAAGGAAATAGATGTACAACCCTGGGAAGCTCTGAGAATCTCAACAAGATGAATCCAAAGAGGTTCATCAGGAAATATAATTAAAATGCCGAAGGTTGAAGATGAAGATAGAATCTGTAAAGCAGCAAGATAAGAGCAGTTAGTACCTATACGTGAGCTGCCATAAGACTGTCAGCTGATTTCTCAACAGAAACCTTGCAAGCCAGAATGGATTGGCAGGAAACATTCAAAGTGATGAAAAGCAAGGACCTCCAACCAAGATTTCTCCGCTCAAAACTCAAAACTATCATTTAGAATTGAAAGAAAAAGCTAAAGGAGTTCATCACAGGAAATGTTGAAGGGACTTCTTTAGGAAGAATAAATAAAGAAGAAATAAAATATGTATTAAAATATGAAAAATAAATTGGCAATAATTATATATCTATCTACAAGTAGTCTAACTGATAAAGAATTAAATGTTCCAATCAAAGGATGAGGTGGCTAAATGGATAAGGAAACAAGACTTTTACATGCTGCTTATAAGAGACTCACTTAAGATTAAATGACACACACAGATTGAAAGTAAAGAGATGGAAAAAATATATTTCATGAAAATGGAAATGAAAAGCAAAATCTGGGGTAGACAATACATATACAAGAAAAAATAGACTTTAAAACAAAGGCTATGACAAAAGACAAAGAAGGACCCAGCAATCCCACTTCTTAGTATTTATCTGAAAAAAATCAAAATACTACTTCGAAGGGAGTCCATTTAATCATTGCAGCATTTTTTTACAATAGCTAAGATGTGGAGGCGACCAGCAATGGATGAATGGATAAAGAAGAGATGGTACAATAGGATATTACTCAGCCATAAAATAATAAATAATAAAAGAATAAAATCTTTACTTCTGCAACAACATAGATGGACCAAGAGAGTACGGTGCTGAGTGAAGCAAATCAGACAGAAAAAGTCAAATGTCATATGTGGTATCTAGAGAACAGGATAAACAAACAACACAGAAACAAGCTCATGAATACAGAGAGCATTTTGATAATTGTCAGATTGAAGTTTAGGGGACGGTTGAGTAGGCGAGGGGTTTAAGAGGTACAAATTGGTAGTTGCAAAATAGCATGGGTAATATAGTCAGTAGCATTGTAATAACTATGTATGGTGTTAGATGAGTACCGGATTTATCTGGGTGATCATTTCATAAGTTATATAAATGTCTAACTGTGTTGTACACTTGAAATTAATATAATAGTTTGTCAACTATAATTTAAAAAATATAAAAGTGAAAAAATTTTGATTATGTAGTATTGTATTACAATAGGATATAAACAGTCATTGCAAGTTTTTAATTATCAGAGATGATTGCCCCTTAAACATAATAATACATATTTGCTAATGATGTTAATAAGCTCATTGCCTTAGATTTTTTGGCTACAAAAGATGTTAGAGATTATTTAGTTCAAATTAATCTATTTTAGTTTTTACATAATAAAACATTTTTATATTTCTTGTTAAAAATGAAAAGTAACATCAGTTAATGATTAAATTGTTGTCTCAATTGCAAAAACAAAATCACACATTAAAAATTATTTCTACCTTGTGAAAAGTTCTAAAATTTAAAAATTATCCAACTAGGTTGAAATAATTCTAAAATGATACATCTCTTAATAACTGAAGTTTTAAACTTTCAAGATGATATTATATTTTTTCAGTAGATTTTTCCTGACTTCTTAAAACATGTACAGACAAGAAGATAGAAATATTAGTGTTAAACTGCAAGCTAATAAATTTTACAATTTATATACTTGATGAATAACACTTACTGGGCTTAAGAGTGTGAGTTTTGGAGTTAGGCTGCTCAAATTTTAATGAAAAATATTAAAGTAAATTTCTGAAAGTTCTACAACTATGAGAAATTTACTTTAGTGTCTTTGTGACTGTTCAAGAGTCAATTGGATAATTAAAATAACTTTTATAGGATGAAATGTAAACCTCTAAACAACTTAAAACAGTGCCTTGCACTTGATTAGCAGTCTATACATGTTACTATGATCATTGTTCATGTTCATGTGGAATGTATACATAGTTTAATCTATACATAATGTTCATTAAAAATGTCAAATGGATAACTTCCTCAATTATAACATGGTTTTGTAATATGATATGGGGTACCAGAAGGAAAAAATTACTTTGTTTTTATTGTTTTAAATAGCATCCAATGTTTACTTCTCATCTGGTTTCATCCGAGATTTACTTTTTTTCTGCAAGGAATAATTATATTTTTATTATTTTTAAAAATCAGTTTCTAGATTGGAAACATGCATAATAGGCACTCTACTTTGTTCAAATTTGCTAAATCAAATTCATACCATGTACTTTGAAATGAAATATTTTTCACCAAAATTAGACATAGCATGAAAAATTATTTTTCATAAATAAACACTGCACCAATAAATTCAATTTTTTTGAACCTAGCAATATGTAACCAGAGGGGGGAAAAGATGGAAGAGTTACTACTAATTCAAAATTTGCATTTATAACTCTTATATCCTGATAAGAATGTCCTTCTTTAATATTAAAGAGCTTAAAGCCCCTTTGTCTCTTTCACCTTTATTGGAGAAAAATGCATAAGCTCAGGTATTACATGAAATAATAGTTTTATTTGACAGAATTAATTAATGTAGATAAAACATAAAGTAATTTTAGAATAAATACGACCCCTCTCTCAAGTACATTGTGTAATGAGATTCTGTAGTTCCAAGAGGATATCAAAGTGCTCTGACTAGATTCAAGGAAGATTAAATATTTGCTAAAAATAGCTCTAGTTCACAAAGTAAGCATGATAAAAATGTAGATAATTAATTCTGTAGCTTAGAACATGAGGTAAATAACAGAGAATAAGGAAAAATAAATTACATACTCACTGCACTTTTCTGCTTTGTAATAAAAAAAATCAGAAAATACATGATGTACTTAGGTTATTTGTAGTAACAATATGAAAAATTGATTTATTTAAATGAAGAAGGGACATCGAACAATTTATTCTATAAGGCCAATATCACCTTGACACCGAAGATAGGTAAAGATATCATAAGAAAAGCAAACAGATCAAAATCTTTCACAGAAGCAAAAATCATCAACAAACTATTAGCACAATAAATTCAGCAACACCTAACTAGGATTACACAGCATGATCAAGGGGGATTTATTCCAGGGATTTAATTTTGCTCAACATTTAAAATTTAATTATTTATACCAAATTAATAGAATAAAGAACAAAGGTCATGTGATCATCTAAATATAGTGAATAAAGCATTTGATAAAATTCAACATGCATTCATGATGAAAACCCTTAAGAAATTTGGAATAAAAGGAAGATTTCTAAACCTGGTAAAGGACTCTATGTAAAACATACATCTAACTTAATGGTGAAAGACTGCATGTTTTCACCTTCGGTAGGAAAGGGTATCTACTATTGCTACTTCTTTTCAGCTGTGTATTGGAGGTTCTAGCTAGTGCAATTAGTCAATAAAATGAAATAAAATGTATTTAAATTGGAAATGAAGGAATAAAAGGTAAAAGAAAAATTATCAGATTAACCAAGTTTGTATGCTTTTGTTCATTATTTCAGATTATGAGGATAAAGTATACTTACACATAAAATATGGAAGAACAGAAAAGATTAGTGGAGACTTAGTCCTGTCCGAAACATTCATGAAGACATTTAATTTCTTCCAAAAGATCCTTGATATTGGCTATAGAGCAACAACAGAATTATTAGACCAATGAAATAAGATAGTATTTTTATATGTGTTAATCTTGCAAATCAAAGGTGTAAATAAATGTTATGTGCTATTTGTACCCAGGGATATTTTCTAAGCATAGTCATTTTTGTAGGACAAAATATCAAGGACCATTTGGCATGGACTAGTTATGCTCATGGATGTTTTTGATAGGACCAAATTTTAAGGAACTTCCGTTGTGGACCAAATGTCTCCATGGACACTTTAGATAGGACCAAATGTCTTGCAAGGAAAAGTAATGTTAAAGAAAAAACAATTCATATTTACACTGCTCAGAATATGCCAAAGTTAACTTTTTTTTGCATTGTCTTAGTCAGTTCTGGCTACTGTAAAAAAACACCACAGATTGGTAGCTTATAAATTACAGAAGTTCATTTCTCCTATTTCTGGAGTCTGAAAGTCCTAGATCTGAGTGTCCACATGGTTGGGTGAGGGCCCTTTTCTGAGTCACAGATCTCCTTTTATCTTCACTTCCCGAAGGCCTCATCTCCTAACACCATTGCATGGGGCTTTAAGATTCCAACATATCAATTTGGGCAGAATACAAATGTTCAGACTCAGCAGGCATATTTCATTTTTCTAAGAAAATTTTTTTCTGCATATATTGTATGATATTGTATGATGTATGTCATTTTTTTCATACGTAATGGTCAAAAGTATATTAAAATACAATTGCCAATTTAATAAATTCAAATATTCTTTATTGTTAGCCATTCATTTGATTTCCAGTTCTGCTTTATTAATTATACAATGATTAATCTACTTTATTTCCTTTTTTTCATCTTGGATTAATTCCTTGAGATTTCTAGATAGAGATTGGAAGTAATATCCAAAAGCACTTGTCAATTATTATCCAGAATTTTTTTGATTGCATATTCACTAATAGTATTTAGTACTACTGATACCATCAAACAACCTCTAGTGTATGTATAATTTCATTTTTAATAAATTAAATATATAAAATAGATATTTTATCAACAGTATTTTTTGATGACTGATGAGGTTGAAGTTTTAAAATATGTGTATTAGACATTTGTATATTTTAATATTTTTGTTGTGAAATACATACAGAGAAATCAGTAAAAAATTACAAAGTTTAAGAAATTATTATAAAGTGAACACCCACACGACCACCACTCAGTCCAAGAATGAGAAATCACCAGACCTCTAGCTTATCCACAACTCTCATTCTACAACATAAGTATAACGACCAATCTGATTGCTATAATAATTATTTTTTTCCACTTCTCTTCATTTTTGAAATATTTCATGTTGTGGTATTTGTTACAAAACCTAATATTTAATTTGTTAAGTTTTGGATGAAACTCAACAAACTTGGATTATACAGTATATAATTGTTTGTATCTGAGCTTCTTTATAATCATGTTTGTGGGACTCATCCATGTCATGTAATACTATAGTTTATTTTTATTTTTGTGTGTAATTCCACTGTATGTATACATTATTTTTATTTATTTCTACTCTTGATGGATATCTTAATAGTTCTAAATTTTGACTACTACAAATAAAAAAACTAGGATTATTGTTGTAAATGCCTCTTGGTATACACACATTTTTGTTGCTTGTGTAAGTAGGTGTAGGGTTGCTGAGTAAGAACAGTTGTGCATGTTCACCTTTATTTAATTGTTAATGCCAAACTTTTTTACAAAGTGAATGTATCAATTTTCTCTGCTTCCAGCAATATATGAGTTTCCCTGGGTCTCCATCTTTGCCATGATTTATCTTGTCAGTCTTAATCTTTTCAGCCATTCTTTGTCTATTAATGGTATTACATTGTTGTTCTAATACAGATTGTGTGGCCTTACACTTATTGGCCACTTGGCTATATTTTTCTTAGATAAACTAAATATAAAATCTTTATTGTATGTGATGCTAATATCTTTTACCACCCCATGATTTATACTTTCTATCACTGAATGATGTCTTTTTATATTATAACATAGTCAAATATAACAGATATTTCTCCTTAGAATCAGTATGTACTGTCTTCTCTTAAAAAAAACAGTACTACCAACAATCATAAAAGTGTTTTTATGTAAAATTGCTAAAGTCTTATTGTTTCGCTATTTTCACTTATTTAAGAAAGTCTTTAAATATCATGCAGGGGATTTAGAGCTTGAGTATACTGGTATAACTTTGTATTACCTGATTTTGTCCAAATGGAATTTATCTCCTGCTAGTCAGTCTATTGTTTGGCAGCAATGCATCATGTTTTTAATTTTCAATTTCCACAATTAATTAATAAAATTCTACTTAGTGACCTTGTTTTTGAGGGGTTAGCAGGTGTTAAATCAGGAACAGGAAAGGTGACTGGATTTTTCCATGTGTGTGTGAAAATGTTTCTTAGGCAATAAGAATATCTGAGGTAAACTAAACTACCATCCCATGGAAGAATAAACCACTCAGTTATGTTGACAGTCCCGCTGTATAATCAATGCAATCCATAATGAGCACAGACAACAGTGTAAATATTATACTGCAACACATGTCAGGGAAAAAAATTCCTAAAAAAAAAACCCCATTTTTCTCTAATGTGTTTCTATAGGAACTGAAATTGGATGTCAACCTGATGCCTGTAAATAGATTATTTTTGAATCTGAAGGTCTATGCTGAAAAGAGTCATTAGTTCTCAATCTTGAACAAATCATGCTGGATCATGACTAGTTATTTAGTGATAAATTGATCTGGTTGTTATATTTTAGAGTCTAAAAACTACTGAAGCAATGGTTGTGATCAAGTTTATAATTAAACATCTTTTTATTCAAGCCCATGGTGAAGTAGTTACCTTATTTTTAAGTCAAGAGCATAGGTCTGAATTATTTATTTATTCATTCATCATCAAACATTCACTGAATGCTAAGTCTGCATTCATCGCAGTCACTGCTCTTTCTTTGAGAGTTCCAGAAACAACTATTTATTACCTTTTAAGGACCTCTTTGTTTTCTATAAAAGTATCTTCTGCACCTCCCAAAAATTGCATTTAAAATAGTCTGTCAATTGTGTGTGTACATGCAAGTATGTTCTTCCTGACAATGGCTTATTTGTGTTTGTCTCAAGATAACAACAAAGATTAGATTAATAACTAATTTTAAGGCTCATCAATGCAAGTTGATGCAGGACTTTACTTTTAAAAGTAATTTGACAATGTTTTCATTGTGTAAGATAAACCACTAACTACTTTACATATCTGAAAACATATGTGGAAGGACTTTGCTAAATATTTTAAAGCTACTAGTCCAATTAAGTATTTAAAACTTGCCAAGATATCTAAGCAGAGAAACTTACTCTTTCATGTTTTCATAACACAAATATACTATACTAAATGACCACCTGATAATCTGATTTTTTTTTTGCAAATTTGTGTGTGTACATCAGTGCACAGCAGTAATCTTTAGTAGTACTAGTAGTAAATCAATAGCAAAAAGTGAAGAATCTTAAATTTACATGTTCATTTAGATGATTATATTTTTCCTTTCAAAAAAAATTTTCTTTTTCTCTAAAAATCTTAACAAAATCCAATATAAAATGCAAGTAATTTCAGATCAAGAAGAGACAATTGTTTAAATTGATTGCAAACATGTGTTATTTATATTAGGTATTAAAAGAACCTGGGTTTAATCTTAGTTCTGTTACTGTGTACCTCATATCTGGTTTCTAGTGTGCAAAGATTATTCTCTAAAAGTATATATACATACAGGGACTATATATGTCTACTGAGACCATAAGCTTATGCAATTTGGGATTACCACAAAGTGAAGTACAAGGCCTTGGAAGAACCCATGCAAAATGAGGAGCCCTGCACCTTACCTTTCTTTATCTTTATGGTAATCCCCTGATTATAAATAAACATAAGGGGGATGGTAAAACTAGAAAGACGAAATCTGACTAATCTTGAGCTGAACTGAGATTTCAAAATATCTAAGAGTAAAAGCTGAATGAATAAGGATTTGTTTATTGTATTTTATTGTCACCATAGGGGTGTCATGTTTTATCACATTTGCAGATAAGTGGCTGTCCGATTTCAGGTATGTGTAAATTACTCGGGTTGTTTATTAAAACTGACGCAGGATGGGGCAAGTGTCTGCCAGTGGGGACTTTGCCCTTTGCTGAGAGAGCTTCCTTGATTTCACACAGGAAAGAATTCAAGAAAGAGCCAGAAATAAGACAAAAGGAACGTTTAATGGAGAAGGAAAAACACTTCACAAAGATATAGTCTCCTCTCAAAGTCAGAGAAATGAGAACCAGAGGGTTTGAAGAATTGGGTTTATATCTGTTTTCATTTCTGGATATGAGTATGCAGCCTTAGAGGCATGGGGAAGTAGTTAGTAATATTAGCTGGAATTCACAGGAATCTTATTGTAGGTTCCTTGAGGTCTGGCCATAGGCTGATCAGCCACTTTCCCATATTTTTTTTGCATTACAGTAGGCTCTAAATACAACCTAGCTTAATATTTAGTCAATTTGTGTAGTTCTTATGCCTCTTTCCTATATTAAAAGTGCTGTTTTGTTTAGTATACAGAGATTGTGATTCAATGAGTCTGCAGTGAACCTCAGAAATCTACAGTATTAATGAATAAACCAGATGATTGTTACAAACAAGCAAGGTTTTGGAGACACTGCTTTCAGAGATTATAAATTGTTAGTAGAACCAGACTGATAAATTCATTTCTGAAAGGCTTAAGTAAATTCTGTGATTATAGATTTGTTGATGAAAACTTAGGAAATTTAGAAATATCAAGCTATAAGATAATTTTTTTAAATTAATTTTATTGGGATGACATTGGTTAATGAAATTATATAGATTTCAAGTGTACAATTAAATAATATGTCATATATATATTGCATGGTATGTTCATCACCTAGTGAAATTTCCTTCCATCACCATATATTTGACCCCTTTTATCCTTCTCCTACCTCCCTATCTTGCTGTTAACCACTAAACTATTGTCCATGTCCACGAGCGTGTCTTGTTTGTTGCTTTTGGTTTTATGTAGTACATATGAGTGAAATCATATGGTTCTCAGCTCTTTTTGACATATTTCGCTTAGTATGATAACCTCAAGATACACCTATGTTGTTGCAAATGTCAATATTTCATCTTTTCTTATGGCTGAGTAATATTCCATTGTATGTATGTTGCTACATCTTTCTTTAATCAAAACATCTATTAAAGGGCACTTTGGTTGTTTCCATGTCTTGCCCACTATGCATAATGCTACAATAAACATCAGAGTGCATATATCTTTACAGATAAATGTTTTCAAATTTTGGGGGTAGGGACCTAGAAGAGGGATTGCTGGGTCATGTGGTGATTCTAAGTATTTTGAGGAACCTCCGTACCATTTTCCATAGTGGCTGCACCAATTTACATTCTCACCAGCAGTATATGAGGGTTCCTTTCCCCCCGTGTCTCCAACACTATTAGAATGGCTATCATCAACATGACAGTTTAAAGGTATGAACTAGTATCTCATTGTGATTTTGATTTGTATTTTCCTAACAGCTAGTTGAACATCTTTTTTGTGTCTGTTGGTCATTTGTATGTCTTCTTGGGAGAAGTGTCTGTTCAGGTTTTCTGTCCATTTTTTAATTAGATTGTTTTTTTGTTTTGTTTTGTTTTGTTTTTGTTTTTTTGTTGTTGTTGTTGTTGTTGAGTTGTATAAGGTCATTGTATTTGGTTATTAGCCCCTTATGGGAGGCATTGTTTGCAAATATTTTCTCCTATTTAGTTGGTTGCCTTTTTGTCTTGTTGATATTTTCTTTTGCTGTGCAGAAGCTTTTTAGTTTGATATTCATTTATTTTTGCTTTTTACTTCCCTTGCTTTTGCAGTCAAATTTATAAAATTTTACTCTAAAACCAAGATCCATAAGTTTAGTATCCATGTTTTCTTCTATGTAATCTATTGTTTTATGTCTTAAAGTATTTAGGTCTTTGATCCATTTTGAGTTAGTTTTTGTCTATCGTGACAGCACTTTAGTGTCATTCTTTTGCATGTGGCATTCCAATTTTCTCAGCACCATTTATTGAAGAGGCTTTCTTTTCTCAATTGTATGTTTTTGGCTCTTTTTTTTCAAGATTATTTGCCAATATATACAGGGGGTTAGTTCAAGACTTTCAATTTTTTTCTGCCTTATACCATGTTGTTATTATTATCATCACTTTGTAGTATAATTTGAAGTCAGGTAGAGTGATATCTTTGGTTTTGTTCTTTTTTTCTCAGGATTGCTTTGGTATTTGCGGTCTTTTATGCTTCCATGAAAATCTGATGATTTTTGTTTTATTTTTGTAAAAAATGCCATTGAAATTCCATTAAATCTGTATATTGCTTTGGGTAATTAGGTCATTTAACTGTGTTTATTCTTCCAATTCATGAGCATAAAATATCTTTTAATTTCTTTGTGCCTTCTTCAATTTCATTTAATAATGTTAGGTAGCTAGTTAGACATGAGTGACAGAGGAACAAAGGAATAGGGGCCCAGCCTAGAGACTACCCAAAGAACACCCCAATGGTAGTAGAATTATGTAAGCACATGCAAAATAGGCAAAGTTTTATACAGCAGCCAAGTGTCAATCAAAATGACCTCATTTGCCAATCACCTTTGGAACCACCCATCACGGCCCAAACATAATGCAGACATTCCCAGTTCTGGAAGGTCTTTGTGGTCTTTGTTGTTATTGTTACAGTGCTCTGTAATAGCTCTTTGCTAAAATCATGTGCCTCCTTAGGGCATGCTTTGTCTTTATAAAATACACTTTTAATAAATCTTATCTAAATCTCATTGACCTGTGATTCTTCACTGTGTCAACAAGGAAGAACCAAGATAAAATGCTAACTACACTTCTATGCCATTATCTCCCCGCTCATGCCACTGTGTTGACACAGAAGTTCAAATTGGCCCCAACGGTAATAATGCCTTCTAATTTTCAGTGTAGAGGTCCTTCACATGCTTTATTATGTTTATTCCTAGGTATTATTTTTTTTGTTGCAATTACAAAAGGAATTTTTTAAATTTCTTTTTCTGAAAATTCATTGTTAGTGTACAGGAACACAATGAATTTTTGTACGTTGATTTTGTATCCTAAAACTTTACTATATTTGTTTATTGTTTTTAAGAGTATTTTGGTTGAGTCTTTAGGGTTTTCTTTAAACTGAATCATGACATCTGCAAGACATGACAATTTGACTTCTTCATTACCAATTTGGATGACTTTTATTTTTGTGTCTTGCCCAATTGCTCTAGCCAGGACTTCTAAAACTGTACTGAATAAGAGTTGTGATAACAAACAGTTTTGTCTTATTTCTTATAGTAGAGGGAAGGCTTTTAGTTTTTTACCATTAAGCAAGTATGATATTAGCTGAGGGTTTGTCATATAGGCCTTTATTATGTTGCGGTGCTTTCTTTCTGACACCCATCTCATTAAGTGTTTTAATCATAAATTGATACTGTATCTTGTCAAATGCTCTTTCTGTATCTATTGAGGTGATCATATAATTTTTGTTCTTTGTTTATGTGGCATATAACATTAATTTATTTATGTATGTTAAACCATCCTTGTGCACCTAGAATGATCCCGCTTGATTGTGGCATATAATTTTTTTAATGTATATTTTATTAGCTAATGTTTGTTTAGAATTTTTGTGTATGTATTCATCAGAGATATTGGTCAATAGTTTTCTTTTTTTGAGTTATCTTTACTAGGTTTTGGTATCAGGGTATTTTTTGGCCTTATAAAATGAGTTAGAAAGTTTTGCCTTTTCTTCTATTTTCTGGAAAAGTTTGAGTAGAACAGGTATTAAATCATCTTTGAACGTTTGGTAGAATTCAACAGTGAAGTCATCGGGTACTAGACTTTTACTTTTTAGGAGGTTTTTGATGATTGTGTTAATTTTCTTATATTTGATTGGTCAATTTTCCAGTTCTTTATAATTTGATCTAGGAAGGTTGTATATTTCTAAGAACTTTTCCATTTCTTCTAGGTTATTGAATTTGGTGGCATATAATCTTTCATAGTATTCTTGTATGATCTTTTGTAGTTCTGTGGTATCTGTCTTAACTTCTTTTTTATTTCTGATTTTGTATTTGTGTCTTTTCTCTTTTTTCCCTTAGTGAATCTAGCCAGGGCTTTGTCAATTTTATTAATCTTCTAAAGAACCAGTTCTTTGTTGCATTACTTCATTCTTTTTGTTTTCAATTTTATTTAATTCTGCTCTGATTTTTATTATGCCCTTCCTTCTGCTTACTTTGGGCTTCATTCCTCTTTCTAGTTTTGTAGGATAATAATGTTCAGTTATTTATTTGGGACTTTTCTTATTTCTTGATATAAACTTGCAATTATATGAATGTTCCTCTTATCATTTTTGCTGTAAGCTGAAAGTCTCGATATGTTGTATTTTTATTCTTATTAGTTTCTATGTATCTCTTAATCTTTTATTTTTCCTTTGAGCCAATCATTCTTCAGTAGCATGTTGTTTAATCTTCACATATTTGTGGTTTTTCCTACTTTCTTTTTGCAGTTGTTCTCCAGTTTCAAAGTATTATGTTCAGAGAATATGCTTGATACGATTTCAATCTTCTTGAATTTTTTGAAGCTAGTTTTGTGTCCCAACATATGATCTATCTTTGAGAATGTTTCATGTGCACTATAGAAGAACATATAATCTAGTTTTGGTGATGAAAGTCTCTGTAAATGTCAATTACATCCAATTGGTTTAATATGTCATTTAAGGTTGATATTTCTTATTGACTTTCTGTTTGGATAATCTACCCATAGTTGACAGTGGGGTATTTAGGTCTCCTACTATAATTGTGTTTTTGTCAGTTTCTCTCTTTAGTTCTGTTAGTTGTTGCTTTATATATTTTCATGCTCTTTGATTAGCATATATTGAGAGGTTTTATGTCTTCTTGATATTGTCTTCTTTGTTATTATGAATTGTCCTCTTTAATCTCTCGTTACCTTTCTTACCTTGATGTCTGTTTTGTCAGATATAGGAATGACTACATCTGCTTTTCTCTGGATGCCATTTGCTTGGAGTATAATTTTTCGCCCTTCCACTTTGACTCTATATTTGTCCTTGCAGCTGAGATGTGTCTCTTGAAGGAAGTGTATCATTGGGGTTTTTTGTTTGTTTGTTTGTTGTTTGTTTGTTTGTTTGTTTTTATACAATCTGCTACTCTCTGCTTTTTTATTGATGAGTTTAGTCCATTTACATTTAGGGTAATTATTGATATGTGAGGTTTTTCTATATCCATTTAATCTTTGTTTCCTGGTAATTCGGTTTACCTCTATGTTTCTTTGCCCTTGTATCTCTTCCTGTTATTTTAGTTTGGTGGTATTCTATGATTTTTCTCTCTGTTCCCTCTATTTTTTGTATCAGTTCTGGATTTTTTTCTCTGTGTGGTTACCATTAAGTTTATGTAAAAGAAGTTTTCATATATACAGTAGAATTTTTTCTTCTGCATGTGTTTGATATCCATTTTCCTTTGCCAATTCAGATTTTACCTCCTCCGTTTTTCTATTATATTGTCTCAAATTATCCTTATTGATGCTTTGTGTTCATTTCTGAGTTCCAGTAGCTATTGCATTCTTTTTAAGGTTTTTTTTTTTTTTTACCTTTAACCATTATGTAATATTTAAGTGTACAATACCCTGTTCTTAATAAGAGTTGTTTCTTTCTGCCTGTTAGTCATCTTAGCCATAGTTTTGTATCTTGTTTGTTTGTTTGTTTGTTTGTTTCAGGTAGAATGATCTCTTCAGAGTTTCCTGTCATGTAGGCCTTGTGTTAGAAAATTCTTTTAGCTTTCGTATGTCTAAAAAGATTTTTTATTTCTTCTTCATATCTAAAAGAGAAATTTTCTGGACATAATATCTTTGTCTGGTAATTTCTCTCTTTCAATAGTTAGAATATGTGGTTCCACTTTCTCCTGGCTTATAGGTTTCTGCTTCAAGTTCGATAATAATCTAATTTTTTATATAGGTTACCACCTTCTTTTTCCTGGCTACCTTGAGAATTCTTTCTTTGTCATTAACTTTTGACAGTTTTAATATAATATGTCTTAAAGAAGTCTTTTTTGGGTTGAGAGAATTAGATGTTTTGTTTGCTTCTTGAATTTGAGATCCAGTCTTCCATAGGTTTGGGAAGTTTTTGTCAACTATTTGTTTAAATAGGCTTTCTGTTTCCTTTTCCCTCCCTTCTACTTCTAGTATACCCATTATTCTTGCATTGCTTTCTCTAAGGGTGTTAGATACTTCTTGTAGAGTTTTTTTTATTATTATTTTTCTTCACTCTCTTGTCTCTTTTCTATCTGTATCATTTCCAGATTCTGTCTTCGATATCACTAATCCTTTACTCCATCCAGTCAACTCTATTTCCTAAGTTCACTATTTTATTTTTCATCTCTTTGAGTTCTTCAGATCCAGAAGCTATATTTGGTCCTTTTTTTAGAATTTCATTCTTTTTTTGGTAAGGTGCTTCTGTTGTTCAATGATTCTGAGTTCAAGGAACTACTAATCAGAATTTTTCTTCACCTACTTGAGTTTTTTAATGCACTCTTGAATTCCCTGTCATTTAAATTCCATATTACCATATCTTTAAGTTTATTTTCTGTACATTTTTAAATTTTCTTTCTGAGCTGCCTCATCACCTTGATTGTTTATGATATTTGTGGATTATTTCTCCACCTAGGCATTTACGAGAATGTATTCTGCTTTATGTATATAATTATTTAGAGTGATCTCTCTCTAGCAGGTTGATAAGAAGAGATTTTTCTTTTGTTTTCCAGTAGGTGGTGCCCAAAACTTCTTCTTCATTTTCCAGACCTCCCAGATCTGTTCTTTGTGGCAAAAAATAAAATATCCTTTGTCTCCTGAAGAGGCGCGTGTCTCCTCTATGACCAGGTCACCTTGGTACCAGGGCTCTACCTCTGTGTGCAAATTTGATGGTGATGGAGACACAAGCCTCTGAAGAGCTTCTGAAGTCCTTGTACTTCCCAAGCAGCCAGATGTAGTGCTGTGCTGTCTCCTCCCAAATCAGCCTGGATGGGTGGGGCAGGGATGGGTTGGAAAGGCCATGGGTGTGTCCGTAGATGTTTTCCTTCCAGTAATACTGGCTGTCAAGCTTTAACTGACTTGTATCTATATCTCAACTCCTGTTGCTGGAACCAGCAGCAGTGTGCATCTCAGTTCCCGGGACTGTAGACTCCCTGCTCTGTAACCTAACACTTGCTGCTGCAATTTTCCCTGGGGCTCACTGTTAGCTTTGGAAGGGTATGGGGAGGCGTACTTTAGAAGTGTGTGGGGTGGATGCCAAGCTCTGTGACTCAGCCTGATGCCTGAAAAACACAGCCGTCACCCCTCTGTATTCCCTCTCTGCCCTGGTTTCTGCCCTGATCGCTTGGCTCTGCCAGGTGGTATATGCTGATTATTCAAGCAGGAATGCTCAGGACTACACAGAGTATAAATCACCACCTAGTTATCTTTTCCCGCAAAGCCAGCAAGGACCTCAAAACTGTGACCACATCATCAGTCTCCACTCCGCTCTCTTTCCTCCTCCTTTGCTTGCTCGATTTGCCCACGTTCAGATGCCCTGATGTGCAGCTCTCTCAGAAGTGTTTGTGTGCAGGCTGGGTGTTCTCAGTTGGATTGTAGCTGTTAGTTTTGTTGTAATTTCAAAGGGAGAATTCAAGGAGATTTATCACACCATCATGTTCAAGATGTCATTCTCACAGAAAATTATTTTAGATTAAAATATGCCACTCTAAACTTTGCAATCAGAACTGCTTCTTTTTTAAAAGAAATACTATTTTTAAAAATTTATTTAAATTAGTTTCAAGTATACAGTGCATTGGATAGATATCTATGAAGTTCATAAAATGATCCCCGTAATTGCTCCCTCCTTCCCTGGCCCTCCATCTAGCCATCATATTAATGCTAACTGAATTCCCTCTGCCATGCTCCCCGTCCCTGTGACCAACTATCAACTATTAATTTAACCCTTCACTGCATTCTCCCAGCCCCCCAAACCCTTCCCCTCTATCTGTCATCAAATCTGCTGTATTTGTGACTCTGTTTTTGATTCATTTGTTCTTTTTGTTCCTTAGATTCTGCGTATAAGTGAAATCATATGGTAATCCTTTCTCTGTCTGAGTTATTTCACTCAGCATAATAAAATCTGGGTCATTGCAAATGGTAGGATTTCATTTATTTTTTTTAATGGTTGCGTAATATTCCATTGTGTATATGAACCATAATTTCTTTATCCAATCATCTGTTGGGTGAAATCTTTAGGGTTCTCTATATATAGTATCATGTCATTGGCAAATAATGAGAGTTTTACTTCTTTCATTCCAATTTGGATGCTTTTTATTTCTCTCCCTTGTCTTGTTACTGTGGCTAAGACTTCCAACACAATGTTGAAAAATAGTGGTGAAAGTGAGCAACCTTTTCTTGTTCCATCATACTCCCCATTGAGTATGATGTTTGCCATATATGGCCTTTATTATTTTGAGGTATGTTCCTTCTATTCCCACTTTGCAGAGAGTTTTTATCATAAATGGATTCTGGATTTTGTTGATTGCTTTTTCTGCATCTATTGACATGATCATATGGTTTTTCTCTTTTGATTTGTTAATGTGGAGTATCACATTAATTGATTTGTGAATTTTGTACCAACCTTGCATCCCAGGAATAAATCCAACTTGATCATGGTGTATGATATTTTTTAATGTATTGCTGAATTCAGTTTGCTAATATTTTATTGAGGATTTTTGCATCAATGTTCATAAGAGATATCAGCCTATGGTTTTCTTTTTTGTAATGTCTTTGTCTGATTTTTTGAATCAAGGAAATGTGGCCTCATAAAATGAATTAAGGGACATTTCCTCTTTTTGAATTTTTTGGAATGGTTTGAGAAACATAGGTGATAATTCCTCTTTGAATGTTTGGTAAAATTCATTTTTCAAGCCATCTGGTCCAAGGATTTTGTTTTGGGGGAGGTTTTTGATTACTGATTCTATGCCATTGGTGATAATTGGTCAGTTTAGATTTTCTGTTTCTTCTTGACTCAGTCTTGGGAGATTGTGTATTTCTAGGAATATGTCCATTTCTTCCAGATTGTCCATTTGTTGGCATATAATTACTCGTAGTATTTTCTTATGATCCATTGTATTTCTGAATAGTCTGGGGTTATTTCTCCTCTTCCATTTTTTATTTTATTTATTTGAGTCCTTTCTCTTCTTTCTTTGATGAATCTGGCTACAGGTCTGTTAATTTTGTTTATCCTTTCAAAGAACCAGCTCTTGGTTTCATTAATCTTCTGTATTGTTTTTCTAGACTCTATTTTATTTATTTCCACTCTGATCTTTATTATTTCCTTCCTTCTATTTACTTTGGGTTTTGATTGCTGTTATTTTTCTAGTTCTTTTCACTGTAAGTTAGATTGTTTATTTTAGCTTTTCCTTGTTTCTTGAGGTAGGCCTGTATTGCTACGAATTTCTCTCTTAGAACTGTTTTTGCTGTGTCGCATAGATTTTAAGTCATTGTGTTTTCATTTTCATTTGTCTCTAGGTATCTTTTGATTTCTTCCTTGATCTCATTAGTAACCTATTGTTTAGTGGCATGTTATTTAGCCTCCATGTATTTGTTTATTTCCCAGTTTTTTTTCTTGTAGCTGATATCTAGTTTCATACCATTGTATCAGAGAAGACAGTCAATGTGATTTTAATCTTCTTCAATTTATTGAGACTTGATTTGTGTCCTAACATGTGGTCTATCTTTGAAAATGTTTCATATGCATTTGAGAAGAATGTGTATTTTGCTGCTTTGGGGTAAAATGCTCCGAAAATATCTTTTTAGTCCATTCATTCTAGTGTGTCTTTTTGGCCCATTGTTTCCTTGTTGATCTTTGCCAGGAAGGTTTGTCATGATGTCAATGGGTGTTAAAGTCTCTTACTATGAATGTATTACTATTGATCTCTCCTTTTATGTCAGTCAATAATTACTTTATGTATGTAGGTGCTCCTATGTTGAATGTGTACATGATTACTAGGGTTATGTCTTCTTGATTTATTGATACCTTTATCATTATGTAACGTCCTTTTTGTCTCTTATTATAGCCAAAGTCTATTTTATCTGATATAAGTATTGCTACTCCAGTTTCCCGCGCCCCCCCCCATTTCCATTTGTGTGAAATATCTTTATCACCCCTTTACTTTCAGTCTGTGAATGTTATTTGATCTGAAGTAGGTCTCTTGTAGACAGCATATGCATTTTCTTATCCATTCGGTTACCCTATGTCTTTTGATTAAAGTGATTACTGATAGGTACATTGTTACTGCCATTTTATTATTCATATTTGTTATTTCTATTTTCTTTTTTACTCCTCTTTTTACAGAAGATCCTTTAACATTTCTTGTAATGCTAGCTTGTTGGTGCTGAATTCCTTAAGCTTTTTCCTGTCTGGGAAGCTCTTTATCTCACCTTCCATTTTAATTGAAAGCCTTGCTGCATAGAGTATTCATGGTTGTAAATTCTTGTTTTTCATAACTAAATATTTCTTGCTATCTCTTCTGGCCTGCAAAATTTCCATTGAAAAGTCAGCAGACATTCTTATGGGGGTACACTTGTAAGTAACTAGCTTCCTTTCTCTTGCTGCTTTTTAGATTCTCTCTTTGTCTTTGACCTTTGGTATTTTAATTATAATGTGTCTTGCTGTAGGTCTGTTTGAATTCCTCTTGTTTGGGACTCTGTACTCCTTGAACTTATATGTCTCATTCCTTTGCCTGTTAAGGAAGTTTTCTGTCATTATTTCTTCAAATAGATTCTCAATCTCTTGCTCTCTCTCTCTCTTCAAGTACACCTATGACCTGGGTTTTTTAATGCTTCGTATTGTCCCAGAGGTCTCTTAAACTAACCTAATTTTTTTTTAATTCTTTTTTCTTCTTGTTGTTCTGATTGGATATATTCTGCTATCTTGTCTTCAAATTCACTGATCAATCTTCTGCTTCATCTGATCTACTGTGAATCCTTCTAGTGTATTCTTCATTTCAGTGATTGAATTCCTCATTTCTGTCTGGTTCTTTTTTATGGTTTCTATGTCCTTTTAAATGCTTACTATCTCCCTGTTGAGGTTCTCATTGTGCTCATCCATTATTCCCATAAGTTCATTGAGCATCATTATCACCATTATTTTGAACTCTGTCTCTGATACATCGCTTGCCTCGATTTCATTTAGCTTATTTTCTGAAGTTTTCTCCTGTTGTTTCATTTGTGCCATGCTTCTTTGTTTTCTCATTTTATTGGCCTCTCTGTGTTTGTTTCTATGTGTCAGGAATATTTGTTTTGTCTCTCATCTTTGGCCAGATGGCCAACTGTGGAAGGTACCCAGTGGCGCACTCTCCCTGATCCCTTATAGCGGGGTCTCTGGACAAGATCTTTGTGTGATTTGTGTATGATCTTCTGTTTTTGCCAAGCCTTTATTATTGTTAGTAGATCAGTGGATGGGATTAATGCTCAGGTTGACTAATTATGAGAATTAGCTGTGCCCCAGGGTAAGAGTTGATGTGTGGAGGCTGACCCAACTGCGTGAGATTTGCCCTAGAAGGCTTTGTACATGTTGCAACTACCCTTTGTGTGTATTACTAATGGGACTGTTCAGGAGTTGATCCATTGTGATCTGTTGCCAGCCTCCATATGTGTTGGTTTTTTGGCCCCTTGGAAGGAGCTTCCCTGGAGGCCAAGGTCAGCTACCAATTATGACTGCTCAGGGCTCACCAGTGAGAACTACAAAGCGATCCATAGATGGTTGTTGCCTATGCTGGATTTATAGGTAATTGAAAGAGACAACGCTATAAGCAGTGGTCATTTATCCCCTATACCTGACCTATGGCCGTTTAGCAGAGGAACCAGTGTCCCTCAAGGCCTGACACTATCTGTTAGTTGTCTGTAAGTCTCTGAAACTAGATGAGCCTCTGGGTGATATGTGTATTGGGTGACACAGGGACCCTGGGAGTCTCCTGGGTCTATTGAGTTAATTTCCCCTGCCACTGCAGTGTCAGTTTACGTGCAAATGCTATCTCTGTATGTGGCAACTTGTACAAGTTTTCACTCATAGCAAGGTAAGCTGCTGCCCACCCTAGGCCTAAATGCACTACCCCAGGGCAGGGACAGCTGCCTATCAATGTGCAGCAGGCACTTTCTATATTGCATGGGGAAAGAGCTCAGAGAGTCAAGAGCTGTCACGCCAATACAGACCCCTATAATCACCTCAAGAAATATTGCAGCTCATAAAGCCAGTAGAGGTCTGTCCACAACTGTTTCCTCGAAATGAGCTTACTGTGCTAGCCAAAGTTTATTGCCTGTGCTGACTGCACAACCCCAGAGCCAAGCGGGGAGCAAGAGGCTGCTTGTCAATGGGCTGCAAACATTATGTGGCTTGAGTGAAACAGGATCTCAGAGAGACAAGGTCTGTCTAGCCAATACAGCCTCAGTTTTGCTGCAACTTCTGTGCCTGGGCATTCCAGCTGTAGATACAGATCAGAGAGAGACCAGTTGCCATCTGCAGCGGTCCCACAGACCGCTGTGCTCCCCAGACACAATATTGCAACACTTGTAGGCAGCAAAAGTTTGCCTGACACTGATTTCCATGCAGTGCCTGCCCTGTGCTAGCCAAAGCTTATTGCCTGTGAGGATTGGGTGTTCATGGGAGGGAGAGGATGGGCTATGGCAGTTCACTGACAATGAGCTTCCAGGGTAATTTGTGAGTATAATGGGGCAGGGTCTCAGAGAGACAATGGTAGTCACATCAATACAGCCTCAGTCTTGCTGCAACTTTGGTAACTGTTCCCAAGTTTCCGCATAAGTCTCAGATCACAGCACCAGTTGCTGTCTGAGACCCGTTCATAGGACACTGATATTTGCCCAATTTCATATTGGTAGCAGTGATCTTGGAAATATGGCTCACAGTGCTGGCTGCCTGCTGGGAATGCTTGACCCTGAATCAGAGCAGGGTATAGTAGCCATCCAGCAATGAATGCCCCAGGCAATCTGCAGGTTGGGTAGGGCAGGCTGATCTCCTCTGACCAGCACTTCCTAATGGTTCTATGGGAGGAGTATGCATAGCTAAACTGGTCTGTAGATTACCCTGTAGGGGGGCCAGACTTAGGCACAATGGTAGCTGCCTTTCCAGCCCTCATTCTGGTGCCAGGTAATATAGACTCTCTGGTATGAATTTCCATGAAGCCTCTGACCCATCGCCAGTGTCCCGGGTAAGTGTCCGTAGATCAGAAAGCCTGTGTGAGGGTCCTTCAAAAGGGACTTCTCGGGATTCAGTTTCCTTCTGTCTCACCCAGATGGTGGAATCCCCTCTGGTTTTTACAGTCAAAGTTATTGGAATCTCCTCTTTCCTAGACTGTGACCCGGGCTGGGGAGCCCCTAGATGAGAACAGAACCCCCTTCTTCTTCAGGAGAAACTTTTGCAGCTCGTTCTCTCTCCTAGTGATCTTCCACCACCAGGGGTGTGAGTCCAGCCCAGCTGGCATTCTTTCCCCTTCAACCAGCTTCGATGTGGCTCCTTTATATTATCAGACATAGGTGTTATGATCAGCTAGACTTCGTCATTCTCCACATTGATTATTTTATGATTTGGTTGTAATTTCAATGCAGACCTGGGAGGAGACGAACCGTGCTTTTACCTAGTCCTCCATCTTTCCCCCTGCAAAGCAAATACTATTTTTTTATTAAGCAGGAAAAATTGTTCTGATATCTTTCATAACAAAACACATCAATATTTCTATTTTTGCCTGGCACAAATGCTACAGGATAAAATTTTAACCCAACATTTATTCATCCTAAAAGCTAATTTTTTAAGATCAGTTTGAACTTATTCAAAATTCTTTCCTCGAATGCAGACAATAAACAATGGTCTAATTTAGAAAGTTGCTTTTCTTAAAAAGCTTTACAACCTTTCTACTGTCTTCTAACCTGTACCTCTACATTAGGTCAAGCCACCAATATATTTTGTTTCAATTATTTAAATATCCTTCTTGGGTTTGTTTTGTTGTTGTTGTTGTTCTCTTTTTGTATTTATCTTCATCTTGCATAATATATACTTTACTTATTTATTTGATTTATTGTCAGCTTTTTTGTCCCCCTATTAAAATGTAAGTTTTAGTAGAGCAAAAAATATTGTCTTTTTGTACACTGATTTGTTTTAGCACTCACAAAAATCCGTGCTAATAGTGAGAGCTCAAAAAGTATTTTTGAGTGAATATTTTTCAATGAATATTTTGAATGACTGAATAGAACAATTCAGGAGTAATTTTCATGTTTTTTCTTTTCATGGAAATTTTCTGTGAGTGATGCTGAATGTTTGCATAAGTTATAATTTATTATTTTAAAAATACTATTGAATAATTAATATTATGTGCTAAAGAACAGCTTCATTCTTTCTTCTTCTTCTTCTTCTTTTTTTTTTTTGCATCTGTTTTATACTCTTCCCCGCTACCAACATCCTTGATTTTCCTCTTGTTTGACTCTTGTATGTCAACAGGAAACTCTATCTCTATATTCTTTCTGGTTTGGTTACACACACTCTTCAGTCAAAGGGCCATTTTTACCACAAATGATCATTCTAGCTCTCTTGTGAAGTAAGAAGCATGCTAGAGTACCAGCTTTTTAAGCAATTTTCCCAACTTTCCACAGGGACATACTCACTATTACCATATTATTCAGAAAGTAAATAAAACATATGTGAATGAAATAACAAAGGATAAAGATTCTGGCCAAAACTTTACTGAAGAAGTTAGCCAAGGACCTATTTTATGTAGAACCATTGTTTCTGATAAATGTGCTCAATCTAAGCATAGTCTGTCATTTTATGAATAATTCAAGTGACTGTTTTTGAAAAGAGGGAAGAAGCCATCTATTGTTTTGTCAGTTGGGGTCCACTCCAGATACATGTATTTTTCTAAATAATTACTACTTTGGGGTAAAAAAAAAAAAAAAAAAAAAAAAAAAAGGCAGCATGAAACTGTTTCTTTGCTATTACTTTCATCTTTTTCTTTTTCTTTTAAAACTATTTATTTATTTAATTGAAGAAATGATTATTTTTTTTCCCTCGTCTTCCTCCCCATGTTCTTCTTTTTAAAATAGATCTAACAATTTTCTTTCTTGATTTTTTTGGTAGGATATTATTAATCACCTTTAATCACTTCATTAAACCTGTGATTAACTGATAAATTTTTAGCACCATGTTGTGTAGTGTTTGGAACTAAAGAATTTAGATTTTTGAAGAGTGTTAAGTAATGTGTGTTATCACATAGTATTCATGTTACTAAATGACAATGAAGTGGATTTAAGAAGTGTGGAAAATTGCATACATTCAGGAAATAGGTTTTGTTGACTGCCTTAGAGGTTATATGAATCTTTGGACTTTTGTTACATTGCTTTGTTAGCATTATTTTGCTCAAGTAAGTCACAGTTAAACTAAAGTTTTATCCACATGGTACAAATCAATTTCAAAAGATGATTATAATTCTATAGCTCCAATTTATATAATTTTAACTGATGTTCCTTATTCTCTTAAGAGGGTAATTGAGTTATGTAGTCCTCTATTGAATTTTTTGTTTAATTTTTATTTTTACTGAAGTGTTGTCTGTACATAGATTTTAAAGTCAGAATACTCAAAAGCCCCAAACAAAAAACACAATTCTCTTTACTAAACAACGCACTCACATCCCAAGATACAGAGGAAACCACTTTCAATTCTATATTCTAAATATAACAGTTATCAAAATAATAGGTTAGTAATGTTATTTTTCCCTATGTACATTATCTAATGCCTTCTATTGTAGAAGAGATAAATGTTCTTAAATTTCTTGCTGAGAAAAGATGGAGTAGAGATTAGTTTTTGAGATCTTGCAAATTTGAAAACTTGCTCATTCTATCTTCTCAGTTGCAAATAAGTTTTTCTTTAGGTTTTTAAACCAGTAATTGTTGCTCTTCTATCTTCTGTTAATATTGCAAATTCTAATGTCATTCTTATTCTGGTCCTTCATATGAAGACCTGAACATTTTTCTCTCACTTTGGACGTTTTTAGCATATTCTTTTTATTTATATTTTTTATTCTCACAAATGATGTGCCTTTGTGTGCATGTGTATCTGTTATTTTTCTGAACATTTCACACACATTCTAATGCGAAAAATCATATTTTTTAATGCTGGAATTTTATTTTTTATGTAATTTTAAAATAATTTTCTCAGCTTCATTTTTGTCTTTTCCCCTAAAATTTATGTTGCTTGGATTAACTGCATTTCCTAATTTTTAAAAATAGTTTGTCTCTTATTCTTTCTCTGAGTTTTATTCTTCTGTATGGGATATTATTTCAACTTTTTTATAATCTTTGTAATTAATTTTTTTGAGTGTGTAATATCATGTTTTTACATTTCCACAGAACTTTGTTATTACCCAAATGTTTCTTTTTCGTAGAGTTTTTAGATTAAGGACGAAGTATCTTTTTACTTCTCTGAGTGTATTAACTATTGATGTTTCTTATTGTTTACTTTTTATCATTTTTAAAATTTTAGTTCAGTGTCTTCTGTTAGAAAGTTTTGTCAAATATATCTTGACACTTTCTTTACTGAGGTATCTCTTTGTGTTCTGAACTGTTGTTGACTCTACATATAATTGCTGAATGAGTAAATAAATGCTTGAATGAATAATTGTCAGTCTTTTTACTTTTTTTTATATTTCAATTACAGTTGACATTCAATATTATATTAGGTTTAGGTTTACAACACAGCAGTTAGATATTTATATGACTTATGAAGTTATCTCCGTAAAAATCTAGTACCCACCTAATACCATACATGGTTATTACAATGTTACTTACAATGTTCTCCATGCTGTAATTTATATCCCTGTGACTATTTTTATAACTGTCAATTTGTGCCTCTTAATCCCTTTATGTTTTTCACCCAATCCTCCTCCCATCTGGTAATCATCAGTTTATTATATGTACCTACGAGTTTGTTTCTGTTTTGTTTGTTTATATCATTTTTAGATTCCACATATAAGTGAAATCATATGGTATTTTTCTTACTCAGTCTGACTTATTACCTTAGCATAAACTCTCTAGGTCCATTCATATTGTCACAAATAGCAAGATTTTATTCTTTTTTTCTGGTTGAGTAATATTCCATCGTGTATGTGTGTGTGTGTGTGTAACCTCTTATTTATCCATTCATCTATTGATGGACATCCTGTTGCCTCCCTATCTTGGCTGTTGTAAATAATGTTGCAATAAACACAGGGATACATATATTTTTTGGAATTAGTGTTTCATTTTTCTTCAGAGAAATATCCAGAATCGGGATTGCTAGGTCATATGGTACTTTTATTTATTTATTTTTTTCATTCTGTTTTTCATAGTGGTGGTACCAACTTGCAGTTCAATCAACATACATTAGGGTTCCCTTTTCTCTACATCTGGGTCAACACTTGTTGTTTGTTGATTTATTGATAATAGCCATTCTGACAGGTTTAAGGTGATATCTCTTTGTGGTTTTAATTGGCATTTCTCTGATGATTAGTGACATAGAGCATCTTTTCACCTGACTATTGGCCAACTGTATGTCTTCTTTGGAAAAATATCTATTCGAGTCCAATGCTATTTCTAATTTAATTGTCTGTTTTCCTTTTTTTCTTGTTGTGAAAATATATGAGTTCTTTATATATTTTGGATATTAACTCATTATCAGATATGTAATTTGCAAATATCCCATTTAATAGGTTGTCTTTTCATTTTGTTGATGGTTTTCTTTATAGTGCAAAAGTTTTTAGTTTGATGTAGTCTTGTTTGTTTACTTTTTCTTCTGTTTCTCTTGCTCAAGAGGACATATCAAAAAAAAAATATTACCAAGAGCAATATCAGAGTTTACTGCCTACCTTTTCTTCTAGAATTTTATGGTTTTGGGTCTTACATTTAAGTCTTTAAACCATTTTAGTTTGGTTTTGTAAAAGGTGTAAGAAGGTGGTCCAGTTTTATTTATTTTTTTGCCTATATCTGTTCAGTTTTCTCAACATCATTTATTGAATAGACTGTCTTTGTCTTGTTGTATATTCTTGTCTCTTTTGTCATAAATTAATTGACCATATAAGTGTGGGTTTACTTCTGTGCTCTCTGTTCTGTTTCATTGATCTATGTGTTTGTTTTTATGCCAGTAACATACCGTTTTAATTACTATAGGCTTGTTTCTTTTAATGCTAGTACCATACTCTTTTGATTGCTATAGTTTGATATCAGATGCCATAATAATCCAACTTTGTTCTTCTTTCACAAGATTGTTGTGGTTATTAGAGTCTTTATGGTTCTAAATAAATTTTAAGATTATTTGTTCTAGTTCTGTGAAAATTGTCACGGTATTTTGGTAGATTGCTTTTTGTAGTATAAACATGTTAACAATATTGATTCTTCCTATCCATGAACATGATATATATTTGCATTTATTTGTATCTTCTTCGATTTCTTTCTTCGATGCCTTAAAGGTTTTCAAATCCATGTCTTTTACTTCCTTGGTTAAATTCATTCCTAGGTATTTTATTCTTTGATGCAATTTTAAATGGATTTGTTTTCTTAATTCTCTTTCTGATAGTTTATTATTGGTGTAAAAAACTGCAAACGATTTTTGAATATTAATTTTGTATCCTACTTTATTAAATTTCTTTATCAGTCTAACAGGTTTGTTTTGTGTGTGTGTGTGTGTGTGTGTGTGTGTGTGTGTGTGTGTGTGAGATCCTTAGGATTTTCTCAATATAATATCATGCTATCTGTAAATAATGACAGTTTTACTTCTTCCTTTCCAATTTGGATGCCTTTTATAACTTTTTCTTGTCTTATTGATGTGGCTAGGACTTCCAATACTGAGTAAAAATGGTGAAAATGGACATCCTTTTCTTGTTACTGGTCTTAAAAAAGCATTTTTAACTTTCCCTCATGGAGTATGATGTTAGCTATGAGTTTGTCATGTACGGTCTTTATTGTATTGAGATGTGTTCCTTCTATTTCTATTTGCTGAGAGTTTATCATAAGTGAATGTTGGATTTTGTCAAATTATTTTTCTGCATCTATTGATAGAATTATGTGCTGTTTAGCTTTCATTTTGTTTATGTGGTGTATCACAGTAATTGATTTGAAAATATTGAACTAAACCAGCATCCCAAGAATAAATTCAACTTGATCACAGTGTATATTCTTTTAATGTATTGCTAAATTTGGTTTGCTAATATTTGTTAAGGATATTTGCATCTGTGTTCATCAAGGATATGGGCCTATAATTTTCTATTTTAAATGTCTTCATCTGGCTTTAGAATCAGCTGGGCAACCTTGCCTCCTCTTAAATATTTTGAAATAGTTTGAGAAAGATAGATAGTGTTAATTTTTCTTGCAATGTTTGGTAAAACTCACCTGTGAAGCATATGGTCTAGGACTTCTGTCTGTTGGGAGTTTTTTGATAACTAATTCAATTTCATTAGTAGTAATCAGTTGGTTCAGATTTTCTGTTTATTCTTGATTCAGTCTTAGAAGATTGTATCTTTCTAAAAGTTTATCTATTTCTTCCAGGTTTTCTGATTTTCTGGCATATAGTTTATAGTATTTCTGTATAATACATTGTACTTCAATGGTGTCAATTCTCTTTCATATATGATTTTATTTACCTTTGTTCTCTTTTTTCTCTTTTTAATGAGACTGGTTAAAGATTTATCAATTCTGTTTACCTTTAAAAAAAACAGCCCTTGGTTTCATTAATTTATATGTATTATTTTCTTTTTAGACTTGGTTTTATTTACTTCCTCACTGACCTTTATTTCATTCCTAATAGTCACTTTGGGCTTTTTATTTTTTATAGCTCCATTAGGTGTAGGTTACATTGTTTATTTGAGATTGTTCTTGTTTCATAAAATAGTCATGTATTGTGTTAAGTTTCCCTTTTAGAATTGATTTTAGAGTCATGTTTTCTTTTTTATTTGTCTCAAGGTGTCTTTTTTATTTGTATTTTTTATTTGACTCAAGGTATCTTTTGATTTCTTCCTTGATCTTGTTGTTAACCTAGTCATTGTTTGATAGCATATTATTTAGCCTTCATATTATTTAGCCTTCGTCGTTCAATAGCATATTATTTAACCTTCATGTAACTTTACTCTGATCCTAACCCTAACCCTAACCCTAAACTTTACCCTAACCCTAACCCAAATCTAACCCTAAGCCTAACCTGAACCCAAACCTTAACCCAACAACCCAAACCCTAACTTTAACCCCAACCTGAACCTGTGTTTTTCATTTTTTTTTTGTAATTGATTTCTAGTTTCTTACCATTGTGATCAAAGAAGATGCTTGATTGATTTTAGTCTCTTTAAATTTGTCGAGACTTGTTTTGTGGCCTAAGATGTGATCTCTCATGTAAAAAGTTTCATGTGCACTTGAAAAAGATTTATGTTCTTTGAGTTTCAAGAAAATCTGCAGTGTGGGGCAAGGCTGCCTGTTTGTGTGGAACAACTGCTAAAAGGTTTCAGTTGGGTATGTTAGTTGGTAGAGCAGAGTCTTAGAGATTCACCAGGGTGGGATTGAGTGGTGATAGCCAGGCTAATGAAGACTAGGATTTGGTGCCTGCCTGTGCCTGCCAACTGTGTGTGGGGAGAGCTCCACAAAGGAACAGTAGTGCCTAACAGCAATTCAGTCCTAGAGAGAGTTGCCCCTCCAGCCCTTGCCCTGAAGCCAGACAATTCAGTTCCTTCCTGTATGTCTCAGCACATTTTGCACTACCGTTCTCTGGAGCTCGGGGTGAGCGTTTGTGAGCAAATGAGTCTGTGTTTGGGCCCTTTAAGAGGACACCTAGCTTTACAGCAACACATTGTCTCACATGGATATAGTCTTCATGTGAGACTCTTCTTTCTGACACTGGCTCTATATCCAAGATATCTCTCCCAATTTTTAACTTTCACACTTTGATGTGGGACCAGCCTGTTTCTCATCTCCACCCTTCCTACTAACTTGATGTAGCTTCTACTTTATCCTTAGTTATAGGAATTGTGTTCAGCTAGACTTCAGGTGTTTCACAAGGTTGGTTGTTCTATAATTTAGTTGTAACTTTGATGTTGTTGTGGGAGGAGGTGAGCACAGTATTTACCATCTTGACCAGAATTCCTTGGAAGTATTTCTATTAAAAAAAAAAAAAAAGACATACTGAAATTTTAATAAGAATTCCTATGAGCATGGGTTCAACTGGTCAGCATCTTATTTTTATGATTAAGTGATTCAAAGGGAGAAAGGTGGACCATATTGTTGGACGACCCTTTAATATTAGTATCCTCCTTAAGGTACAGGAAGATATGGTCCTTAAGGCCCTTCCTTGGGCCTGTTCCTGAAAGATTTCTCTGATCTCAGGCTTGATGGAGGTGGAGATAGATAATTTTGCCTTCTATTACCTGAATCTGTTACCTGAGCAGGAAAAAGTCGTGAGAAGGTTTCTTTTTGTACTGCTTCTTATACCCACTTTCAAAAAATCCAAATATAGTTTTTAGCACCACTTCTCACCCTTTTCTCAGACTAGATTGAAAGACTTAACATATAAAATTAGATGGTGCTTAGTTAAATTTGAATTTCAGAGAAATGAATATTTTTTTTAGAATAAATATTCCCCATGCATTGTTTAGGACACATCTGTGATAAAAATGTTTTTAATTTTCAAAGTTAACCCAATATTGTCTATTTTACCTAGCGGTTTTACCAGGGATACTAAATCTGCATCCTTTAATTTTTAATCTCTTCTTGAATATTTTTCTATGCACTGAATTGAGTTTTATTCACTTTGTTCTCACTGGACATCTGAATTTTAGCTTCCTCTACTCTGAAAGTCATCCTTACACTTCTCATTCTCCTAAAATATTGTTGGTATAGTTCACATATTTTCTTTTCCTCTCTGTTACTATGTATTAGAGAATATATATCTTTTATTCATTTATTTCCTTTTTGTTAAAATTTTTAGAAAGAGTTGTGATAAATGTATTTCATGGCAAGTTTAGCTGAAAGTCTTTGTGATTGTTTTTAAAATCTTAAGATTTAATTTCCAAGACATTCCTTTATGTAATATTTCACATTTTTCTGGAATAGTTGTTTAGGGATGAATAAATAAATAAAATTAATCTGTTATGACCCTATATTAAGATATTTTTCTTGGTTTTAAATGCAAATTATAAAATAACTAAAGCTTATGGGAAACCTTTGCTTTCACATCTGATTAAAGTATTTAATGTAAATAATTAAATACTGTGACTTGATGAAGTTGTTTAAATAAATTTGATATGGATTGCTAAATTATAAGATGTGCATGTGCGAAATACAGAAATTGTTTTGTTTTGCATGCTTTTTGTATGCAACCAGTAGTTTCAAACTGAAACAATAAAGTTAGTATCAATTTCACACTATCAAAAGAAATTTAACAACAAAATAATAGATCTTCATATATTTGCACCTAGTAAACTCAAATATGCATGAATATTTTTGGTAAATTAAATGGGAAAAAATGCTTTACTTGCCTTAAGAAGACATTATAGTACATGCTCAAAACGATAAATGAAGAGGTTGACATATAGCTCAAGTTTGAGCATTTGTCATATCAAAAATGAAGGCAGCAGGCAGTAAATTGGATTTTCTTTTATAATAACATGTAGTTCACCTTCTATCACTGTAACACATATTACAGTGTATCCTTTATGACATATATTTCATTTATTATTGTTGCTAAAATTTTAAAAATAAGATGAGTCTTTATTATTGCTGTTCCACAAGTCTCTGTTAAGCATGCAAAGTTTGTTTCCTTAACAATGTGTTTTTCCATAGAGTAAATATTAGCCATCAACTGTCATATCAGATACAAAATAATTAGCACTAACAGTACTCGATTCTGGTTCAAAGGAGTCTCTGAATTGTGGTGTTGAGCCTGCTAGAGGTACTAATCATCTCTCAGATCCCATCTTTTTTCAACTGCAGAGAAATATACAACTTGGGTATTTCATTGTACTTATTTTCCAAATGCTAAAGAATAAATGTAAGAATAAGGAAAAGAATAATGCTACTTTTTAAATTTTTAAATCAACTCACAGAAAGTAGCTCCTAACTCAGATGATGTATAAGAATACATTACAATTAAGTGAAAAAGCACTTTACCCAGGAATTTTTAAAATTATATTGTAATATTTTAGTGTTTGTTTAAGAGATGCTAACTGGTTTTTGATCAGTGATGGAAAACATCTGATGATTCCCACCACTACCGCCCCACCCCACTACAACCCTCCCACCCACTAACCTGCAACAGAAAATGGAGTTTCCTTGGTACCACATTCTTAAACTAATGTGAGGTGTTTGATGCAAAGCATTCTAAAAATTAAAATAACACTCAGTGCTTAAAACTAAAAGCACAAAATCTTATGGGGTCATTTTCCTTTTTAAAGATGAAGCATAGTTTATTTATTGAGCTTCTATTGTGATCTAATGTCTAATCTGATAGTTATTTAATATCATTTTATGTAATTCTCACAATTCTTTACACATGGTATTTTTATTGCCATTCTACAGACCAGAACAATGAGTTTTAGAGATGTTAATTAGCTTGTCAATGTTCAGCAGTTAATAAGTGCTTCTGAAGGAATTTAAGCCAAAACAGACTGACTCAAAACTCATGCTTCTCTACTACAACACACTGCAACATGTAGAACATGGTTCAATCAATCATCCACTTGTCTATTTTTTGAAAGAACAAATAAAAAGGTATTAAAATACCACCCATCTGGGGGTGATAAGAATATTTTTGTATTTATCTGAAAGCTTTTGGGGGATTAGTTATGATGGTTGGAATTTTGAGATATTTTAAATGATCCTTAGGGAAATACATTTATCTATTTGTTGAGTAGCTAAGTCATAATATCTAGGAGATTAGATAGATAGATAGATAGATAGATAGATAGATAGATAGATAGACAGAAAATATATAAATGATAGACCAACAGATAAACACACCCAAATGACAATTGGAGTTATAGCTATGAGGACCCAGAGAACAAATACATCATGAAAGAGGCACATGGTGCCTCTTCCGGAGACTTCAGTAAAGAATTAATTATTTTTAAAAGTAATTAGGGTAATAATAGGTGCTTCTTAAATGTCAAGTATGATCCTAGGTGATAGGAATACAAAGGTGAAAAAAAGCAACAAAACAACATAATCCTTGTTTTCATAAAAATTTCAGTTTAGTAAGGGAGGTGTATGTATAATAAATAATTATGCAAATAACAATAAAGACACAATTTTCATAAGGTTTAAGATGAAAAAATAATAGCTTATTTTATGTAAAAATAATGGGAGGAGATATTTTTAGGATAAGGAGGCAAATGCCACATTGAGTAAATGAGATTTCAACACAAACCTGAAAGACTATAAAGAGTTAAAGAGACTGGAAAGAGCATTCTGGGAACAGAAAATTGCCTGTGAAAAAGTCCCTGAGACAAGATACTGAAGAGAAGTCTAGAGTGAATGGCGTGTCAAGAGCAAGGGAGAGTGTGTCAAGAAATGAGGTTGGATAATTTTCTAGATGAAGCCAGGTATAATATTATATTGTGGGTAGGTAAGAGTCAAACCCAGCAAGCTTGAAATTTTAATATTCACAACATTTCCTCCTCTTCCACTTACTATTTTCCGAACACTGCTTTAGGTGCTTGGAATATAACATTGAACATTACAGAGTCCTTGCCTTCATGAAGCTTCTAGTGCAGTGGAAAAGAAATAGCCAATAAAATGGTTTTATACACACATGCATGCACACACACACACAATATCAGTAATAAGTGGTATGAAACAAAGTACAGCCAGAACTAAACTGGACTGAAGCAGTGTTGTTAATCAAATTACAGCCAATGGGTCAAATGTGGCCCATGGCCTGATTTTATAAAACCTATAAGGTAAGAATGCTTTTCATATTTAAAAGGACAAACAAAATGTGCAAAAGAGACGTACATGGCCTCTGATACCTAAATTATTTACTACTGTGGCCTTTACCAAAATATCTACCATCCTGGATTACAGAGAGTCATGGGATAAAATTTTTAATTCCATTGTGAGAGAAGTCCTCCCTGATGTTTGAGCAAAACAAAATGAGAGAGTATCCTTTGTCCACACTGGGGTAATCTGCATTATAGCCAGAGAACAGAGCAAGTGGAAAAATACTAAATGAAAATAATGTTGTTTATACCAGAAAAGGTAATAAACCAATGATATTGGAGCAATGATATTTCCAGAAAGTTTCTTCTCTTACTCTACAAAAAGAATTCAAGGGTAAGATGAAAGTCTGGAGAGCATGGGGATCCAGTGACCAAATTCTTGTCCTGTTTCGCAAGAAAGAATTCAAGGGCAAGGCAAACAGCAAGCAGCAAAGTGCAGAATTTATTAAAGCAAAATACACACACTCAAGTAGAGGGAGCATGGGCTTGCTCAGAGAAAGAGAGTGAGATACACAATGTGGCTGGTTATGAATTTTTTTTTTTTCCCTGGAAGCAGAAGGAGGGAAAACGTGGTGCTGATTTAACCTTGTCGTCACCCTCCAGTAGGTGAGGAACTTGGTTTCCCGCTTTTTCTTTCTCATATATTGTTTTTCTGAAACTGTCACATAGTCAGGTGTATGATGGGAGCTGCAGTATTTACAATGTGGATGAGATTATAATGACCTTATAATTAGCCAAAGGTCATGCCTTAGTCAAAGATGACATCTAGGCTGGGAAAGACTGGTTTTGGCTTATCCCCCATCAGGGCTAAAATGGGAGGAAGTCCGAAGAAAAAAAAATTCCAGAGCCATATTCTGGAAGAGGAAGGGAGTTTACCTGCACTACTTGTCCTGCCTCACTGGAGTAATGGATGATTTCAGACATGAAGCCAGGGAGTAATATTATGTTGGGCTTTATCAGGATTTTTGAAGTTATTTCAACTGTGCTTGACAACAGGAAAGTCATGTAATCCAATTAAATTTTAAAAGGAATGGCTGTGTGGAAAGAGGGTCTAGAGATCGGGATGAGAGTAAGGAGACTTGGCCATGAGGGCTGTTATGATTGCGAAGAGGGAAATTATGGTGGGCTAGCCCTAACGTCGTGATAGCAGAAGAAGCTAGGAGGTGAGAAGTGATTGGATTAACAACTTATATTTTTTAATTAGACCTGATGGAATTTTATTATGAATTAAAATGTGGGGGCATGAGGAGATAATGTAGTAAGTATATAAAAAGTTTTCGTTGTGAAGGGCAGCAGAAAAAATATGGCATGACAATGACTGTAAGGGGACATGTGAATCATGGTATTTTATTTTTATTTTAAAAGGAAAGCTATTAAGCATGAGTAACAGCTGGTGAGAATTAGTTTGTACAGAGGAGGAAAAAAAATAATTTTGAAGGGGTGAAGGGGAGATAATTGCTAAGAGCTTAAGGAGATAAAACCTGTTAAAAAATTGGTGGTTTATCTTAAATAATGGCAAAGGTGGTTCATCTATTTTAATTGAAGAGAAGGCAGAATGTGCATGTGTATGTGCTTATTGATAGTGGGAAGGATGGAGAAGGTTACATATTTATTATATATTTTATTTCTGTGAATTTCTAAGCAAAGCCATTAATCGAATGAGGAGTGAAGGTAGTGATACGAGGTATCACTTGTAAAATTCTTCATCTTTTACCAGGAAATGAAAAGGGACAGAGTTCTTAATCTTTTTTAGTAAACCTAGTTAAGTTTTATCCCTTCTTTTCTTTGGGAAAAAGGCCCTCTCCCTCAAATCCTGATAATTGCCCCAAACTGGAGATTCAGATCCTCTGGCTAAAGGGTCATCAGCCCATTGTTAGTAGAAAATGATGTTAAACCAGACCGGGCACTTAGATTATGAGAAGAGAGGAGACTTTAAGCCAAAGGTCTTTTTTTTTTTTATCTCTTAAGAAATATATTAACCAAGCCTGTTTCCCTTTTCTCACTTAATAGGCACATCAATAATAGAAATTAATAGATACATGATTTCCATAACAAATTTGCATCTTCATTTCCTTATCTAGGGATGGAGGCTGCATTTCAGCAGGAAACCCAAGACCCCACCCTGACTGAGGCAGAAAGGGAAAGAACTCCATGAAACTCTTGTAGGCAGGGACTATGGCCATTCTCAGCAGGAAGCAGATATGGAAGATGAGACCTCCCATCCCTCAACATCTATACTAATAAGTGGGTTCATGACTCTTAGAAAAGAGTTGGGCAGGAAAGTTAGTTAGGAGTTTTTCGGGTCTACCTGCAAAGACACTGACTGAGGTTCATCTTATCCTGGAAGGGGTCTGCCCTAAACCCACCCGCAATTATGCAAACCAGAAGGCATTTTTTTAATTCACCACAAAGGAATACGTAAGCAGCATTAGGTACCAATTTGAGCCAGTCACTCGCACCTGTGCAATGAAAACCTCAATAACCTTCAACTCACCTGAGCCTCATTATACCATGATTATAATATGATGCATATGCCCAGAAGTTCATTAATATTTAAAACAGGCTGAATTCTGGGAACAAAACATGCACAGAAAGCAAATGATGAATCACGGAGTCCTGTCAATCTTAGTTGTCAATCAAGGAAAGCCCACTCCTCTAAGAAAAAGTACCACCCACAGCAAATAGGGATAAAAACCCAAAGGCTTTGTTACCAGGCCTTTTGAGCCACACCTCTTTTGCTCAGTCCTGCTTTCATGTCTGAAAGTGTACTTTTCCTGCTAATAAAGCTTTTCTTTTCTACTGTATTTCAGTGTCTTGCTCAATTCTTTGTTTGAGACATCAAGAACCTGGACAATATGCCAGGAGGGGACCCCACTCACCGGTAACAGTAGTGCCAGCAGTAAAAAGCAAGAGAAAAATGTGAAATACACAGTTTGACAAGAGAGAAAGTAAATTTGCTAGCAACATTGAGTAGAATAACTATAAAATTATCAGGGGTGTTGTTCTCAGCTAACAAAACAAAACACTCGTTTCTCAGCTAAATTGAAATTTGTATTTCTAACACTAAAACTATCTTTCCAAAAAGTAGGCACTAGCTACATTTAGCTAGTGAACACTTGAACTGTTCCTAGCATGCTATTTGTGTGCAAGTGTATGTGCACACACACTCACATACATATACTTGTGCATTAGATTTTAGGCATATCGTATATGTTGCACTATATTCTTAATTGGATATGAGGACTATTTTATATATATATAGGAGTATAACTTTGGAGACAAAGCATAAGGAAGCACAATATACTCACAGGTGTAGAGAAAGGGAAAGAAGTTGACATCGATATAGTGCTTGCAATATATCAAGTACTTCATGAGTGGCATGTTTCATTTAATCTTCACAAAACCCCTAACAGAGGCATTGTTATTCTCTCTTTAAAAAGCACAAGAAAACTATAGTTAACGAACATTGAACCAGTAAAGTGGCAGATCCAAGATTCAAAACCCAGTGTGTCTTCCTCCAAAGACTTCATCCTATTCAACTATTTCATTCTAAAAAATTATTATTTTCCACAAAGGCAGAAGTTAAATGTTTCTAGAAGCAGAGTCTCCTGCAAATCCTAGGGTTCCCCATTCAGCAGTGTCATCAGTCTCACATGAGGTCTCCAACTCCACTTTTCCTGTAACCACTATTAAAAAATTAAGAAAATGCAAGGCCTAATTTCAGAATTGTCTTAGGAACACGTACAAAATAAATGAATAGCATTGAGGGTAGAGGGGAGAAGTCTTGTTAGAACCACTCTTGACACCTTGTCCATGGGCTTCCCTGGGTGGCTGGGTCCTGAACTAAGCCCAACCCCCATACCAAGTTTTAAAAAACCGTTCTTTGAAATTGTGTATTTTCAGGAACATTTCTTTATTCCCTGATAGGCTTACAGAGATGGAAATCTGTTGGATGACATGCAACCTGTCCTTTCAAAGCTTCTCAAGGACCCTGGGGATTTTGCGGCCGTCTGGAATTTATTGTCATGCTGTGATTTCTGCAGGTTTGTTTAACTTTTAATCTCTCCAGTCACATCCTTTATTATTTGCTCTATGCATAATTTTTACATTACATCGTCTTTTAAAAAAAAAACAGTGGGCTGAAATTGCTCAATTTAATTACAAAATGTGACTCTGAAAGAATGTAATGTCTTTAAAGTTATTTTCCTCCTTCCTCGCATTAAAAAAAAAAAAATGTTTTGGCTGCAACAGATTTGTTGCTCAGAAATTGAATTCTGTCCTCTGGAGGAACACAGTATAGCAGGTCTAAATGAAGGCTATGTACTTTCAGAATTCATGACTAACAAGCAAGATAACTTTAATTTTTCTATTTATCTACTATCTATACTTTCCTAGATGTTAACATCCTTGAATTTTATCTGTTTCTTATGTTTTTAACCCACAAAATGTTAGACCAGAAAGAGAATTGCTGATTTTATAATTATGGACAGGATAGTTGCCCTAAAAATGAGTTCGCTAAAGATTGATTCACTACCCATGAACCGGTTTGCCTAAAATTCAACCTTTTTGAATACTGTGGCACCTTGTTTTCTATTTTCTTCATAATAATTTTCAATTTAATTGAGATTCTGAGGGCACTTTGCAGTTTTTTTCACAGATGTTTTAATAGTTCCTTGATACCCCCTTCCTGCCCCATGTCTGGGACCTATACTTCTAACATGTGCAGTTTTGCTGAATCCCATACACCTACTTGCACACTAATACAATCATTGCTATGTTTGCCCAAGTTTTATGTCAGGGTATCTCACTATTATATTTCTTTGCACTCTGGTTCTTTCAGAATTTTGATATTGTGACATAGCATCACAATATCATTCTGAAGGATGGATAGTAATGTGTAACCCAAGTCATGAGTAGAATTCTACTCCCAGCTGAATAGAATAACTAAAGTCACCACTATGCTGTCCATCTGGCTTACAGCTTTTCTTGTGTCCAGAATTGTGTTCTTTCCTCATCTGCAGGATATTTCCTCATCTGCCAGACTGACTGTCCCAGCTTTTTCATGGTTACTTTGGTTTATATATCTATTACCCAGGACAGAGGACACCTTGATCATGGCAGGCAACAGGTTTTTTGGCTTTGCTAATGTCCTGTCTCTGTACTCCCATTCAGTTATTCATTCATCAATCGTCTTTAAAGGCCTACTATACACTGAGAACTGTGATACAAAGATGAAGACTGTGCAATTTATATAAATAATAAAAAATATAAAGAAGAAAGTACATGATTTTGACATAAAGATTCAAAATAAGTCAAAATGATAAATTAAAATTTCAATAATTTTATTGTATCAACCTTGAAGATATTTTATATGACCAAAACAATCCCAAACCTACTATCAAAGCAGTTATAAGACAAGAGAAAGACTGGAGAAAATATTTATATCATATACATGATTAGTTTTTAAAAAGTAAAAAGAGAAATTAACAAATAAAAATAAAAAAAACAATTTAACAAGTATAAAGAAGGAATATAAACTGTATACAAAGACTTGAAAATATACCTTTACTTATTCATTCATCAGATATTAATTATGTGTTCTATGTTAGGAACTATGAAAACACTGAGATACATTAGTGAAAAAAGAGAAAATTCATGCTCTCTTGTGGGGAGGCAAAAATAAATAAACAAAAATCAAAAATGAAAAAAAACCCAAAGATATGAATTGGGTGGGAACACAGTGGGTGAGTTTCTCTAACAGAGAAAAGAGCTAATGCAAACAAGCTAAGTTCAATCTTACTATCATTTTGAGAAACAATGAGATTTACTTTTTAGCAATTTAATTAAGGTAGAGAAATGATATTAAATCTGGGGAATATTATAGGCTAAATTGTGTACCCATAATACATGTTGAAGTCTTAACACTCAGTACTACAGAATGTAGTCTTATTTAGAAATAGATCTTTACAGAGGTAATCAAGTTAAAATGAGGTCATTAGATCTAATCCAATGTGACTTGTGTCTTTATAAAAAGTAGAAATCTAGACACAGAAACAGACATGTACAGAGGAAAGACATGTGAAGACACAAAAGGAGATGACCATATGACTGAAGTGATACAAGCCAAGAAATGCCAAAGATTATTGGCAAACACTAGAAGCTAAAAGAAACAAAATATTCTCTCTTAAAGCCCTCACAGAGAGCCTTCAAAGGCCAATACCTTGATTTTGGACTTGTAACCTCTAGAAATGTGAGACAATAAATTTCCAGTGTTTCCAGCACCAAATTTTTGGTACTTTGTTAGAGTAATCCTAGGAAACTAACACAATGACTTTGGAGATATTGGCAGAATACTAAAAGGAGACTATCCAAAGAAAACAAATAATTACAGTACAGTTTGATAAATGCTAAGATAAAGGCAAATGAGTTCCCCCCTGGCAATTATGTGAAGAGTACCTGATTTATGTAGGTTGGGCAGAGAAAGCTTCTCTCAAAATATGGAACTTTAGCAGAGACTCAAAGGCTGAACTGGAAATATCTAGCTTAAGAAGGGGTTGTGTATTTCCCAGGCAGAGGGCAGCAGTGGGAAAGGCATGGAGACATGAGAGCATAGGGTTCCTGGGAACTACAATTATGTAAACCTTTTGGAATTGTCCAAAGGTCAGAGTGAGAAAGTAAGCAGAGTCTATGCAGACATCTTTTGACAAGCTAAGTAGATGGCAATCACTCTAAGCAATCAGGAGACATCAAAGGAATCCAAAGAAGGAAGCTACACGAATAACATTCCAGCATTTTTCCATGACCAAGTTCATTTAAGAGATGAAATCTTTATCTAGGTCTGCCTTGCTCACGACCACTCAACAAAAGAGAGGATGGGAAGCCGAAATTCTACCTGTGTCCTACTTATTAAGCCATACACCTAGTGTGTTTTTGAATCAATCTGGAAAAGTGACAACTTTTTGTTATCTATCTATCCAGAGAGAACAACTTTCTCCTGGATACCACCTTCTAATTCACACCAAGATACTGTATGTGCTAGTCATACTCCTGCCATTATTCCAAACATTCACCTTTATCACTTAAAAAGATTTCCTAGAAAATCAAATTAAGTCCTTCTTAGTTAACTGCAATGTTTTTTGTTTGTTTGTTTTCTGTTGTACTTTAGGGAAAAAGAAATGTGAACTCGACTGCCAACGTTGCCTTTTTCCTTTCTGCTGTTAAAGATCAGAAATCAAACTATCAGACAGGCTCTTCCTCTATGATCTGACCTCAGTCATTAGATACTAACTCTGATTCTTGGCAAAAAGATAGATTCTCTGCTTTAGATGATATCTCTTTATTTCAGTCTTTAATTCATTCAACATAGTTATTCAATTCATGTGCTAGAAACTCTACTCTGTAGAATCAAAACATACATTTATTTCTGCAGTTCAGAAGTTCAATGTTAAGTTGAGAAAAAAAAAAACAATAATGTAAAAATGAACCAGATGTAATAAAGTGGTTTCGTTTCCTTCACAGTAAACTATGTGTGTGTGTGTGTGTGTGGTGGGGGGACTAGTAGTTTTTCATAGGAAAAAGGTATAAAGGGAGTTCAGAAGAAGCTCTAAAAAATTAGTTAGTACTTCATCTGACTGTTGATAATATGAGCAGGTTTTTTCCTGCTAGTCTTCAAGTATGGGGGGAAAATATTTCAGGTAGAAGAATTAAGTTGCAGCAAGGAAGTGAAATATAGAGCTTAGTGGCTTATTCAGAGAAGTTCAAGTCATCTCTATGACTAGATGGCAGGAAGAAAGATATCTGGAAGGAAAGAAAAACATGAAATAAGTCTGGAGAGTTAAGGAAACAGATTTTAAAAAAATCCCATATATACTACTTTTATTGGTATTGAGGAGGTAGAGATAAGGCTATCACTTTTCCCTTCCTAGTTCAGAGCCAAAATAGTGCACCATAATCAGACAGGTGTAGATGAATACCAGCTTCAATACCAATAATACTGAAGTGGAGGATGTGGTGATTGGGACATCATTAAATTAGATTGCTAAAACTTGTTCTTTCATGCCTAGTCCTGGGGACCATGATACACACTGAGACTGTAAAGAAGGAGCAATTATTCAGCATTACTGTTTTCTACTCTGCTGGACAAAGTGAATATGATAGTGACACCCAGATATTGACAATTGCTTTCTAAAATGGTTGTACAGTGAAAATAATGTGTTTTAATATTTAAACAAAATTCTATTTTGTGTAAGGCCTCAGTTTTTACTGTGAGATCTATTGTATATACAGAATAGTGAAAATATACTTATTTGTTCAAAGATATTTATAAATACTGTGTAACTGCAGCTTCCATCAAGAAAAGACAGTTACTATCACCTCAGAAGCCTACCTCTGTTTTCCCCCAACCATCACAGTCCCTACTGCAACTAAGTACTATCTATCTAATTTTATAACATCTTTGTTTTTGTTTATATTTTACTATTTATTACCATATTTAGTTTTACCTGTTCTAGAAATTTGTATAATTGGGCTCATAATAAATGGATTATTTAGCATCTGGCTTCTTTGTCTCTGTAATATATTGTGAGACATAACCATGTTGTTGCATATAACATTAGCTAAATTTTGTTGTTGTGTTTTGTTACTTTGCATGTATTTTATATATTGCCATATCCTATTATGTAAAAACATTATTTTATATACATATATATCTCCACTCTGCTTTAAGTAGATTTTTGGGATATTTCTAGTTTATACTGTTATGAAAAGTGGTGCCATGAGCTATTGTACATATCCTAGTACACATGTGAAAAGTTTCTCTAGGATGTATTCCTTCTAGTGGACTTGAGATATGGGTATCTTCAATGTAGAAAACAATGTCTGTTTTTCTAAGTGTGTATAGCAGTTACACTCTGGTACATGTGCACCAGACTTACACACTCCCTCCATCAGTGTCAAAATTTCATTTCTCATGCTTTCCATCACTATTAATATCTAGAACTGTTAAATTTTTAAAACTTCAACCAATTGATGTGTCTCTAGAGGTATTTCATTGACATTTTAGTTTGCATTTCTGTGATTAATAATGAGGTTGAGCACCATGCCATATAATTATTGGCTATTTGGATAATAATATTTGTGTATTGCTTTTTTGAGATCTCACCATTATTTTTAGGTTATTCTGCCTTTATTTATTTTTTTTACTAAAGTGAAATCAAAAGCTAAATATGAAAAAGGAACACATTTTTTGAAAAATGTGTGGAAGCATATCCTCCTGATCTAAGGGCAAGAAAGGACTTTCAAAACAATATGCAAAATATTCAATACAAAGGAAAAGATTAATACATAAAATTTAATCTCATAAATTTTATTGAAGTCATTTTCAGGATTGTATGTTTGTAAACCAAGAAGAGAGCCCTCACCAAAAACTTGATCATACTGGCATACCTGATCTCAGATGTTTACAGAAATGTGAGAAATAAATGTTTGTGGTTTAAGCCACAAACATTTTAGGGTATTTTGTTTTGGCAGCAGAACTGACAAAGACAGTGGCCAAAATAACAGATTACCAAAGAAATTTACTCCTAATCCCTGGAAACTGTTAATAAATATACTATATGGCAAAAGGGAATTAAGTTTGCAGATATTATTAAGGTTGCCAACTAGCTGACCTTACAATAGAGAAATTATCCTAAACATTATGAGTGAGCCCAAGGTATTACAGGGTCTTTAAAGTGGAAATGGGAAGGAGAAGAGGTGAAAATGATACAATGTGAAAATGACTGAAATCACTGTTGACGGTTTTGAAGCTGGAAGAAGGGGCCATAAATCAAGAAATTTGGACAGGTTGGAGAAGGATGGAAAAAGCAAGGAAACAAATTTTCCTTTAGAACTTCCAGAAAGAAACATGGCATTCTTGACACATTGGTTTTAGGCCACCAAAATTGTGATGGGCTTTTAGCACATAGAGAGTAAGAAAATAAATTTATATTATTTTAAACAATAAAGTTGTGGTAATTTGTTACAACAGCAATAGAAAACTAATACAGATAATTATGTTATGTTTGGATATCTCTTTGTTTTCTTCTTTTATAGTTTATGTATCATTGCTATGTTTTTGGGAAAGAGACAGTTATTCAATCATATTAATTTGGAAATAGGCTAATCCTTCTTATATCTTCTTTAGTTGTGAGATATGTAACTAGGCTATTTTCCTCTGATGTATTCCTTTCTGTAACTTGATTATTAAGTTGATATTTTTGCTTCTGTGTATCTAGGGTTTAGTGGTAGATCTTCTTCTCTCTCTTTAACTGCTTTTACTTTCAGGCTCAGACATTTATTTTCTGACATATCCTCTAGATTTTTTTCTTTTGAGTTCACTCTGAGTAAGAAATATTCATTCAGGTGATTTTAAGTGGGCAAAACATAACTAATATTCACAAATAATCTCTATTTTTACTTCCCAGTTGGACAGTAGCACATAGCAGGTATTTTCTAATTAAGCTAACAACCAATCCAAGAAACTATTTCATGTATCATGGTCCTGCCAAGCTCCATTTCAGTATATCTCATACTCTATATTCAGTACATAGTACTTCTCTTAAAATTCTACTTTTATAAAATAGAGTTTTCAAGATGACATAGAAGACAAAGACTGTACACACCTCCTCTAGCAATCACACCATGATTATAACAAAACTATAGAGCATACAGTACTTAGAGCTCCCAGAGGTCTGGCTAAACAGAGGTCCTACAACTAGGTCACCTCAAAACAACAGGAGGGACAAAGATAAGAAATGACCTTGTCCCACAACCGCATGTGGTGATTGAGAATTGGAGGGGTGCTGTCTTGGACAGAGCCACTTCCCCCACATGAGTAGCAAGGAGTTCTGGATACACACTGGGCTTCCCAGCCCATGGTTCTGGTGCTAGAAAAGAAGTCTCCACAACCTCTTGATGTGAAAACCAATGGAGTTTGCAGATGAGGGAGACAGAAAGCTGCAGGAAACAGAAACGAAGACCTTCCTCTTAAAGGGTCCATGCTTGGATTTATTCACTGATGGACTTGCTCACTCCGAGCTCCCTCACTGGGGCAGCTGCTCAAGAGACACCAAGGACAAATGGGGAGGTGCTGAGCTGTTGGGCTTCTCAGGGCAAATACTGTAATAGCAGCTTTCTCCAGTATATAAATGCAGGCCATTTTTCCTTTATTGAGCCCTCCCCCTCCTCGGCCACAGATGCAGGTGCCATTAACCTGGATAAAACAGGTCATTCTGCCCAGAAGATTCCCCAAGACTCTGCCTCTCCCAACTAGTGGGCCCATCCAAACTGCTTTTGGTGACTTATTCCATACAAACAGGCTGTCTAGGCTTCTGCTGAGAACTTTCGTAAAATCTCTCAAAGAAGCGCAAAACTCAAAGAAGCAGTATTTGGCCTTGGCGTGCCCTATACCTCTTGCTAAGCAACTCCAAGTCCTACACCACTGGCAGCTGGCCTCAGTTTCTGATTTGGCCCCATGAGGCACCCATAAGCCCAGCACAGGTGGCAACCATATGTGGCTTGTTTGATGACTCTTACTAGGTGGCTCTGGAGGTGCATAAGCTATAGCTGGACCCTTCCCATTTCTTGGTTCATGATCTCTTCTTCCAGCTTCAAATCCATCAATAGTGATTTCAGTCATTTTCATATCCCATCACTTTCACCTCTTCCCCTGCCCACTTCTATTATTAAGGTCTGTGCCAAGGGGCTCCACAGCACACCACTATATAAGTCCACTCTACTAAGATCGGGAAACTTAGGAGACTTACTTAAAACATAGAAATAGATACAAGGAGACAGCCAAATTGGGGAGACAAAGTAGCATGTCCTACATGAAAAAAAGCTTTGGAAAAAAATTTTATCAAAATGGAGACAAACAATATATCAAATGCAGAGTTCAAAGCACTAGTTATAAGAATGCTCAAGGAACTTAGGGGAAAAGAACTCAGTGAGAATTTTAACAAAAAGAAAAAAAAATGGAGATAGAAAACATAATAAGGAGTCAGTCAGAAATGAAGACTACAATATCTGAGATGAAGAATACATTAGAGAGAATCAACAGAGTTGATGAAACGGAAGATTGAGTCAGTGACATAAAGGATGGGGTAGCAGAAGACACCCAATCATAACAGCAACAAGAAAAAAGAATCTCCCCAAAATGAAGATAGTTTAAGAAACTTCTGGGACAACATCAAGTATGATGACATTCTCATCACAATCGTACCAGAAGGAGAAGGAAGAGAGCAAGGAATTGAAAACATTTTAAAGAAATAATAATGGAAAACTTCCCTAAGTTGATGAGGAAAATAGACATATTACCCAAGAAGTTCAGAGAGTCCCAAATGAGATAAATCCAAAGAGGCTCAAGTCAAGAGACATCATAATTAAAATGCCAAAGTTTAAAAACAAAGAGAGAATCTTAAAAGCAGCAAGAGAAAAGCAATTAGTTATATACAAGGGGACATGCATAAGATTATCAGCCTATTTCTCAACAGAAACTTTGCAGGCCAGAGGGCTTGGCACAAAATATTCAAAGTGAGGAAAACCCAGGACCTACAACCAAGATTACTTTACCCAGTAAAGTTATTGTTTAGAATTGAAGGACAGATAAACAGCTACCCAGATAAGAAAAAGCTGAAGGAGTTCATCAGCACCAAGCCAGTGTTACAGGAAATGTTAGAGAGACTTCTTTAAGAAGAAGAAGAATATATCAAAAGTCTAAATAAAGAATAGCAATAACTACATATTTATCAATGAGTACTTAAAATGAAAAAGCATTAAATGCTTCAATCAAAAATTATGGTGGCTGAATGGATCAGAAAACAAAACCCTTACATAGGCTGCCTACAAGCGATTCACTTTAGATTAAAAGGCACACACAGACTAAAAGTAAGGAGATGAATAAAGATATTTCATGATGGACTGAGAGAGTAGTATGCTAAGTCAAGTAAGTCAGATAGAGAAAAACAAATGCCATATGATTTCATGTATATGTAGAATTTGAAGAACAAAACAAACAAAGAAACAAGCTCATAGATACAGAGAATATTTTGAAGGTTAGTAGATGAGAGGGGGAATTGTGGGAGTCAATAAATAAAGGGGAAGAGATTAAGAAGTACAAATTGGTATTTACAAAATAGTCATGGAGACAGAAAATATAGCATAAAGAATATAGTCAATAATATTATAATAACTATGTATGGTGTCAGAGGGTCATTAGATTTATTGGGGTGATCACTTTGTGAGTTATACAGATGTCTAATCACTATGTTTTACTCTTGAAGCCAATATATGGTATATATAAACTACAACTGAAAAAAAACTTGAATTGTTATTAATTTAAAATTATTAATTTAAATTATTTTAAAATTATTACTAATTTTAAAATTATATTTTTCATCTTTGTTTTGTATATTCCCTCAGGGCATAGGCAATGCCAACATCTCCAACTATAAAAATGTGTTATGTGAAACTCTCCTAATAATATTTTAATTTTTTTTATATTCTTATTTTTTTGCCTCTTAAATCTGTTCATCTTTGATGTAAATTTCTCTCAGTTGTCAAGGACTTGTTCACCATTTGCTGTTATTACTGACTCTATGTATTAACAATTTGTCTCCAAAACTTTATAGGATCTGGGATCCTTCCGGATCACTTTACCTTGAATTATTTCATCTGTCTTTGGGTAATAATTACCCTCTTGGCTCTAGTAATACCTAAAACATCCTTCTTTTAAAATATTTTTTTAAAGCAGCTAGACTCAATGTTATTTCTTTTTCTCTTTTATATTTGCCTAAGATTTTCTCTAAGATCTCAAACATTATCCTAGAGAATTCTCTCTCTTCTTCCAGTTTAACAAGCTTGTTTTCCCTGATAATTCTTTTATACCCACACTGTTTCACACTTCTCCTATTAGGAAGGTAAAACTAAAGAAGCATGTCTTTAAAGTAAATTCAATTATTCTTTGATTTAATGTGAAAATTGAATTATGGCAAAAGAGTTTATCAGGCACATATGTTTTAAATTCCTTTCATCATCTTTAGTTTGCAATAACTTCAGAAGTTTATTTATTATTATTATTATTATTGCATTCAATGAGATAGTATGTTTCTTTTATAATTAGGAGCCCTGTTCTTTTCTTCAGTTTTTTTTTTTTTAACTCTATAGGTGGTAGTCACAATCTAGTTCTCTGAAATCTAAACCCAAGAGTAGAGCTTATATGATTAATACATTCGGAGACAACTGAGATCCATATGGTAGATGGCAGATGGTTAGCCATGGACCAGTTACATGAATCCCACAATTTAATTCACACAGTTTAGTTCCCTCACTGGCCATAAGTGAAATAAAAATAACAGAAAATAAAATATAAATTTAGACAATGAACCTAATGTCTCTTACTAATCATAACACCTTTTATTTAGAGGCACAAACATGATTAATTCATAGCCCTTTTTATTTCAAGACATAAATCCATGCAGCATTTAGGTTGTGTCACAGTCCTGGTATCTTGCTTGGCTTAAAAATGCAGTAAAAACAACAAAAATCATTCTCCCACCAATTCATAAAAAGCCTGATGCCAGTGAAAACGTAAGTTAATAAGAAGTTAGGGAAACTGAGTATAGGAGTATGTTTCCGTCAGAGACACTCAAGTGCCAAATAGCTGACTGCAAAGAAGCATAAGTTAATCTAAAACTGGACTGTGGATTGCATGTAAGGAAATAAAGTGAGAGTAAGGAGAGAGGACAGCAGAGGAAATATCCCATAGGTCTTATAACTCATGTTAAACAAATCGTTCTTGACTCAAATGTCAATGGGGTTGCCACTGAAATATTTTAAACAAAGAAGGAATATAAGACACTCATTTCAAAAATATCACTGATACCGAACTATGAGAAATGTATTGAACACATATAATCCATGAGTCAAAAATTTTGCTAAGGAAATACCCGAGTCATCTATGCAGGAGATGACTGTAATCAATTATCAAAAACAGGTAGTAAAGATAGAAAATAATGGAGTAAATTAGGGAAATATTAAATAAATAGAATCCACAAGATCTGAGAAAGTGCTGGCCTATCACAACACTGAATCATAATACAACATAATTGTTTCCTATCCTGTGTCCCTCATTAGACTGAAAGCTATGTGATAGCAAAGGGGTAGGTACAGTTTTTTGCTATCACAATTTTGTCTGAATTAAATAAGAAAAATAGATATAATAAAAGTGGTCAGTGAGAGATATAGAAACAAAGATTTTGTTGTCAAAGCATGTAACATTTAAGGTTCCAGAGATGGATCTTTTTTTGTGATAAATTCTAGATTATGATCTTGGTTTATTGGTATACACTACAACTGGAACTTTTTGAAGTTGAAAGGCTAAATAATTTAGAGGTTGTTTTGCTGGATGGGACATACACATTTTGATAGATGATAGATAGATAGATGATAGAGAGAGAGAGGGAGAGAGAGAGAAAGAGAGAGAGAGATGATAGGCAGACAGACATGTGTATATGTATGTCTTTTATGGTAATGATAGGAGTTAGAGTAAGGTAGAGAATTTTAAGTTCATTACACAATTTCTCAGCGAATGAACAATGAGACTGAGAGATGTTGAATAGGCAGCAATGAAAGTACTCTTGTATGCACAGTGCTAGAAAATAAAACCCAATACAGGAAATAATGGCCATGAAAGAAATAAAAATTTTAATATAAAGCAGAAAACTAATGTTATAAAAATGACAATAAATATTAAAGCATCAGATTATGATTATGATCTTGAGAGAATGAACAGTCAGTAAGAGAATTTCTGAAGAAATTTTTTCATCAACATAAAACTAGATATCAGATGTAACTTTAATGTTTTTGCAAGTAAAGCTTGATGACTCCACAGATACTGTTGCAGATGAATGAAGGAATGCCAACAAACTAATAGGGATTACTTGGATTAACAAAAATGGTTATAGACAGTAGCAGTTAAGTGCCATAAAAGTATGGAGGAAAAGAGATGTAATGCTGAATTATAGAAGAATATTAGTAAAAACAGTTGATATTTCCAGAGTATAGTTCTTGCTGGATTTATCTGAAAATAATTTCATGTAGAAATTCTGAACTGAAGCACTTCCAAGAGCCATGAAATATATATGGGTATTTGTTTTAGAGAATGTGTATATGAAATAATCGATTCAATGATTCCAAGTGTATTCTTTCCCCTCACAAATACAAAGCACCAGAGACACAGGAAAACATATGTATAAGCATAGAAAGAACAAAATGATATATAAGTACTTCAGAATGAAGAAGGCTGTGGTCTCCTTTTTCTAGTTCTTTAAATAATTACTTTAAAAATATTTAATAGAATGAAAAATATTTTAGTTTTAACTTTTTCATAAGCCATTCAGTTCTTTCTTATGGTGTTATTTTCGTCATTTGAATATATTTTACCCTGTTGTTTGAAAAAACAATTCTACCAATAGTCTTGGGGTACACTTATTCATTATTTTTGTATAATTTCTAATGACAGCTGATGTCAAGCTTGCTTTGGTTTAGAGAGGACCCAAGATAGAGTCTATTTTAACAAGAAAATGAACTGACTTCATTGGTATGTGTCAAACCACACTTCTAAATGATCTTTAAAAAACTGGTTCATTAACTTTTTGGAAATTGTATACTGAATGATGTGATATCAACGACTTAGAACTGCTCACTTGGTTCATTAGCATATCATCTAGGAAAGCTGAAATGTATTAAATGAAATGTGTTTTATTTAGCTGTCTGCGGGACTCACTGTTAGTGTGTGAGCATGTGTAAGTGTATGTGTGTGAACACATTCATTTGCATTTTGTAAATATCTTGAGCTAGTGGCATTGTCTTTCTTCTCATTTATTAATTTGAGACAATTTTTTTGTTTGATTATAGTGATTCTGAAAGGTAGGGAAGATATAAATAGCAACAATTTAGAATGTGGGAAATGGGAGGAAGCTAATATGACTAAGTAGGAAATGAGTGGGATTGTTTAAAAGTGTAATCATGAGGGGGGCTCAACAGATTAATGCCAGAATTATTTTTTGATACAATATTGGGTTTCATTTCTGATGAGTAAAATGAGTGCTAAGGTCTTAAAGTTCTTGTCCCATCAAAATTTATATGTGGAATTCTCAATACCCTAGGAGATGATATTAGGAAGTAAGGCCTTTGGGGGTAATTAGGCTGATTCCATGAATGGGATTGTTGTTGCTAGAGGACACTGAGAGAACTTGGTTCTTTCCACCGACGCAGTAAAGAATTATAGATCAGCAAAGTTTAGGAAGAGTAAGATTTACTAAGGCATGTTTCAAGAGAGAAACAGGCTACACCAGAGGTGGTTGCAGCTTCATGAATTTCAGGAAGTATACCTTATATTATGGCCATGATGGGTTGTTTCAGCAGCAGTGTTATATAATTGGCAAGTGAGGTCATATTGATTGACATTTATGCTGTTATAAAACCTTGTGTTCATTGTGCTTGTCGTCACTAGAATTCAGTATGTTATAATAGGTTCGTAAACTTACAGGCATATGTATGATATTATAATGCTGGTATAATGAGGCTCCAGTTACGGAAAGTCAGTACATGAACTAACTGTGTATACACTAGTGAGTAGACTAAACTAGTTGTTGTTTTTGTAGCTTTTCCTTTCTTATATTCCAGGATGCAAAAGTAATTTTTAACTATTAAGTGGGTGTTTCAGGGAGGTCCTAAGGAAGGTATCTGGATCGGGCCTTCATTTCCTGTAAATCTATCTGCCTAATAGGATGAGTGCTCTTATAAAAGATGTCCTACAGAGTTCTCCAGCCCTTCTGTCATGTAAGTGCATAGTGAGAAGACAGCTAGCTAGAAGTAAACTCTCACCAGATAATGAATCTGACCACTGGATCTTGAACTCCCCAGCTTTCTGAACTGTGAAGGGATTGCCTCACATAATTATGGAGACTGAAAGCCCTACGAGCTGTCATCTGCAAACTAGAGATCCAGGAAAGCCCGTAGTATAATTACAGTCTGAGTCCAAAGGCCTGGGACCCAGGGTAGCTGACGGTATAAATCCTAGTCCAAGACAAGGAGAAATAACAACACTGATGGCCCAACTCAAAAGGCCACCTCTAGGACCTCCCAGAATAAAACTCATTTTTCAAATAACAAAACCCCTACATCCTGGAGTACAAGAAAATCAATAACAATAGCATAGAAACCAGTTTAGACCAATCACAAATGGTTGCACAGTAAGGAGTACTGTGACCTTCATCTCAGCCTCATTATACCATCATTATAATGTCATATGTATGCCCAGAAGTTCGTGAATCTAATTATAACAGTCTGACTTCTGGAAGGTACATGCACAGTTGACAATGAGTTATATAACAACCAACTGTCAATCAAATGACCTCACACATTAATCACTAGCACCACCCTTGTAAATTCCCGTCATGGCCCAAATATAAGGCAGACCTCTCCACCTCTATGGGGTTACAGCCCTCTCTGGTGTAGCCCGTTTCTCCCTTAAAATGTACTTCAATAAATCTTACTTTCCCTAAACTTTGCTGATAAATAATTGTTTACAGAATCACCACTTTGAAAGATCCTACTGGTTACAAGGGAAATTGACCAAGAACAAATTTCTCTAAGATATATTCCAGTGAAATTATAAGCTTTACTTTAAAAGGCAAAGAAAAAAAAATCCACAGAGCCTTAGGCAAAGTGATAAAATAGATTTTTCTTTTTTGGTTGTTACTTTATTTCCTAAAGTTCTTAAAGATTCTGCTTTATATTGCCTTTCATTGCATGTTTTTTAAAAAGAAATTTGATGTCATTCTTAATTTTTGCATTTGCAATCTATTTTATAGTCATCATTTTGCATATGTTCAACCTCATCTGTTCATCCTCCCTTTCAACACCTTTTCTTGGGATTGTTTGTTTCTTTCTTTACCTCATTTTCATTTTCTTGGGTGATTTCCTGTTCCTCCAAGTCCTTTATTAAGTTTTAATTTGAATCCACCATCCCTGGGAAACCCTGTAATTGAATCTTCATTTCTTATATGATTTTGCCTTTTTCTTATATTACTTTTCTAATACAGTCAATTTTTGTTTCAGTTACTCCTGGTTTTTGCCCATTTCTTTCTTTACCTTTATATTTCTAATTTAAAGGTTTTTTACTATTCTCAAATTCTTAAATAATTTAATATTCTCAAAATTTTATCTAAGATAATTATTTCATTGTGGAATATGGTGTTACAGTTACCTTCAGCTTCATTGATGGCATTTTGCCCAGATCTTTTTTATTAATAAAAAGGCATTTATTTATATTTTCTGCTTTTTATGAGTATTGTTAATGGATAGGGTCTTTTTTTTTTTTTTATCAGATCAAGGCTCTTCTTTATAGAGAGTATTGTGGGTAGTGGAAAGAGATAAAAAGGTTAGTGTATCTGGTTTCCTTTTTATTTCTGTAGGATCTTTAATTTCCCCTTCTTATTGGTTTCTTTACCTTTATTGCCTCATCTTTAAGAAGCACTATTGTTTATTATTATTATTATTATTATTATTATTATTATTATTATTAATCAATCTACATCTCATTCTTTCCCAAGAGCAACGCTTCTCAGAGGCTGCCATTTTTAGTCCTACACACTCTCATGCTCCTTTCCTTTAGCCACTTCTGTGAACTATAAATCTTAATCTGCATTCAGTATTCTGCATTTCATGTTCTGATGGTTTTGTTTGTGCTTTCTATATGTCCTTCTCTCTGCTGTATTTTACTGAATTTTTTGAAAACTTTCCTTTGCTCTCTTCACTCTCAGGTTTGCAATGAAGAACAAGCAAAGGGATGTACGGTATATTTAATTTTATTTTGTTCTATATTTACAAGTAATTTGAAAATGTGATGTTCTGTATCTCCTGGTAACGCTGAAGTTGTTTCCTATGATGCTACTTGTTCTTTATTTTACACTTTTTGGGGGAGTATAAGGAAGATATAAACGAATTAGGTTTTCATCAATGTTATTCAAACCCGAAAGTTTTTATAATAAAAATTTTTAAACATTACAAAGAAGCCAGAATTTCATTTGGTCTCCCCTCTGTAATTCTCTTTCTTTGCACTGCCTAGGCAGACATAACTACTGTTAATAGGTTGGTATATATTATAGTCCAGAACTATGTTTTAAAATGTAGAAAAATATGTAGTATTTTTAAATACATAAGTATTATCATACTCTATGTATGCTTATACTATTGGCTTTTTCACTTACCAATGTCTCTTGAAGAACTTTATTGTAAATATACATGGACCTACATCATTCTTTCAAAATATACCATGTTTTTCATTATGTTTACTAATACAAGCCAGGTATGGCCCTGCAGCTAGGCATTTAGTTCATTTCAAATTTTTCACTAATGCAAAAATTCAATAAAGATTGTACTTCTAAATGCTTAAGAGACTAATAATGTAAATAATCCAGATATATGAGTGTGTCTCTGGATTAGATAATCAAAAAAAAAAGAGGAAGAACGGCTGAGATATAAAGAATGTTTATTTCTAAGTTTAACAGAGTCCATCAAATTGTTCTAGAAAGTCTTAGCTGTACCAGTCTGCACTTTCTCTACCAGTACATTTGCCATATACTGGCAAACATTTGGTATTATTCACTTTAGGATCATTCATCAATCTAATGGGTGATATATATGGCCTTATAATTGTTAATTTTTAATATTCATATTGCTACTTTAGTTGTGTTCTTTTTGTAAGTTATTTCCAATTTTCATCTCCTTTTCTTCATATTGTTTTTGTATCTTTTTTCATTTTATATTTTTAAAATATATTTCTTTAGTCTGAAGAAATTTATTATATATTCAGAATAGTAATTTTTTGCTGCTATATTGTTTGACAATTTTCTTCTTTTTATTGTCTTCCAACTTTATATTTTATTTTGTCAAAAATTAATTTTAAATACATTTTTAGAAAAGTTTATGGATATTCTCATTTTTGATATTTGTGTGTTCATGTGTATGTGTGTGCGAGACCTTCAAGGAAAACTTTCAGAATCAAAGTTCATAAACATAGAATCCTATTTTTTAAAGTAATTTTTTAGCTTTGCTTTTCCCATACAGGTCTTTAGTCTGGGTAGATATTTATTATTAATGTGCAAATGATATTCACCAGTAATCTGAGATTATTTTTTTTGTTTTAATTTCTAAACAGAGAGTCAAATTCTACAAAAATCTTCGTTGAATGGTCTGTTATTTCTCAACTGATTTTAAATGCTACCTTGGTTTATAAATTCACTCCCAGATATATTTGTTTCTCTTTCTGAACTTTTCATTTGGTTCCATAATTAATTAATAATATTTGACACCATCTTAATTAATTAGTTACGTTAGATTTTGTTTATAGTTTTGTGGCCAAAATCCTCTTTTCTGTTCCATCATAATTTGAATATTCTTGTTCCTTTATTTTTTGCTATTAATATTAGGAATTTTAAGATTAATTTTCTTGAGATTTTGATTATGATGTATCAAATTTATGTTATTTTGAGAAAAAATTGACATCTTTATAACATTTATTCAGTCTATTTGTGAACATAAATCCTCATTTTATTACATCTTTAAATAGCTTTTGTTACATTTACATATTTACTTTTTGATAAAGGTTTTATACATTTTAATAGGTTAATCAATAAACATTTAATAGTTCTGTTGTTACTTTGAATATGTTTCTACTCCATGGCAAATTATACTTGTTTCTTTGGTGGTTTAAAAAAAACTGCTAACTTTTATATTTTGATATTACATTTAAATGCAAATGCCAATTATTTTTAAATTTCTAATACTTTCTCAATCATATCTTTTAAATTTATAATTATAAGATGTATATGATCATACCTTCTGCCAAGAGTGCTGATATTGTCTTTTTTTCAATTTTATTTCTTTAATTGCTATATACTATTTATGGTCCTGGGATTTTGTCATGCTCATAAATGGGGATAGCACAATTTTCTTTATTCTTCTTTTAGTAAATATTGAAAAATAAGATTGAAATAATTACATTTCTCTATATAAACTAAGAGTATTTATGTTTATTTTTATACCTTATGTTAAGAGTAGTTCTTATCTAGCATACCTCGAATCATTGCATCTTTTCTGACCTATATTTTCTCAACCACAGGTAAGTTAGAATAAGTTAATTTGTCAATAAATTTAACATGAATTAAATGAATACAAAGCATTAAATAGATATAAAGCATAAATAATGAAAAACTGCCCATGGTCCTTGATCTCAAGAAAATCAAAGGCTTAATTATTTTTATTTTTTTTTCTTTTGGTTTCTATATCACTCTGTGTTAAACCAGTGTCATGTAGGGCAATCAGAGGACACTGGTGAGAATGCACCAAAAAGTAACTCATTTAATTTTTCCTACCACTACGTAATTAAGGATAGGAAGCTATAATAAGTTGTTCCTCATAGGTTAAATTTATTATTTCCATAGGTAAAGACCCCAAATATTATATTTCCTCTTAGAAAGCAATAACATTTTGCCTCTGAGATAGAGAAGTAACCTTTACTCTTTTAAGTACAACAGCTGCTTTTCTTTCTTATTTGGGATCCTTTGATAATTTCTTGTTAACTTCTTAGAAGACTCTAAATTGTGAGTTGCTGAAAGAATTGTAATGATGATCATGGATTATATTAAAATGTAGCCTGTGAATGTAATCTAATCCATATAGCTCCTCTTTTTCCAACTTGAAAGTTTAATGCCATAGTACTTAGGAAAATAAGACAAATCCTTCCCATAAAAGATAAAAAGTTCTCTTTCACTTTAATATTTATCTAAAACATGTAAATAATATCCATTCAATTTTCAGAAAAGCAGTAACATTAACTTAACAAAAATCCCTGCACAGAAGACTTACATTTTTATGAGAAATTTTTTTTAAAATTACCACTGTATATTAAAACTATTGAGTATTTTTTCCCTAAAATCTTCTTAAGAGTGGGTTACAAATGTGAAAAAATTGGATAGTGCACAGTGATTTTCTTCAAGGAGAATTATCAGAGTTTAAGAACAAAGCAGGAATAATTTTACAAATGAATAATGTGGAATTATTCTTTAAAGAACATGAAGGTTACCTGGAGACTTTTTGAAATGATGTCTCACCAGGACCTTAAGTAAGATGATTTGATAAATTAGAATTACCTTGAAAGCAAATAACATTTTACAATCAAGAATGACACTGACACAGGGTCATTGCAGGAATAAACCTCCTTAAGAAGGGTATATAGAGAAAATTTAGTTTGCTGTTTCATTCATTACATCAAGCTAAATATAAGCATTTATGAAATAGCAAACTTGTGACTCCACATCTTATGAATTTTCCATATGAAAATAACAACTGATCATTCATCAAACAAATCAGATAAGAGAAATTCCTATAATTGACTTCTGAATAAGAAATGTTTCTCTCCAAGATCTGACTTTATTTATCAAGAGTATATCTACAAAGTGAAAACAAAATACCCATCAATCTGATAAGTGTGCTAATGGTTTTATTTAAAGATTAGGTCTTCGTATCCAGTGAAGAAACCACACAGGAGAAAAATCTTTCCATAAATGGTACCAGCTTAGGAAACACAACGTGCTTCATAGACACAAAAGGATTCTTGCAAGAGAGAAACTTTATAAATATTAGATTGTATGGCCTTCATATAAACTAGCTTTTATGTTCAAGTTCATTTGAGAGTTCAGAAGATAAATAAGCCCACTTATTAGTGATTGTAATGTCTTCCATTATAGTTTAACTTGCTGCACCACCAAACTCACAAAAAAAGATAACTATGCTAAAATTATGAATAGTGGAAAGAGTTCCATGAGAGACCAACCTTTATATCCATCAAGGTATTTATGTAATTTAGATGAAAATAGTTATAAAAGTAAAAACTTCAAATATGTAAGTGTTCATAAAGGAACTATCATATATAGCTCTCCATGTGTTAAGAAATATTTACCACCATCTTTCTGAAGAGTATAATTTTAAGTTATTAGGCTATATTCTGCCTTCCTGTCAGTGAGTATAAAATCTTTTTAAACACAAGTCAAAGGCTAAATGTCAAGTTTTATTCATGGAGGCATACACTTCTCATTATACCCTTCCCATATCTTTCTAATTTAAATTGTCACTTGTAGAATTTAAGGTTCTGAGTCTTCTTTTATACAAACTTTTATCACATAGTTGTTTGTAAAAGACAGTAAAAGTTAAAATATAGCTGCAGATTATTGATTCAGTAAAGATGGGTTTCAATGACAGTTTTATTGACATCTATGGATGCCATTGGCCCGCCCCTTAACATTTCTGAACCTCAGTTTTCAACTTAAAAAATTGACATTACACCAAATAACTGCCCAATATTTTTTCAGTTCTGTATTTCAGCTTCCATTTTAAAAAGCATCATTTTATCACTTTTCTGTGGAAGAATAAGACTAATACTAATATGACTATACTAATATCGTCATGAATGAATGGTTAGGACATTCTCAGAAAAATACCACATAGCATGTCTGCTTGAGAATGTGGATGAAATTTTTCTCCCCAGTAAATAAATGGACAATTAAAACTCTAAGAAACCTAAAGATTTGAAAATCAATTTAATGGACTCCCTGTTGATTTCTTTAAAAATAATTTTTTTTGTCAATTTTATTTAGCATCATTTGACGGTGTGGTGTCAGTGGAATAGATAGTCATTTTTAAAAATCTGTGTTTGAGGGTAAAAGTTACAATAAATTTCTTCCATTTAAGAATAAATTTAATAAATTTTGAGAAACACATCTAGTTTTGACTAAGATCCTAATCAAGATACAAAGTATGAATATAATTCCAAAATTCTTCACAGCAATTTGTAATTAGTTTTAGTTTTTTTCTGCCATCCCTCCCCATCTCCCTTATAACCACAATCCACTGTATATCACTATCACTTTGTCTCATTCAGGATTATATAAAACCTAACAATGCAGTGTATAATCTTTTGTGTCTAGCCTCCCTCACTCAGAATAACACATTTAAAATTCATCTATGTTGGGGGTGGCTCATAATGTAGTGGTTAGCACATCTGCTTTACATGCAGATTCATGCCCCAGGTGGAGCTCCGTCCATACCCTTGGGTATCAGGTCCCAGTGACATACCCTGAGCATGTGGAAGGAGACATCCTGCCTTCAGAGATCCAGTTCTTAAGGGTAAAGGGCAATATCCATAGGTCAGGGGTGGAAGTGTTGGGGGAAATTAAAGATGGGGAAAAAATTCATCTATGTGGCTGCATGAATCAATTATTTCTTTCAATTGCTAAATACTATTCAATTTTATGAGTATACTGCAGTTTTTATATCCACTCATGTTCCTGGCCATTTAGATTGTTTTGTGTTGGCTATTAATAAAGTTATTATTGTTAATGCTACTGTGCCTAACATAAATTAGACTTTATCGTAGGTATATATGTATAGGAAAAAAACTTAATATAAAGGATTTGATACTATCTGTGGTTTCACACATCCTCTGGGGTCTTGGAATGTATTCCCCAAGGATAAGTGGGGACTACTGTACTTTGCTACTATGCTCATGTACTATAACTCTCCAAACTTTTACCCACTGATTCTTAAGAAACTGCAAAAAAACTGGTGTTTGCCTAATGATGCTTTTGCTTTTTCTTCATTTCTCCTACATTAATTAATAGCAGTGTGCTGGCTGAAAAATTACTGTTTGGCTATCGCCCATGGGAACATAACGCTCTAACAATAAGCTTTCTGCATCTATACCCCCCACTTGCACAGCCAACATGTGGGTTGACAGTAAAAAGAAGAAAAATAAACTTATGTGATCAAACAGGATGAAGAATGGGGTTTAGGGATTAAAAACGCTGTACCTCTACATTTCAGGGCTGCTTAATTTGGGGTCTGCATACCCCTGGCAGACCCAGCTGGCTGAATAAAGAGCGTGTTTCCTATAACTCACTGAGTTCTGGTGGTACGTGTGTCTGTCAGGGTCTGGTAGCTACAACATTTGGAGGCCCCAGAGAGATCTCAGGGAGTGGCCTTGAGATCTAAGACCGGACTTGCCTCCGAACTGGTTGCTGTCCCTGTTACGGATTCAAAGGGGTGGCCAACCTGAGACATTTCAGGCTCTTGAATGCTCTGACGGGGTCCATGCAATTGTCAAGGACTTAACATTTAGGACACACTCTTTGTTCCTGGTCCCAACAGGAATCTCCGAGGCCTTGACGTCTGGATTAAAAGGTACCTTTTTGTTTCTGTTAACCTGTCATCGGGGGTCCATGGAGAGATGGGATGCTGCCTCCTGTGCCCTGTTTTTGGGTTCTGTGTATTGTCTTTGGTCTTGTTTGGGTTGTAGGTGGTAGACCTCTCTGGGTCCACCTACACCCCAGTAATTGTTCTCGTCTGAGTGTCTGTCTTGTGTTTTCCACGCAAGCAATGGGGAGAGGCCCCGAGTTCACAGAGATACCCTGGGGGTGTCTCCTGCAACATTTCAAAGAAGAATTTGTAGAGGGAGCTGACTATGGCATAAAGTTTCCTCAGACAGACTAAGAATATTGTGTGAAGTTGAGTGGCCATCCTTTGGTGTAAACTGGCCTCTGGAGGGTTCCTTTGACAGGGGTTTAGTGAAGAATGTTTAGAAGATTGTCACGGGAGACCTGGGACATCCCGATCAGTTTCCCCACATTGATCAATGATTAAACTTTGTTCAGAACCCCGCTTCTTGGCTCCGCCGGTGTGCCCTTTCTCTAGGGACGCAAGTCTTAGTTGTGGGTACTCCGAAAGATACAGCAACCGAAACGCCAAGACAGCCCAGACTCTTAGTCCTCCAATCTTTACGGAGATCGGTGACCTTTCCCCACCCTGTAATCCAGGACAACAGGGGCCAAATCCACTGTCTCACCTCCTTGGATGTGGGCAGGTAACCCCTATGGGCCTCCTGCTCCTGCTGGGTGGGGTACTAGCCAATACCACCACCTCAGCCATCCTCCCCTTGCATAAAGCACCACCCCAGGGCATCACACAGACAGGCTCTTTATGGTTTACATGCCTTTCTTGACTAGTGACCTGTACAATTGGAAGGCACAGAATCCACCTTTCTCTGAGAAACCCCAGGCATTAATGGGACTCTTAGAAAGTGTCTTTCAGACTCACTGCCCCACCTGGGACAATTGCCAACAGCTTTTAATTACCCCCTTCACCATGGAAAAAATGCAGAAGCATTTGGACTGAAACACAAAAGATAGCTGGGAGGGAGGAGAGTTGAGGAAGCAGGGGAACAGATTGAGGAGGAATTTCCCTCCACCCTCACAGACTGAGGACACAATCCTCAGGCAGGGAGAATGGCATTAGATCGGCACCACCAGATTCTAATTGGGGGAATTAAGATGGCTGCTAGTCAGCCAACTAACCTTTCTAAGGTAGCTGAAGTTACACAGGGAGGGACCTCAGGAATTCCCTGGAGTGTTTCTTGAACGAGTGTATCAGGTATACATTACCGTTGATCCTGAGGCCCCTGAGAGCCAGCAAGCAATTAATACAGCCTTTGCTACTCAGGCAGCCCCTGATATCCTGCGTAAATTATAAAAATTAAAAGGTTTTGCAGGGATGAACCTGTCCCAACTTGTTGAGACAGCCCAGAAGGCGTTCAACAACAGAGAGGCACCGGATGACGCCAAACGTATGCTAAAATCCAAAACTACTGTCATCAACCCAACCAATCTGTTGCCAGACCCAGACCCTGAGACCCCCGTTCATGACTGCACAGATTTCACTGATGTTGTGTGTTCCTTGCAGCCAGACCTCAAAGACTCCCCTCTGCCTGAGGCCGATGAAGATCTGTTCACAGTCGGGAACAGCTTCATGCAGGAAGGAAGGAGATATGCTGGGGCAGCAGCCATAACTCTAACTGGCACTATCTGGTCACAGGCTCTTCCCCTGTGACTTCTGCTCAAAAGGCAGAACTCATCACCCTCACTGAGGCACTAAGATGGGAAAGGATAAGGCAGTCACAATATACACTGACAGCCGATACACCTTTGCTACTGCACATGTACACGGAGCCATCTACAAGGAAAGAGGGCTTCTAACTTCAGCTGGGAAGGACATTAAGAACAAGGATGAGATCTTAGCCTTACTTGAAGCCATATAGATGCCTAAGGCTCTTGCTCTTGTTCTTTGTAAAGGACATCAAAAAGGGAATAGTCCTGAGGCTGAGGGAAACCAATGAGCCATTGCAGAGACAAGAACAGCGGCCATAAGGCCAGTGGGCCCCCACCACATCTACTGACTGTTGTCCCTTACCCAGAACTGCCTCCATCTCTGACCTATATGACAGAAGAGAACATATATTTTCAAGATAAGGGGCTCCTGGGAACTAATTGGGGTGGTGGACAATTCCAGATGAAAAAATTGGGCTCTCACAGCCCTTGAAAGGACTCTTCTCCACCAAACTACAGCAGACCACACACCTAGGGCGAACTAAGATGCTCCAAGCTTTAGACCCTCACTTTCATTTGTTAGAAAGGAGAAGAACTGCGGAGGAGATTGCCTCACGATGCCCAGCTTGTGGCTAAGTTAATCCAAAGAAGGGAAGATAGAAGAACCTAGGCATAGGGAAAGAGGAACTTATCTGGGGGACTACCAGGAAGTAGTTTTCACTGAGGTAACCCCAACTGTGGGGGCTACAAATATTACTTGTTTTTATAGACATCTTTTCAGGATGGTAGAGGCCATCCCTACCAGGAAAGAAACTGCCTTAGTAGTTACTAAGAAACTACTACAAGAAATTCTCCCTTCATTTGGTCTCCCTGGAACTTTAAGGGTCGGGTGACAGGTCAGCCTTCGTAGCAAAGATATCACAACAATTGGCTAGCTACCTAAATTACGATGAAATTTCCACTCTCCTACGGCCCCAAAGTTCAGGCCAAGTAGAGTGAATGAATCGACCCTAAAAAGACATTAGTCAAGTTAGGATTAGAAACTGTGGGACCTGGGTAGAACTTCTCCCTTCACTCTTCTCCAAGCCAGGTGTACTCCATATATTAATGGATTCACCCCATTTGAAATTTTCTTTGGAAAACCCCACCTTTAGTACCTAGAATAGAAGATGAGAAAAAGGCAGAACTGCATAACCTTGTCTTACTTAAGTCTTTACAGGCCCTTCAAAGTACAGAAGGAGATTTAGTCTCAGGTTCGTGCTGCCCACTCAGCCCTGGGGGGCTCCCCATCAGTTTCAGCCTGGGGACTCTGTATGGATCTGGAAGTTCACTTCCAAGGGACTAGAACCCAAATGGAAAGGACCCTTCACTGTCTACCTAACGACATGCACTGCAGTTAAAGTAGACGGCATCCCATCATGGATTCATCACTCCCACGTGAAGGCAGCACTAGAGTGGACAGCTCAGGAAGATGGGCCCTTAAGACTAAGACTCAAGCATATGTAAGTCTAACCCTTTGTTTCTTCCTTTTTTCCTCTTTAGCCCAGGCATTCGACCAGCCACAACCAAAACCAGAAGGAGCATTAATAACTTTGCTAATGACAATATACAAGGTCTTAAATAAGACCACCCCAGACATAGGACAAGATTGCTGGTTGTGCCTAAACAAAACCCCTTACTATGTCAGGGTAGGAACTCCCCTAAACTTAACTGAGCTCAGCAGGCTAGAACTTCAAGTCTTTCACTAACAGAAGTAGTCCTCCAAAATATAAGAGGTTTAGATTTATTATTCTTAGAACAAGACAGATTATGTATGGTTGTAGGTGAAACCTATTGCTTCTATGCCAATAACTCTGGAATAATTAGAGAAAGTTTACTACTAGTACAGAGACATTTAGATGTCAGGGAAAAGCAAAGACTCGAATCAGATAACTGGTTTCACAGGATATTCTAACAACCCTCCTATCTGCTATAGCTGGACATTTAATCCTCCTCCTCCTCTTATTAACTTTTGGTCTATGTTTTCTCAATTTCTTGTTTAGATATATAAGGAAAAGAATTAATTCCACATAAAGAATCAAGATTTTATTTTCCACTAAGGCCAGTGGGGAATGTGCTGGCTGGAAAATTACTGTTTGACTATCGCCCATGGGAACATAATGCTCTAATAATAAGCTTTCTGCTTCTGTACCCCCCACTTGTACAACTGACCTGTGGGTTGACAGTTAGTAGAAAGAAGAAAAATAGACTTGGGGGTTCAAACAGGATGAAGAATGGGGTTTAGGGCTTAAAAACTCTATACCTCTACATTTCTGGGCTGCTTAATTTAGGGTCGGCGTACCCCTGGGAGACCCAGCTGGCTAATAAAGAGTTTGTTTACTATAACTCACTTCTGGTGGTCTGTGTGTCTATTGGGGCCTGGCAGCTATAACAGCAATTCTTCTATGAAAAAATCTATTGCTTATTTATTTATTTATTTAATGATATCTTAATATCAGAATGAACTTATGGATATTCATTTTATTATTTGTGTCATGACTCAATATTGTAGTTATTTACTCTTTTGCTCAAATTATTTCAATACGGCCATTGGCACTCCTTTATTTTGGCTCTTGTGTCTTCTAGCCATGTCTCCATTGTTTTTTGAGAACTCTGTTATTTTCTGGCACCATAATGTATTTCTAGTTTACCTTATACTTTCTCTGCTCAAATCCTGAGAATCAGCTATTTCTCCAAAAAAATCTTAAGCCCTTTTATGGGATAATGGTATTTAAAAACCCATATTTGAGACTAAGTGTGTTAATTGTACTAGAATATCACTGCTTTAGGTCCTCTCAGCAGACAGAGTTATGATATATAATATATATAGTATATATATATATTTAACCAATGAATGCTCAATTTTATTTCTGTATCTACCACTATTTATCTATCTATCTATCATCTGTCAATCATCTATCATCTATCTATCATCTATCATCTATTCATCTATCATCTATTTATCTTAAAACCACAAGTTTAATCTAATTCATCCAATTCTAATAATAACACAGTTTATTCTACCCTTCTTCCTCTTCTTATGTGTAAGACTTTCTTTGGTGGTAAGAAACCTTGCTTTTATTATCTATAATATGTTTACTTATTTAAATAATATTAATAAAAATAATAGAATGTCCATTCATGGCCCCATCAGAAATAGATTTATTAATTAGTGTACACTTCTAATTTTTAGCTTAAATAAAATGTGATTTTCTAAAATTGCATAAATCAGTGTTGTTCTTCATTCATTCATGTTTTGTGGTGTGTGAAATGATCAAAAGCTATACAAAAAGTTACACTTAAAGAAACATTGCTTTCTTTTTTTTTTCTTAGCATTTTATTTCCCCAGTCCTATTATTTCACACCTACTTTCTTGTAGATAACTAATCTCTTTAACTTGTGGATTACACTTTCTGCAATTCTTTTTTACCAATGAGCAGATAGATCTCTGTTTTCCTCTATACCCTTTACTTTTACAAGAAGTATAGCAGATATTAGTTTTTTTAATTTAACAATATATTCTGGAAATCACTCCAAATCAATTCAGAGATACCTCTTATTTCTTTTATAGTCATACAGTACTCCATTATGTGGATATAGAATACTTTCTTCAATACCCTCCTACTTAAGGGAATTTAGGTTATGTCCAATATTTTGTAATTCAGAACAACACTAAAATAAATAAGCTGGTTTATATTATTTTGTATTCTCAGAGATGGATGTTTAGAGTAGAGTCTAAGAAGTAGGATCATTAGGTAGAGATATAAATACATATGTAGTTTTATTAGTTATTGACAAATTCCCCTCCAGAACTGTTGTACAAAATATATTCCCACTTGCATTGTATGAGAGCATTTGTTCCCCAACAATATTGCCAACATAATTATTGTCATACTCTCATTTTCCCAATCTTGATAGATGACAAATGGTATTCAGTGTTATTTTTATTTATATCTTTCTAATCTTTAACAAGATTATTTATTCATATGCTTTATATATCTGTGCATATATGCATATATACATACCTACACATATATGACTGTTTACATCTTTTTCTCATTGTTTGATTGGGAAATAGTAGCAATTTGGGGGGAAAAAGATGAAATTAGATCTATCCTTCGCATCATGTATACTAATAAATCCCAAGGTGATTGGAGACCTAAATGTAAAACAAACAAACAAACACAACGAACAAACAGAAATCACATAAACACTGAAAGAACACACGGGTTAAGTTTTCTTTAATCTTGGTGTAGGAGAAGTCTTTCCAACTGTACTTAAAATTATATAGAAAATTAAAAAAATAATAATTGACACATCATTACATAAAAATAAAGATATTTTGCATAGCAAATACCACAATAAAAATGTCCAAGGACACTGATAAAGTAGAAGAAAGTATTTGCAATGTATATCAAATAATCAAAATGTATATCAAGTAAATTTGTTTGCTTGCCTGTTGTTTTGATGGCGAAGAAAGGTTGTGGACCTCTTATTTTAGGGTTCTCTTTTGCCTTATAAGACTTTAAATTTTTCATCCTTCTCACCTTCCCCACCCAATTGCCAAACATTTTCTTCTCTTTATGCTCATTTTTCTCTACCAAAAGCTGTGCATTTTAAAACTGCTCCTTTATACATGCCTATCCTTTAAACCATACCTGTCTATACGTTGTATCTACTCCTTTAAATGGCACCAAGTCTGCATACACTTTGAAATTAATTCATGTAGTCCATTTGCTGATCTGTCTGAAAACTTTTCCAGTAATTATAAGTAGGAGATGACTTTAATATTTCGGTAGATCATGCCAAGTTACCTGTAGGACCCTTTGTTAGACTCTCCTACTTTCTCCACAATTTGTCTCATTATGGCTTTGTTCTCCTTATAGTTTTGTGCCTGGGTAAGGCTAAGGCAGAAACATTTAAAATTTCACGCTGGGATTGAAGATTTTTCTTTTCACTCAAAATTTGTACTTTCAGCTTTCTCTTTCTTTCAGTTATGCTGAGGGCATAATTCTCTATAGAATTTATTTATGTTTTCTTTTTTTTCTCATTTTTTTTGAAGAAGAAATTTAAAGGTGTTGGTAGTTATGCCTTTGTATTCACCTCTATCTATGCCTGATACTTTTTTATTGTTTTTTAAAGATTTCTTTATTTTTAATTACAATTGGTATTTTAGTTTCAAGTGTACAACCCAGTGATTTATATAACTTCTGAAGTTATCTCCCTGATAAATATAGTACCCATATGACACCATACACAGTTATTACAATATTGTTGACTGAATTCTTTATGCTAAACTTTATATCCCCGTGACTACTTCTTAACTACCAATTTGTACTTCTTACCCTTCCTTTAAATATTCTCTGTATATGAATTTGTTCCTGTTCTGTTTGTTTATTTTGTTCTTTAGATTCCATAAGTAAGTGAACTTAAATGGGATTTGTCTTTCTCTGATTTACTCTGGAGCTCTGCACACATCTTCTAGTTCCATTTGTGTTGTTGCAGATGGCAAGATTTCATTCCTTTTTATGGCTGAGAAATATTCATTGTACATATGTATCATCTCTTTTTTATCCATTCATCCATTGGTGGACACCCAAATTGCCTCAGTATCTTGGCTATTGTAAACAATGTTGAAATGAATATGTAAATTCACATGTCCCTTTGAAGTAGTGTTTTGGGTTTGTTTGAATAAATACCCAGAAGCTGGATTACTGAGTTCTTCTTTGTCTGTTTTTATAGCCTTTGTTTCAAAGTTTATTTTTTTCTGCCATAAGCATCGCTTACCTAGCTTTTTGTTTGTTTGTTTCCATTTTCATAAAATATTTTTTATCCCTTTACTTTCACTTTGTGTCTTTTGATCTGAAGTGAGTTTCTTGTAGGCAGCATATATAGGGTCTTGTTTCTTACCCATTCAACAACCTTGTCTTTTGATTGGAATATTTAATCTATTTACATTTAAAGTAATTGTTGATAGATATGTAGTCATTGCCATTTATTATTCAAATTTTTTATCTTTATTCTTCTTCTTAAAGAGGTCCCTCTAACATCTTTTGTAATACTGGTTTGGTGTTGATGACCTCTTTTAAACTTCTGTTCTCTGGGAAGCACTTTATCTGTCCTTTGATTCTAAATGATAGTTTGTCTGGGTACAACAATCTTGGGTGTAGTTCCTGTTGAGAAATTACCTGACAGTCTTATGGAAGCTCCCTTACAGGTAACTAGTTGCTTTTCTTTTGCTACTTTTAAGATTCTCTCTCTGTTTTTAATCTTTGGCATTTTAATCATGATGTGTCTTGATTGAGTTCATCTTGTTTGGGACTCTGCTTTTCAGGCTGTATGTCTATATCCTTTAACAAGTTAGGGAAGTTTTCAGTCATTATTTCTTGAAATAGGTTTTCAATTTTTTGCTGTCTCTCTTCTCTTTCTGTGATGCCTGTGATGCAAATGTTGGTATGCTTGATGCTGTCTCAGAGGCCCTTAAATTATTCACTTTTTTGATTCTTTTATCTTTTTGCTGTTGTGATTGTTTTCTGCTACCTTATCTTCTAAATTTCTGTGTCAATCCTCTGCTTCATGTAATCTACAATTGATTCCCTCTAATGTATTCTTTATTTTAGTTGTACTCTTCATTTCTGACTGGTTCTTTTTTACATTTTCTATCTGCATTTAATGTTTTCTTCTCTTTGTTAAAGTTCTCACTGAGTTCACCTACTCATCCCTTAAGTTCATTGAGTATCCTTATAACCAGCATTTTGAACTATGCATGTGGTAGATTGCTTGTCTCCATTTTGTTTAGTTCTTTTCTGGAGCTTCTTTCTGTTCTTTCATTTGGAACATGTTTCTTTTTCTCCCCATTTTTGCTGTCTCTCTGTATTTGTTTCTATGTATTAGGCAGGAATGCTATGTCTCTTGGTCTTAGTAGAGTGACCTTATATAGTATCTTCCAACCATGCTGAACTTGGAGGTGCTTCCAGAGGCCAAACTGTGAACTGAGGCCGACTGCCACTAGTGATGGGTTGAGTCTGCTCAGCAAGAGATACAGGGTATATTCAGGCCAAATGGTCTTTATTTGGGTTTTATGAACTTTTAAACAATTTTAGGAAGGTTAGCAGCATGAGCCAAGATAAGCCGTTTGTATGGAAAAGCCACTGGAAGCAGCTTGCGTGGGCCTGAAAGCTGGGCGAGATGAGGTCTCAGGGAATCACCAGGGCAGAGCAATCTCCATTAGCCAGATTTATGGAGACTCAGATATGGCAACCACCTATATCTGCATGCTGAGAGGTAGGAGCGCTCAACAAAAAACAATGGATTCTGCCACCACTTCTGCTTCTCCAGCCCTCATCCTGATTACAGACAATTCTCTTCCTCCTTGTATGTCCCTTGAGCCTTTCTTACTGCTGTCCCTATAGTGGAGCTCAGAGTGAGTGAGTCAGCAAGTAAATTTATGTGTGGGCCCTTTAAGAGGAACACCAGGGTCTCTAGCAGCTCTTTGTCTCATTCAGCCACAATCTCTTTTGGTTTTCACAAGTAGAAGTTGTGGCCCTTCTCTTTTCAGCATGAGAACCCTGAGCTGGGGAGCCAACTGTGGGGCTGAGGCCTCTTGCTCCTCCAGCAGGACCTCCACAGTGTAGTTATTCCTCTGATTATCAACCACCACACACAGGTGTGGGATCAGCCCATTCTGCATTTCTGCCCCTCCTACTGGTGTTGAGGTGCCTCCTTCCATGTATCCCTTGTTGTAGGACTTCATTTCAGCTAGACTTCAGGAGACTCCAAGTAATGACCATTCTGTAGTTTAATTGCAATTTTGATGTAGTTGTGAGAGGAGGCAAGCACATTTACTTACACTGCCATCTTGATTAGAAGCCTTTTTATTAGTTTTCAATCAAGGAAAATGAGAGTCAGAAAGAAGAAAATGTGGTTAAGATAAATTTTATTAACAAAGAAAATATTGTAATTAAGTAAAAGAGAGATTAAGTAAAAGAGAGATCTCAGTATAGGACTGGGCTCAATTTCAAATACAATAAGGAAAGGTGGGGATTTATAACCAAGAGCAAGATAGGGACAGTAGATGAAAATTACTAAAGGAAAAGTCAGAGGTAGGGAAATTCTGGCTAAACTGACTTTACAGAATTCTTGCTGAAGGCAGGCAATATGATCAGAAACCAAGAGTAACGGATGAAGAATTTGATCAGATGTATAGGGAGGGTGAGAATTCTTGCTAAACTGACTTAGTAGAGTTCCTGCTAGAAATGGACTCTATAAGTAAGGACACAGAAGCCCAGGATTTGCAGCCTAGTCCAAACAAGAGCTCAGATGAGTCTGACCAAAGTTTAGTCAAACAAAGAATCTTGTCAGTGTCCAAATATGATTAATTTTATAGTAATCAGTGTGTGGTTTATTATATTCCTTTAAATAATGTGGAACTGTGTTCTTTCACACAGGTAAGATGTTTGGAATCAGTTTGAATCTTTAAAAGCTTGCTTGATTCAAGTGAGAATGGAGCAGTCTTCAGTGTATGATTAATTTGTCACCTCTAGGAAGATGAGACTCTTCCGAAGTCTCTATTTGATATATTGTATATAACTAGATCATATTATTCTTTGTCATCTCAGACCTCTGTCTCTTCAACTGCTAGACTGTGTTTCTATTACCCTTCCTGAACTACAACTTATTTGTGTTTATTTGTGTTCTTTTTTCATAGATCAAAGTCCTAAGTTGGCTATTGTCCCATACCTGAAAACAGTTGTTTTGTATGTTTTGATTGGTTGTCTAGTTATTTATAGTAGGAGGGCAATTTATGTAGCAGTTAATCCTTCAATAACATATATAAGCATCTTGATCATATATGTTATTTATTTCAAATTTATGACAATGGTGAACATGGCTAAGGAAAATATAAAATAAATTCATATATCTTCAATCTACAACTTCTTTTACTATTCTTTTCAAGTAGGGCGCTGGCTTTTTTATTTAGCTATCCCAAAATTCTTCAAGATAATCCATGTGTAATATAAGAAAATGGCTTAATCTATTTTATATATTATGAAAAACAAATAATTTCTTTTCCTTTGATTTAATTTAAAAATAAAATGTACTTTCAAAAAGTGATTAAAAGTTGATAAAAATATTTTTACTTTACAAATTCTAAATGTATAAAAAGATCCAAGATAAACTAAGAAAATTTTCTTTTGCCAGTAATTAAATTGATAATTATCCCCTGGGAAATGTAAATTTTACAAGCTATATAGAATATAAATAATATAAAACATAAATTTTAGAATATGCAAAATAAAGCATACTTCCAGAAAAACAGATGATAACTTTAAACTAATGACATCTATTTGAAATTTGTTAACTGAATCTTCAAATCTAATAAGAAATGTGAAGTAACATGACCATGAAGAGATAAAATGATCCTAGTCAAACAGATTGTATTAGTACGTATCATTGCAAACATATGAGGTGTAAAATATAATAACATCTTGTCAAAAGGAGCCTCAAAAATGCCTATTTGTGGAAAGATCTCACAGATTTCTGAGTTTTCTTGTTAATTTTTATAGTTTCAAATTTTACAAGGACCAATAACTTAAAAACAAGAAAATGAAAATAAAACCAGCAAAACAATCATGACAGTACTGTGTATGAAAGTTTTACTTCTATGTGATTCTAGCTCTAAATTATTGATGGGTTTCCTTCCAAATTACAGTTTTAACTACTTCTAAAGTAACCATTAGAAATATTTTTGAGTTTTAAGTGACAAGTCTGAGAAACATACTATACTAGGTAGTTATTTCTCATTGCCAACCTGTGATCTACCTGCTAGTATAACAAGATAACTGTTTGTAATATTCTCTGTCAGTCCTAAGTGCTTGTCTCATCAAATACTTCCAAATATGGCATAATTTTATCTTATTAGAAATTTACCTTCTGTTATCTTCCCAATTCCTATGTGTACAACAACATATTTATTAATCACTAGGTACATAAATTTTCTTGTCATGATTTCAAATTATTAAGTAAGTTTATTTATTTTAGGCTTTGAGATTTTTTGTTTTAGCTGTAATTTCTTTAATCTTATTTTCCTCCTTTTACAAACTAGAACAATATTTTTATTAATAAAAATATTTATGTTGTTTTAATAAAATCCAGTTTTAATAAAATGATTTCTCTACAACTACTACATATGTGTTAGCCTCCATATTATAAGATGAAAATATAGACTCCTGATTGAAACACTTCCTTACAATCTGAAAGCTGGTCTATGTATTTTTTTAAATTCTTTCTGCTTTTCTAGATTATAGCATTCATTTTAAAAAAGAGGAAAAGGAGAACAGATGTAAGCAGGCAAAAGGAAATAATATGTGGCAGAACAGAAAACAATAATGTAGAAAACAACAACAAAAAAAAATAAAGAAAAATCCATGAATTTTAAAGCTGTTTCCTTGACACAGTAAATGAAATCAATAAAACTCTAACAAGATTGATCAGGAAAAAAGAGAAGAGTGACACAGCTATATACCAATATCAGAAATGAAGGAGGAAACTACTTATTTTACAAAGATTACTAGAATAACAAGTAAATATTATTAACAACTTTTACAAATAAATGTGGCAATTTTGCTTAAATAGGCAAATTATTTGAATGCTACAAACTCCTAAAGATCACTCAAGAAAAAAAAACCTAGTTGGAATAGTCCCATATCTATTAAAGAAGTTAAACTTATAGTTAAAACTTCCCCTGGGAGAATTCTATGAAATTTATAAGAAATATTGCCAATTCTTATGTTTCATTTCTTCATCTCTTCCTTTATTAATAATTTTTGTATCCTTTTTTTCTATGGTTTTGGTTATATTTTCTCCAGTTTTTTAAATTTGAAACAAAAGAAATAACCATACATTAGGCTCCAAAGAGTCATAGAATTCTAGTATTGAATTGGGATCACAAAGTAAGAGAAGCAGTTAACACAAACAATATAAGTATAATTATGGATAGCTCTAAATATCAGTTCACAAAAAATGTTTATATTCATAATCTTTTTTACAATTTCTCATCAATATAGTTTGCTCCTATGAGTATTAATAAAACAATTTGTAATAAATTACTGCTCTATCATACTGACTCCAGCAACATTTAAAATGATTCTTTTTATTCTTTCCTGTCTTTGTAATTTTGCAAATATGTATAAGTTTATGTCATTGAAAATATGAATGATTTATATTCTATACATTCTTAATTTTTCAGCTCATTATCATTTTTTTCAACACCATTTACAATAATACTTTTTCGCTGGTCAATGGATTATCTTTAGATGCTGATATACATACACACACATGCACATACACACACACTGTTTTTGTTTCATACTGATATGTTTAAAAAATTATGTAATTTCTTTATCAAAAAAATATTGCAAAATATACCTTGATTCTGCTGTGACATTTGTCTACCTAAGTGTTTGTTATTCTGCTGTTGGGATTGTTGGGAATGTTTCTTCATGTTATACAATTAAGAGGCCATATGAGCAAAACATTATATATGTGCAATTACATTAGGCAACTACTAGTCCTGTGATATTTTGAAGTTATTTTAGCTTGTAAGTATTCTACATCTCTTTATGTTTAAATAGTTGAATTATAATGAAACTATATACTTATTAAAATATATTAACAAATATGTTAATATTTGTGTAACAAGCAGCTATAAACCTGAGAAAAATATTCATAATTCTGTTGCTTAGGCACAGAACAAATTCATTATTGATATGAATCTGAAGGATCAACTTTTCACTTAGTGACTAGTCCTATTAAAAATATTGTACTCTTTGGGAAAAAAAAACAAAACAAAATTTTGCTCATACAATACTATTAAATTGTACACAATACTCAATATCTAACTAAAAATTATAAAAAATTTGAAGAAACAAGAAATAGAATGTGCAATATGGAGAAAAATTAATGGGAACTGATTGCTCAAATAACTCCAATATTGGAACTAGCATAAAAAGACTTTAAAATTTGTTTATCAGACATTTACAAGAATAGATGGAAAGATGAAAGGTAGAAAATCTCAGCAATAAAATTAGAATTAGAAAAACAAAATATATTCTAGAATAAAAAAAGAATGATTCCTAAAATAAAAAATACATACAAAACTACAATATAAACTGTGTAAAAGAAAGAATCAATTACACAGAAAAATACCAACCTAAGTTCTACCAAATAAAGCAAACACACAAAAAGACAAAGACATGGGACATTACCACATAAATTAATGACGATGTTATCAGAGTCACAGTAGAAAGGAAAGAGGATTGGGCAGAATATATCTAAAGAAATAATTGATGGAATTTTCTCAAAATTACTTAAAATGATTCATTCATTATATATAAGTAGTTCAGAAAGCTAAACCTAGGCACATGGGAGTCTGATTACTGACTACTAAAGATGTGGAGAAAATCCTAAAATCAGTCATTTAAGAAAACATACTGTGAATAATGCTGCTATGAACATCGGTGTGCAAATACCTTTTCAGATAATGGGTTTTCAAGTCTTTGGGGTAAATACCCAGTAGAGGGATTGCTGGATCATATGGTAGATCAATTTTAGTTTTTTGAGGAACCTCCATACTGTTTTCCATAATGGCTGTACCAATTTGCAGTCCCACCAGCAGCGTATAAGGGTTCTTTTTTCTTCCATCTTCTCCGACATTTGTTATATGTCCTGTTGATTATAGTTATTCTAACAGGTGAGATTATAGTTATTCTCGCTGTAGTTTTGATTTGCTTTTCCCTGCTAGCTAGTGATGATGAGCATCTTGTCATATGTTTGTTCCATTTATACCTCTTCTCAGAAGTATCTCTTCACAAACACACACACATGCACATACAGGAGATCAATTGACAGTGCTGACTTCACATCAACAATAACAGCAAAACAGAAGACAATACAATTATATTTTACAGTACATACAAAAATAATACTAGAATTCTATATGTAGGTAGAATTATCTAGATTATATTTTCTGATAAATTAAAGCTGAGAGAATTTATTGCCAGCAGATTAGCACTGCAAGAAATGCTGAATAAATTCCTCAGCATGATACTAGTTGAATTTTTCAATTTACAGAAATAATTAAAATGGTTAACTAAGTACTGAAAATTTTAAGTTAAAAATTATGTTGTACTCTTTAGAGCAACAATTAAAAGAGAAAAAGAGAAAAAGAAAGTAATACAGTTGAATATATGTAATATTTTATAAGTTCTAAAGGCAGCAGGAAAGCAGCATCAAAAGAGCAAAAAGATACTTATAAAAATAGCAAAATTGCAGTCTTAAATATGACTATATAATCACATTAAATATAAATGAATTTAAACACTCCAATTAAAAAGTGAACTGTCACAGTTAAAAAGCAGCAGGACCTAATTATATGCTACTTATAAGGAATTAACTTTGTATATAAATGCAAATACTACATATTAGAAACCTGGAGTGACTACATTAATACTATATGAAGCTGACATAAACCAAGTACTACCAGAGATGAAGAAGGGCATTTTATAATGATAAAAGGGTCAATTAATCAAAGATGGAAACATTTTAATAGAACTTTAGAGCATATGAAACAAAAATTGATCAAAATAAAAGGAGAAATATACAAATCTATACTCACAGTTGGCAACTTCAACATCTCTCAGAACTGTGTAAAACAACTAAATAGACATTTAAAATTCACTCATTCTACCAACTAAAAAAATGCATTGTTTTCAAGTATACATGAATAAACAATATGGTGGAAAAGAAAAAAATTCTCAATAAATTTCAAGGATGAAAATTATATAAAATGTTTCTGACTAAAATGGAGTTACATTAATAATTCAAAAAAATAATCTAGATAACCCCAAGTAGTCGAAAAATAAGTAAAGATATTTTAAAATCTATTTGCCAAAGATGAAATTACAAGGAAACTAAACATATTTCAAAACAAATATTAATAAAAACACAGTATATAAAAATGTGGGACAGAGCTAAAACTATTTACCTTATAAAATTAGAAAATTTTAAACTCAATAATCAAAATTTCCATCTCAAGAAGACAGAAAAATGAGAGCAAAAAAAATAAGGGAAAAGACATATAATTCTATTTAAGCGAATCACTTAAATAGAAATTATACAAATAATAGATTAAGTCAATAAAGCAGAAAGTGGTTCTTTGGAAAGATTAAGATGGTTGATAAACTCCTAACAAGCCTGATGAAGAAAAATGTGTGAAACACTAATTACTAATATCAGAAATGGAAGGAGATAGGACAAAGATCTTATAGATATTAAAAGGTTAAACATATATTATTGCCAGAACCAGCTGGCCTAGGTCGAACAGCACCTGAGAGGGGGAGTGAGGATTAAGAAAAAGACAGAGACAAGAGATAGATTCAGGAGGGCTAACAGTGATTACTGCAGCCCCGAGTTTATTTTGCACAGCATATTTATACCCTACTGAGTGCATAAGAAGCAAAACACCTCTAAGTGACAAACAATCACTGAAACTTTGTAGCTATCTTAACATACTCTTTTCCCTGGTCAAAAAACATTCAGTTTCTCTCCCCCAAGCCAGGTGCACTTCCCCCTGAGTCAGCAGACTGCACAGCTCACCAACTCTGCAAAACTCCCAGCTTTACTGGCAGTTTAATCCTGCCTCAAAACAGCTCCCAACATCTCCCCCTTTTTTATTTATAAGTGCCATAGCCTTCCCAGCTATGGTGCAGATAGACTGTGCCTGTCTTAGGCGACCCTCCACAGGCCTGAGCCTTACCCGTAATCGGCACATGAATCTCTCGCATCCCTGCCCTGTCCTAGGTTGGTCCCAGCCCTGGAGGATTCTTACCCGTCACTGACTACCAGCCTCTGCTAAAAGGGAGATCAAACCTGCTCAAACCTGAGCTTGGAGCCTGAGACCACACATTTCTGCACGGATCCTCAAGAAGGAGTTGAGGAAGTACCTCAACAAAGGAAGAAGCAGACATAAACCTACAACCACACAAAGGCCCAGGGCAAGTACTGAAAGCATAACAAGAGAGGGTTGATGGAGCACTATTACAGTAGTTCCATCAAAAACAGAAGAAACACAATTGGTCAGAGTACAATTATTACAAGTAACATTAAATCTCTTATCCGCTATGGTGATGTTAATATTACCAACCAATAATACATGAGGTGAAGTTACACATGCCAACACATTTTTTGCTCTGTCATTATGGTGCCGTTGCTCCCGTTCCCACTCCTGCTGATAACGCCGTCCATAGTGGCAACAAGCTTCCATATGTGAATTTGTGGAAATCCGTCATCTGTCCACTATAAACCTGAAGACAAGCTGTTTTCTCTGGTGTTACTCTGGTTTCCGGACTAATTTATAACCTGCCAATTTGTCCCCGATACATTGTACCTGCCTGGTTTGTCCACATGGCAGCTCCTCCATAGCAGAGTCTTGTTGTTGACCCCTGTTTCCTTCCCGCAGGGGAATGCGATTGTGGAGGTGGAGGGTTTCCCTCAACCCCTTCACCCCCACCGGGTGCACAGAGAACACAAAACAGAGAACACAAAACAGACACTCAGACAAGGACAATTACTGGGGTGAAGGTGGGCCCAGAGAAGTTCGCCACCTACGTACAACCCAGACAAGATCAAAGACAATAAACAGACTTTGACAACAGGGCACAGGAGGCAGCATCCCGTAGCCTGGTCATTGTCTGGGAGATACGACTGCGTCCAGTCTCTCCACGGACCCCTGGTGACCGGTCAACAGAAACAGGAACAGAAAGGTACCTTAAAAAGCACTAAATTTTGTAATTTAGTTATTACTTTTCTCATCTCCAATACAAAATCATGTTATTTTCACTGTTGACTGCATGCTAAAATGTCCTAAGTTTTAGACTAATTAACCAATAAACGGAAAAAGAAATCATTAATAGTTTTTAAATTTCAAGTTAGAGAAAGAACCTTTACCACACAATAATGAAACCTGAGCAATACAATTATGTGTCTACAAGAGTGTCTTTCTTTCAATAATACAGTTTTTTGTCCTTTTCCACCAGTGTCATTAGTTCCCGAGGACTGTCTAATGCTATAGGCCCTTCTAAAATAGAGAATAAGTTAGTTAAAGCAATATGTGGGGGTACTGAGGGAAAGATGGAGCCAATCAATATCTCCCAATAATTTTTGAAAATCATTAAGAGTATTAAGAGCACCCCATCTGATTTCTATTTTCTGAGGAGTAATTTTCTGTTGAAAAATTGTATACCCTAAATATTGATAATGAACAGATTCGTATGTAGCCAAGACAAAAAATGAATCTAACTCTCCCCAGGACTCAGTATAATTTTAGTGAACGACTGAGGATGTTTCCCAGGTGGCTCAACTTGAGATCAGCTCTTAACACTATTAATTTCACTTGTAACAAGGTTTCTTCAGTCGAATGACATTGTTGCTCAGGGGTAGTAAAGTTTCCTGTACCTGTCAGGTCTTCAAGAGTTGCCCCTGGAGAGTCCCATGCTGCGTTTCTATGAACCACCTGTTGGGCTTCCTCTCTCCACCAGGTTTTCATTTGCAAGTAAGGACCTGGTTCTAACACAGTTTTTATAATAGCTTTCCAACCTTATCCTTTCATGTCTAGGATCCAAACTGTCTCTAATTAGAGTCCATAAACCAAAAGTATCCACGGGTACCTTGCCAGGCCTGTGAACGTCACAGTAGTCTTGAAGCCGTTCTCCTACCTCGTTCCATGTTTCTATGTTCACTGTTCCCTCCTCAGGAAACCAAGGACAGACCTCTATAAATTCTAAGAAATTACACAGTTGCCGTTGTCTTATTCTAGCTCCACGGGTGCGGAGCGTATTCTTAAGCATATGTACAAAAAGCAAGCGACTATTTCCATTCCCCATTTTCTTTGATTTTTTCTCCCAAAGTTTACTGACCGCAACCCTTTCCTTTTGAGCTCACTGTACTCGGTGTCCTTCACTGTCGTCCCCAGTTCTCAGGTCCCTGTTCGGTTGCCACCTGCTGGAGCCAGCCGGCCTAGGTCTAACAGCACCTGAGAGGGGAGTGAGGATTAAGAAAAAGAGACAAGAGATACATTCGGGAGGGCTCACAGTGAATACTGCAGCCCCCAGTTTATTTAGCACAGTATATTTATACCCTACGGAGTGCATAAGAAGATACAAACAATCGCTGAAACTTTGTGGCTATCTTAACATCCTCTTTCCCATGGTCAAAGAACATTGAGTTCCTCGCCCCAAGCCAAGTGTACTTCCTCCTGAGTCAGCAGACTGCACCACTTGCCAACTCTGCAAAACTCCCTGCTTTACTGGCAGTTTAATCTGCCTCAAAATGGCTCCCAACAAGTTAACACAAAGAAAATAAACTTGCAATAATGTAACAATTTTCATAAAGAAGCTCAGGATCTTTCTGCCTGCTTAAATAGCTAAAGATCAAATTTAAATGTTTTAATATTTAAAATTCTATTTAAAAAACAGTTGTTTGTCTTCTATTTTATACATAAAACATACATAAATATATCTTGTTGTTATTTTAATTTTTAACACCTTTAAAAACTAATACGTAAAAGTTAGTACAATTTCAAAAAACGTATTTTTAAAGTTAGTAAGTGGTAAATCCTATTTTAGAAACTTTTAAAATTTATTTAGTGTTCAACATATAATATTTTATTATTACTTCCCTTATTGATAGACTTTACTTTTTCATAATTAAAACTTGTGCAATAAATAATTGTTATAGCTGTCTCCTTGTACATAAATAAAGATTTCTCTAGAATAAACTCCCCAAACTGTTATATCTGGGTGAGAACATCAAAACGTTATTTGTTTTATAAGTGATAAATTGTTCTTCATAGTCATAATACCCATTTATATTTTAACCCACTGACTCTCTGAGTGGTGTAAGCTTTGTGAGTTATTCTTGAACCACAACATGTTGTGGAAGGTAGACAATGTACAAGAGAAAATTGGCAATAAGAATTCTTTGGCAGCAATTTGTAATTATCAATCACTTTTAGGTCTTTTCAGGAACGTTTTTGTTTGTTTATAACAAGAACTCAAAAATGTGTTTGTCATAGATCTTTTTAAAAATGATGTTTTCTTTGGAGTGGGGTAATTTTAGAATTATAAGAAAGTTGCAAAGATAGTACAGAGAGTTTTCATGTATACTTCACCAATTTCTCCTAATGTTAATGACTGAGGCACATTTATCAAAACTAAGACACCAGACATTGGTATCTTTCTATAATTTCAAAAGTTTTTCTATTTATGTTTTCTTTCTGTTTCAAGAAAACTATTTTAATCCATCCCATCTACTAATTCCAATTAATCATAAGGGAACTAGAGATTAGGGAACAGGGTCATATATGCAAATTAAACATTTATTCAGTGGAAGAGCCAAAATACAATACATGAATTAGGACAGAGATATAAGATGTCTTAATAGCAGTGTTTTCACATTTTCTCTATTTTTTTTGGGGGGGAACCTTTCCATATTAGCTTTATTTCCAAAACAGGTGTATGAAAGATGAGAGTAATTGAAGAGGTACTTATGTTACCTCAAATAATAAATATAGATATGTCGCATTAAATATGTATATGTTAATCTCTTCTTAACCAAAAAGTTAATATATTAAGTTTAAATATTTCTAAGCAGCATCAATGCCTTAGGAAAGATTTATGGTAATAAAGTATTGGCAGTTGTTTGAAATTGCTCATGTATACATTAACTGACATTAGCATAAGTAAATTGCTTGTATTCTGGAATTCACCTTGAAGCCATTTTTAAATTTGATAATTCCCTATGCTGTAATATTCAAGTCATATTTAAATGAAAAATGAGAAGAAAACTGTCTGTTACCCTAGAATATTCAGTGTGTTCACAGATTGCAAAATATAGCATATGGTAGTGATTGTCATTATTCAACCACTATGTGACAAGTTCTACATAATTCAAAATAGAGACCTCAATAATCTACCAAGAAAGATGATTGACTATAATTATTGATCTCTTAATATACTTGGTTTATTTATGGTAACTATTATTTTGGAAATCAACAATATAACAGCTGAAGGCCTCCCCTGATGATATCCAAGCTGGCAGTCACAAACACTTTTTTAACAAGGATCGTTTGTGAACAAGGAGAGAAAATAAACTTGGCGGACTGGTATCAAATCTTCTTCAATCAAGAAAATGCCTCTTATTATAGCCTAATATTTGCCATATCAGTGATGTTGAGTCTCTAAAGATAGTATAGGTGTTTTAGAAATTAATAAGTAATGTAAGCTCAAGAAAAAAAGACATTAACCCTAATTTCTCTTTTCTTCTGGTATTCTTAGTCGGTTGAAGAAGCAAATAGATATCGACTATAACTAATTTTGAAAAAAAAATTTAGTGTTGTAATCTAATCGTACAATAATTTAATAAATATTTCAAGAAGAGTGATTTAGGATTTTCTAGCCACGGTTAAGTAATAAAATGTTACTGGATATGCTGAGAATCCTGAAATTCTCTGCAGTAGATTCCTTTCTACCCTCGTTCTATTTCCGTAAGTTTTTACTTTTTATACTCTAAAATTATGCAGTTGCCTGCAGCTAACTAGCTAGAGTTTTCTTTTTACTTCCTTGTTTTTATTCCATAAACTTGTTTTTATTCCACAAATTTTGCAGACATAGAAGGTACAAAAAAATATTTTTGAGTAGAATAACTTTTCCAAATTCTAGCATCAAATTCTTCCAAATATTAATGCTTTTTTAAACATCGTTAAAACAACCACATTTATTCATATCACTTATCAGAAAAGTCTTTAGGTATTGAGAAGCTGTCAAGCTCATGTTGACAGATATGAGTTTTAAAACATTATTATCTGTACAGTCATCTATTAGTAACGGATAATAATAATCCTACAGATAAGGTACAGGATCAATTCAAGTAAATCTTTAATGGGACAAACTATTGCACTGTTGTAAAAAAGCAGTGCTGTGATTTCTATTACTAACTTCTCACCAAGTAGGCATTAAGCAATGTCAATTTCAGAAAGCTTTATTCATTATTTGGCCACTGTATGCATTTCAAACAAATATAAGTTAACTCCTTAAATGCTTCAGTGGCTTTTTCATTTTCACTTTGAAAAATTATAAAATAAAATATAGGGCTCCTGGAAAGCTCATCAAGTTCACATCTACATGATTTAATTCGGTTATCTTTAAAATCAATGTAATTGGTCTCAAAATGATGCTACACCTTAACTGGCAGCATATTATTAGAAAATCTTTTGTTTCATCAGACACACTAAGGTAAATTATTAACTTTTAATGCCTAAAGAGTGAAAGTATTTGCCTCTGTTCACTACTTACATAATCTAACCATTTTGTTTGGAGTTGACTCCTCGTTCATGCATCAAAAATCTATATATCCATTGCATCTTTTTCAGTATTATTAGGCATAGATAATGAGGACTAAAAAAGCAAGTCTCTAGTTCCCCCATTTAAACACATAATACACTTTGAAATATTAGAAAAAAAACATAAAAAACTTTTTAAATAAAAAAACTACTAATCCTATGTCCTAACATTTATTAAACAAATGTGAGATTGCAGAGATGATAACAAATATAACTAAAGAGAGTAAAAACACAGAAGTACCCAGAATAGTATGATTTAATGTTTGAATGTGTACAAGTTCAGATCTGAAAATTACTAACTTAGAAATGACTAGAAAATCAATATACAATCATACTCTCAATTATTCAAAAGAGCGCTGACATCATACACAGCTTATAAAAAACAAAACAAAAACTTTTGTTTACACTCATGAGAGAATGAGAATTAAAAAAAATAAAACAATAATTTAGTTTAATTAAGAATGTGAGGCTAAAATTAAAATACAAAATTTATTATATATTTCTTGTAATATACATTTTCAGCTATACATGCATATGTGTGCACCCAGCTGACATAAAATGATTTCTTATTGTCAGTTGCATGTAACTAAAGCATGACAGGGCAAATTTCCCCAAGTAGGGGGAGACCAAGCTCTGCACTGAGAGAAGAGTGTCCTTTGGTGGAGAGTGTAGAAAGAATTGAAGACACATGCTAAAGTCAGAGTCAAAAGAAAGTTTATTAGAGAAGGGGTAACACTCCATAGACAGAGTGTGGTCTCCTCTCAGAGGCAGAGAGTGAGGGTACCTAAGAGAGACTGAGAGGACAAAGACAGTAGAGTCAAGGACAGTGATAGAGACAGAGTAAAGACACTAAGAGAGACAGTAAAGACACTGAGAGGGACCCTGAGTGTTGGAGGAATTCAGTTATATCATTTTTAAATTCCCGTGAGTTACATTTTAGACTTTGTTTACCCATTTCCTTTGATATGAATATACAGTGAGGAAGGGGAAAGGAAAGAGAATGTAGCCTGAAAGGCCTGTTGGCATTTCCCATCCTTTAAGCCACAGGTTCCCCATGGTTTTGGTCATAATGAATGAATGATTTTATTTCTGAAATATCATTCAGGGAAACCTTGAATAAGTACTCCCTTCTGATCTTCTTTCCCCATTTCTATTCACTCTTTAAACTGTTCCATTTAGCTTCCTGCCCCATCACTATATTTAAACTGTTTTTGTAAAGGTTACCAATAAATTCTAAGTTAAAACGTTCAATAGGCACTTCTAATTTTACTAAATTTTTCTGAAATATTCTAAATTTCGACCGTTTTCTCCTTGAAATAATTTTGCTTGCTTGTTTCTCATTATCTCAAATGATCTAACTCTTCTTTTAATCAAGTAACCCACCTTCTCTTGCTTTCCTTTGCTTGTTCCTGCTTCTAAGCATCAGAGTGTCCCAGTTATGGGTTCTGCCTCTCTCTTTGGTGCAGTCCTTATTGTAATCGTTTTGATCTCAATGAGAAGAAAATTAAGGACTATAAAGAAACAAATAGGTTAATTAAAGTGGTTCACTATTACCATATTTCTTATGAGATAAAATTTTAAGCATCACCCACTCTGGTTTGAAAACTAAATGAGATGAAATTCTTCAAGGTAAAATTTCTGGATCTAGGACCAGACAGGCTTCACTAAAATTGACAGTTTATTTTTTATCATTATAATTATAAATGTAAAACAGAAAAATTTTTTCCACAGGCTACTTCCAAGCCTCATAGATAACGAGGCTTGATTTGGGCATAATTTGTGAATGCAGGTTAACATCTCTGTATGGTTGTGTTTTGCCTTATTTCCAATGCAAAGCAATACGTTTTCTCCTACTTTACACACAGAGACATATTACAACAAGAGAATAAGCAGGCAAAAGTTCTAAAGTAAGATTTTTGAAACAGGAGAGTCTCAATGTTGCATGCAATTTAACCTTTTTATCAGATTAACAGTGGCTTCAGAGTCTTTGACTCTTTCTGTTGAAAGGCAGGTCTATTTTCACTTCCTGTAGAGTATGAGCTGGCCTGTGACTACTTCAACCATTATTGAAGGCTAGAGAAAAAAAGTGGACCTTTGTCAAGTAATAGCAGAAAGTTTGGCAACACCATTACATGCCACATTGGGGAAGCTAGCAAGGTACTTAATGAACTTGTATATCTGGTTGAGGAGTCTTCCATACAAAATATAAAAATGGCTTTTTAAAAAATTGTGTTTAACATACAACCCAGGATGCTTTATATTTTCTCTAAATTCTGCTAAAAACTTATTTTCTTGTTTAGCGCTTCTATTATTTTATTACAAGCAGCTTTTAAAAATGTCTCAGAAAGGCAGAATATAAGGGTGACATTTTTCTAAAGGAGTAAAGTCCAAAGAATTCATAGGAAACCTATGCAGTTTTTGCTATCATGTAGAAAACAAAAAGAAGCTTTGGACTCCCCAACACATAAGAAAGAAGAGAACATAAAAGCCTACTCAGTTACAGACCTAAGCTATTTCTTTTAGAAAAAGGAAGTATATCTCAGAAGGTGGTACCAAGAATACAGAAATTAAAGACAGTATTCAAGGAGAAAAATGGACTGGAGCAGGCATCATCGAACCTTGAGCTGTGGACCAGTTCTGGTCTGTAGCCTGTTAGGAACTGGGCCACAGAGCAGGGGGTGAGCAGTGGGCAAATGATTTAAGCTTCATCTGTATTTGAAGCCGCTCCCCAGTGCTAGCATCACCTCTTCAGCTCCAAATGAACACAAGAAGAAAGACAAGATACATAACCCTACATCTGTTAAAGAAACAAATTCCAAAGGAAAATCTTTCCACCAAAAAAACTCTTGTCCTAGATGGCCTCATGTGAATTCTATCAAATATTTAAGAAAGACATACTGATCTTAAATAAGCAAACAATTTAAAAATAATTCAAGAAAATAGAGTAGGGAAATTTTCCACTTGTTTTTGTGAGGTTAGGATAACCCTGATCCACAACCTGACAAGAACTTCATAATAAATTTACAAACATCTGCTTCATCAACACTAAAGGTTTAGAAAATTAAATTCTGCAATATATTAAGTTTACCGTAAAGTTACAGTATTTACTGAGACAATGAATAGATTATTGGAACAGAATACAAATTTCAGAATTATACCCATATACTTTTGACTAATTTTCCAAATGTGCCATAAAAATACTTGTACAAATATGTCATAGTATCTTTTTCATAATAGCAAAAACAAAATAAATGTCCATCAACAGGAGAAGTGATAAATAATTTGCAGCAATTTAAAGGACTGATTTGCTGACATACAAAGATGAACCCTTACAGGATTATGTTAATCAAAGACAGAAGTGTGTATGAAGTACGATTCGATTTATTTAAAGTTTACAGTTAGGAAAAACTAATTTTTGATTACAGAAATTAGAATAGCATTTTCTTGGGAGGAATGACTGGAAAGAGACACAAGGGAATTTCGGTGATAGCAGTGCTCTATATTTTCTGGAGAGCTGATTTCACAGGTGAGTACATGTCAAAACTCATTGTATTAAGTCTTTATATGTACTTTATTATATGCAATTCTATCTCACTAAAGTGGTTCCGGCTTTAGATGTTATCCATATATGAAAAACTATAAAAGTTTTGATTGTGCTTGCCTTGTGAAACTTCTCTGAAATCACTAACAGAAACGATTATTAAAGAGATACATGGTAGCAGAAAGCGGACTTATAAGTGCTCACTTACAAGATTATTCAATAATAAAAGTTGGTAAACAAGAGACTGGCTATTTTTATTTCTTCTTGGTTCATGGTAGTGTCACATGAACAAACTCAGGTTGATTGAATTTTGCTAACATTCTCCTAAACATGTTCTTTAGGTTCTGATATATTTTAGAATGATACATGGCTAAGTGCAGCCATTCGATTCCCAATTGGTCAGTTAATGTACTTTAAATTAGTACGTTTTTTAATAATTGGAACTGAAGATTTATAGCCAACTTTTGTAAAATTAATATTTCTTTTTCTTTGTGTAATTTGAAATTGAAATATGTAGATCAAAGTTAGAACTGCTCAAATCACCGTTATATTCAACTTTCACATACATATGCACACACACACATAAAACTTAAATTTCTTTGTAGTCTATGACTGCTTTCATTTTATTCTGATAACTAAAGGAACAAAACAAGTTTAACAGTGAAAAATAAATGTGGCTCTACTATTTAAAACAAGAGCCTAATGTATATATTTTTGTGCCAATTTAAAATTAATATTCTGTATCAAGGTTGATTCTTTCCTGTCCTATTTTCTTCCAAGCAGATGCATCATCACCTTCTTCCTTCCATGCTGGTATCGGGGTTCAAAGAGAAGCTTATACCATTATCACTACCTTTATCCCTAACATTCACATATACACAAATCAAGGCACTAGTTTATAATCTAAAATTGATGTATTTTTACCACCTGAAACTACCAAAACAGTATACCATACAGATAGAATATATCAAGGTTCACATACACTGGATTCTGCTCGGTAATTAAGTTAGTTAATACTTAGAGTAGTACAAACTAGACACATTATACATTATATTATTTCCAGATTTAATGTATTTTCATAAGTAAGTTTGAAGGAAACAGAACTCTCAACAATTCACTGAGAATACTTTTAGTAAAAATAGAGAGTATAGAAAAAAATTGGTGATATTTAATAATGTTTTATTTCAAAAAACAAAAGGATAAGAATTTTAACACCTCATCCATCTTTTAATTTTATAAAGTAATTTTGTGTTTCTAATTATCCACCTGTTTTAAAGAATACTTGCTTTGGTATAATATCATCATTGAATCTCTTATCAACTAGTTAAATGTGTTAATTTTCAAAAAATAAATTTAAAATTTTTCTTAAGTATATACCTCATGACTCCCATGTTTCCAAATTAAAACACTTCTTATATAGATGTTATATGTGATTATATGTGAATACAATCTTCTTTTTATTATCCATCTAATTATTTATCTATCTAGCTACATACCACATATCCATGAAAATATATCAATACATATAGTTTTCCCTATGTTTTAAAAATCCTGATTATTTTAACTAGTTTAAAGCAGTTCAGAATTCAATAGCTGAGGGCAACTATTTGTTGTACTATTTGAGAATATTTGATTTTACCAAGGAAAAATTGATAAAACTGATAATCTGTGTTGAGTATAAGTAAGGAGTTAGAAAGTAGAGTATGTATGAGTCAAATATAAATACGTTGGAAGAACTAAGGGAACTGATTATTCATAAGGATCTAAATATGCATGAAGTACCAGAGGCACTAAATAATAGGATACATACAATATGCATGAGTCATATGAAACATTCATTATTCATGAGGTCTTAATTCAGTCACCAATTGATCACACTCATTTGGGTCATGACAATTCTATACCCAAGAATTCACATAAAACTGATCACTATTCAGTAAGTTAATTGGCAAGCTATAGCTGTTAACCAGGCAATTTGTCCTCTATCTCTCTGATAAATAAGAGTATGTCATTTGCCCTGGACATCTCCCCTAAATGGGTTTTCTTGCTTAAACCTCAACTATCATTCTGGTAACCATGACATCAAAAGAAAGGCAAAAGGGACAGGACAATTAAATATTGTATAATGCAGATTCAGGTAGTATAAGTCTTCCAACACACTTGCACTTTATTCTAAATGTGTTAACATACTCTATCTCTATCACTCTGCTTCATGCTATGTGTATCAAGTACTTAAAAAACCTTGTGATTTGAGCATTTTTATTTGGTATGCAAACCTTTCTGTTCTGTGACCACTGGAAAAGCTTTCTTGTTAGTGTAGTTGGAGTTTACTATTGCATCAAGAAAATGTCCCATACAACAAGGGTGCTAAGCCCTACTTACTTATTTTGTTGGTAGAGAATGGATCAATATGGCTTTCAGATAAATATATACTGAAGTTATAAACTCTTTTCATATTCACAGAAAATCAACTTAATTTTCAAACACAAATAATTGTGTTAGCATAGACAGATATGGATACATATACAGGTTTCCCTACTATCTGAAAGTAGATAATCCCTATGAAACCTTTCATGAGCCAAAATGACTAAAAGTGAAGAAGAAATTACCTTAAGACTCATCTTGTTAGTGGAAGCTCAAAATAAATAGGGATAAAGCACAGATGTTCACTGACACAGTTCAAAGCTATGATAACTTGATGCTGAGATGCTGAGTGTAGTTCTCAGGGAAGAAGCTTGGAAGAGCAACTCTTGCTGTTCTGGGTGTGCTCTGCCTCGATAGGGGCTCCTTCCAAAACCAACTCTAAACATTATTTTCTCCTTTTGCCTTTTTCCATAAAAGTGAGAATCCCCTTTAGATTTCTTTTGGTTGGTGAAAACAGGTGCTAATGTAGTGCTTTTATAAAAGCAAAGTGACATCATTAGTACATATGGACCTAGGGAAAAGCCCTGAGACTGAAAATCCACCTCCATAAGTGGAAGACAGGGCAAGACCCAAGAAAGAGGAAGGTCATTCCAGTCTAGCAATTAACAACATTTATTCAAAGAAACTTATATATGAATCACTGTAAGACAAAGCAGATATCCTGCATGACACTTGGAAGGAGCCAACAAAATATATTGGGTAAAGAAAGGGATAGTTACTGGTATTAGCACATGAATGCTTCCGGCTATGGCAAATTATTTTAGTGCTATAGGTAGCTAGTCAGACTTTAGTAACAAGGGAAAAAGGAATGGAGGTCCAGCCCAGAGACTACCCAAATAACACTCTGTTGGTAGTTAAAGAATCCCTCTTGCATTCCGGAGACAAAGGACGGGTGGTCCATAACCTATAGCTGGTTTAATCTGGCCATAGATGCATACATAAAGGTACTACACTAACCTGCCCACAACCTCAGCCTCATTATGCTATCATTATAATACCATATTTATACCCAGAAGTTCATGAGTCTAATTATAACAGGCTGAATTCTGGGTAAGCACATGCACGCTAGGTAGAGTTATATAGCAGTCAAGTGTCAATCAAAATGATCTCATGTGCCATTCACCTAGGAACTCCTTTGTAACCATCCACCATAGCTCAAATATAGCACAGACCTTCCTACTTCTGTGGTTTTACAGCTCTCTTAGTTGAAAACCTGCTCCTTCCTTGGGGCATACTCTTTCTTTTATTTATTTTCTCTTTTCACCTCCCAAATTCTACAGGGCTGCAGCCTTCTTTAGAGTGGCCCATCTCCTTCTAAAACAGACCTTTAATAAATCTTTTCCTAATACTCACTTACATGTGATTCTTTGCTGAGTCAATAGAGAAGAACCAAGGAAAAATGCTAATTGTACTTTTGTGTTCTTACCATCCCATGCCACTGAGGAGACACCCCAACAGTAACAGGGCTTGACCAAGTCAGGACAACAGCCTGTTCCAGTAATCAACATGTAGTGGGAGGCAAGGGACAGGTGCCGATTTATGACAGAATGAATGCAGATTATGATCAGACAGTCTCTAGGTGGGGGTTGCGGTAAGCAATCTCAGTTCTGGCCTAAGTCCAGCTCCCAAGTCTGGCAGTAATCATATTGTTACTGGTCCAAAGTTCATGGGCCTGATGGTTCAAAATGTCAAAACTCAAAATGTCAGAGTTTGGAGTAAGGAAAATTCTATTGATCAAGAAGGTGCCAACTGAGTAGATAAGAGCCCTATTAGATTCTGAAATCCATTTAAAAAAAATAGAGAGCCACTGTACAAACACTTATTTGTTTAACTAACAAGTAATCTAAAGCAATCTTATTGTCTAGGGAGCCACGTGCCAAGGACTCTTAAGATGGTCTGCTGGAGCTTAAGCAGTAGAGTGGGGTAATTTGAATTAAATTCTATAACACCAATATTTGGTAAGATTTATGAAAATAAAAGGAAAACAAAGATTAATAATCAGATTAAATTATAAACCAGTGTCTGAGTCTGTAAGGCTGTTAGTCCAGAAGACCTCCAGCTAGAAGGAGCCAAGCTTTACTTTTGCTGAAAAAAAAAAAAAAAAGCAGGCAGTGACAATCTGACAGTCTCCTGATCTGCAATCAAATGTCTCTGATGATGTCATCAGGCACTCAGGAAAACTAGACATCAGTCACTGACACCATCCAAGTATTACTGTTGGGGGCAATCTAAATCCATCATTGCCTTGGTGGCGCTGAGAGACCTTGGTTCTTTTCACTGATGCAGTAAAGAATTACAGATCAGCAAAATTTAAGAAAAGTAAGATTTATTGAATTATGTTTCAAGAGAGACATGGGCTATGTCACAGATGACTATAACACTGCAGGGTTTGGAAGATACCCTATATTGTAGACATGAAGGGTGACTATGAGGGTGGTATTAGATAATTTGCATGTGAGGTCACTTTGATTGACACTTTGCTTTTATATAACCCCTTGTTACTATGCATGTGGTTACTCAGAATTCAATCTGTTATAATTAGATTCATAAGCTTCCAGGCATATGTATATTATAATGATGGTATAATAAGGCTAAGATTAAGAAAGGACAGTATACGTACTAACTGCACAAGTGCTTGTGGCTGAACTAAACAAGAGGTTATTTCTGTGGTTTTACTACCTTGTAATAATAATGTTTAACTTTCAAATGGGTATTTTAGGGAGAGGTTGAGAGAATTCTCTTAGTTGGGCCTCTATTCCTGTCACTCATGTTTTCCTAATTGCCAAAAACAAGCATGAGCTGTCGTGATGATTTCTCTACTTACATCATATTGTTTAGCTGCAGTCTGCAAATGTAAGGCTCATAAAACAAACAAACAAACAAAAAAAACATAAAACAGTTTAGTTCTCAAAGTTCCAAGGCAAAGGATGAGAGCAAAGTGAAACACTAGTTCTGAGGGTTGTAGCCAAATATTTTCACTAGAAAAATTTAGAATCCAGTCTAGTTTACAAGTCAAACACAATTAACTCAACTAGAAACCAATATCTACAACTGTGTATTCTAGTGAAGCAATTTTTCTCTCTGAAATCATCCTTATTTTTATCAAGGATAGCCAAATTACGAATACTTTATTGCATAAGTCTAGTTGCAATAAATTTGGCCTGATTATTTGTATAAATACAATAAGAATAACAATTGATCATATAGACCCTTTTAAATCTGCTTTGTTGGAATTTCATAAGAAATCTCCAGAATGAACTTTATTTATTTATTTATTTATTTATTTATTTATTTATTTATTTATTTATTTATTTATTTATTTATTTATTCATTCATTCATTCATTCATTCATTCATTCATTTATTTAAATTTGTTATTAAATTTAAAACAAATTTTTTCTTACATATTTGACCTCCTTTACCCCATATAACTACCCCCTCTACCCTCCCCTCTACCCTCTGTAGATTGAATTTTAATTAGCCTCTCAAATCTAAGAAGCCAAGTTACATCTTTGCCACCAGACTTCACCTGTAATAGCTATAGATTTGGGTGAATTCTTCAGGTTCTTGAGGTTTCTTTTTCTATCTTCCCAAATGTCTTGAGATTCTTTTTTGCATTTCCCAGGAAAGCAGCTTTATTCCTTATTTGAAAAGACTGTTATGAACCATGTAAGCAAGATACTAGACTGTTTTTTCAAGGGGCTTTCATTGGCTTACAAAGTCAAATTGAATTGCTTAAAGCTTTCTGAGGTATATGAGTCTATGCATATCTCTCAAACACGGCATTCTAGTCAAAGTCTTGGTAATAACCTGTTTCTGAATGTGTTCTGTTATAAAGAGAACTGATTCTTATTGAATTCATGTAAACAGCCATATTTCCATACAAATAGTAATACTCATTCAGAGTTTCCAAATTTTGGAGAGTCAAATAGAGAGAAAAATATAAATGTTTCAATACTGCTTACAAAGGTATAATTTACTAAACTGTTCTAAGAGAATCAACTTTTCTTTTATCTTGAAAACAAAAAGGTTAGAAAATCATAATTATTTTAAACAAAAGGTTATTAAAATTATAATTATTTTTAGTTTACTGAGTTCCATAGAGTCAATTCTTGTTTATTTTGATCTTTCACCAGCATTTTATAAGTAGAGATCTATAAATCTTCACCCAGTTTAAAGGTATGATCTAAAAATTTATTCTCAGAAAACTGTATTTTGTTTTTTGGTCCATCTTTCTTCTGAATTATTTCTAGATTTGCTTTCTATATCACTGAGCTTTTCCTCCATTTGATTGACTCTATTTCCTAAGCTTGATATTTCATTTCTCATTTCTTTTAGTGTGTTCTTCATCTCTAGTAGTTTTATTTGTTTCTTTTTTAGGGTTTCAATCGTCTCGCTAACAAAAACTCATTCTGCTGGTCTATTTTTTCTCAACTCCTGGAATTATTGATTTGAGTTATTTTGGATCTCATCGAGTTTTTCAGAAATACACTCCCAAATTCTCTGTCATTTAAGTTGCATATTTCTATTTCTTTAAGCTTATTTTCTTTCTGAGCTACCTTGTCACCTTGGTTTTTCAGAGTGTTTGATGGACTATTTCTTGACTTGGGCATTAATGGGAATGTATTCTGATTTTTGTTTTTCCAGAATTATTTATTATATAGAGGCCTCTCTTTAGCCTGTTTACAGAATTATTTATTATATAGAGGCCTCTCTTTAGCCTGTTGTTAAGAAGGTGTTTTTCTTTTGATTTCCAGTAGGTAGTGTCCAAGCATCTTGGATCCCTGCTTTGAGACTTACTAATGCTTCTTTTTTCTCACAAATATTCAATCACATCATTATCCTCGATCTCAGCCCCTGTCAGTGTTAGAGACAATTTTGGTAGTGTTTACTCAAATTTCCCTGGGGTCCATGGTGTTTGAGGATATGGGGTAGAAGGAGGGCATGCTCTGGGTTGGTGGGTAGGGGTTGCTGCTAGTCATATCTCAGCCTGTGCTTCACAACCATGGATGCTAAGACTCAGCTGTTGCCCTGATCTCTGGGCTCTGCTGTGTGGAGCTCACAGATTCCTCTGGCAGGGCTCATCAGGAAAGTGGCTGCATTTTTTTTTTTCCCCTTCTCCTCCTTCTGCAGGGAACTCTGGTTGTGAAAGGGAGCTTTTTTGTTCTTTCCAATCTACCTCCCTCCCCCAACCCAGACTCCCATGGTTCTGATTTCTGGAAGCTCTTATGCACAGATCACTTACTCAGATATGCTTGTATACAAGTTAGGTGTTATTTGTTGAGTTTTAGATGTTCAGCTTACTGTTCTTTTTTTTTTTTTTTTGCAAGGCAACCCTTGGTTGACTTCACAGATTGTTGCAAGGACCTTGTCAGCTTACAATCCCTTATTCTTTACACCTATGGCACCTGGTCTTCCTAGGTGGTCTCCCATCCAAGCACTAACCAGGCCCGACCCTGCTTAGCTTCTGAGATCAGATGGGATCGAGCTTGTTCAGGGTAGCATGGTTGTAGATGGCTTACTGTTATTTCAAAGGGAGAGATCAGGGACATCTCTCACTCCACCATGCTTCTGATGTCACTCAGAGAACTATATTTTAAAATAAGTCAAAAAAACTTAAAATGGTTACAAATTTGATTATAATGCAACTGACTGACAAAGGAATTTGCTTTTGTTTGTAACATAACATATTAAGATACTCAATGGGAAGGATTCAAGATGGCATAGAAGGTAAAGACTATGCATAACTTGTCTCACAACCACACTAAAATTATAACAAAACAATCAATATAACAGAGTAACTAGTATGTGGAGTCGCCAGAGGTCTGGTTGGACAGAAGCCTTACAACTAGGTCACTTCAAGTAATAGGTTACCTCAAAACATTAATTGAGGCAAAGATGCTAAATGTCCCAGTTCACAACCATGAGTGTCAAGAATTAGAAGGGCTATCTTGGCTGCAAAGCCAACTCTCCCATCTAAGGATCTAAGGAGAGGTCCTGGCCACACACTGAGCAACCCAGCCCAAGGTTCCAGTGCTGGAAAGAGAAGTCACAACAACCTCTGATTGTCAAAGTCAGTGGAGATTGTGCCTCAAGGAGACAGAGGGCGGTGGGAAGCTGAGAGCTTAAGGGCCCACTCCCAGCCTTACTCACTGGTGGACTCACTCACTTTGAATTCCAGCACTGGGGCAGCTACTCCAGGGCTGCAAGGATGTATGGGGAAGTACTGAGTGTCAGACTTCAGATGCTGGGCTAGAGGGATGGCTTGCTCCCAGACAAAGGTGCAGGCGAAAAGTTTCATTGTTGAGCCTTCCTCAGTCCCAGTCTTCAGATGCAGGTGCCATCAAATGGAATAACACAGGTCACTCTACCCAGGGGATTCTCAGACCCCACCTTTCCCAACTTGTGGGCCCACCTAAACCACTTCCAGTAATTTATTCAATATAAATGGGCTATCTTGGCTCCTAATGTGAACTTTCATAGAAACTCTCAAAAGCTCACAAAACCCCAAATAGCAGCATCTGGCCTCAGCATACCCTATAACTCTTGCTGAGCAGCCTCAAGCCCTAAGGCTGGTCTAGTTTTCTGACTGACCCCTCAAAGAACCTATAAGCCTACCAAAGGACAGATAAACAGCTTCCCAGATAAGAAAAAGCTAAAGGAGTTCATCATCACCTAGCCAGTGTTACAGGAAATGTTAGAGGGACTTCTTTAAGAAGAAATATATATATGTATGTATGTGTATGTATGTATGTATATATATATATATGTATGTATGTATGTATGTATGTGTGTGGTGTGTGTATATATATATATATATATATATATATATATATATCAAAAGTCTAAATAAAGAATGGCAATAACTACATATTTATCAATGAGTACTTAAAATGAAAAAGCATTAAATGCTTCAATCAAAAGTTATGGTGGCTGAATGGATCAGAAAACAAGACCCTTACATAAGCTGCCTACAATAGACTCACTTCAGATTAAAAGACACATATAGATAAAAATAAGGGGATGGGAAAAGATATATCATGATGGATCTAGAATATAGTATGTTGAGTCAAGTAAGTCAGATAGAGGAAGACAAATGCCATATTATTGCATGTATATGAGGAATCTAAAGAACAAAACAAACAAAGAAACAAACTCATAGATGCAGAGAACATTTTAAGTGTTACCTAATGGGAAGGGGTTTGGGGGTGGCGGTTGGTGAAAAAGGAGAAGGGATAAGAAGCACAGATTGGTATTTACAAAATAGTAATTGAGAAAGAAAGTATAGCATAAGAATATAGCTAATAATCTTGTAATAACTATATATGCTGTCAGAGGGGCACTAGATTTATTGGGTTGATGACTTTGTGAGTTATATGTATATCTAATCACTACATGTACACTCAAAACGATATTAGTATTGTATGCCAACTATAAGTAAAAAATAAATTGTTATTAAAAAGTACCAAATGAAAATATTACGTTGAGACATTGTAAAATTTTGGAGATTATAATCTCTAGCACATTCATTTAGTAAAAAAATATATGCATAAACATATAGCATAATTATTTCTCTATTTGATAAATCTTCCCATGTAATTTAAACCCGCTAAAATAAGCCTGATTTAACATTTCTCTTCTGTAAGGAGAAGCAAATATTTTATTGTGTTCCATGGGCCCTCTGAAATACCTCAGTTATTCCCAGGTTAAGACTCTATTTATAATTTAATTTTGGGAAGTTTGTTAAAATATATCAAAAATTTCAGACATTTGACTAAATAGGATCATAGGACATTATGAAGATATACTTATTTATTTAATCAAAGTGTAAATATAAAATTTTAAACACAAATATAAAAGTTAACATAATTATTAGCAAATCTTATTTATTACTATTGAGGAGACAAGTTTTTTTAAGTAACCGAGGACCTGATTAAGGGACATAAAACACAGAAAATTATTTTGACAAAACACAGAATCTTTGTTTTCTAGGCAGAAAACTTTCTTACAATAAAAATAGCAGAGCAATATTCCAAGAGACTTTGTCCTTTTTAGCTGAGAGTGAAAACCCAACTCCAATTTTTCATCAGCTTACTTTTGAAATATGTATTCATTTACTTGATTAAATTTATTTTAATCTTAACAAGCTTAACCACACATAAAACTTTCTCACAATTCTCATTTGGTAATAACTTATATATTCAATAAATATCCATCATTTAATTTAGCAAACAAAAGTTTAAAGTTCCAAGTTTCCAAAAAGATTTAGAGATCCATTTTAAGCATAAAAGAAACTTTTTATCCTACTTTATTTATTTAATTTACTTGCTGACAAATTTTGCAACAGAGGTAACATGAACTTACTAATAAACCCAGGTAGAATAAAATTATTATTTAATGCTGATGATTCTAAAAATTTACCTATTTAACCAAATCAAACTCAAAATCAGCTTTAATATCAAATATTTTTTTCAGGTCACGTGATTCTGAAAAGCATTTGAGTTAGTTTCTGTTATATTTTTAAGACTTCTCATGTAAGAACTTATTTGTTTAAGCTAATTTAATATTACATATTAGCAATATTCTTCAGTGGTAGAAATAATGCTATAAACATACATAGACATACATATAAATACAGATAAATATAGAGATCTCATAGCTTTCATTTTAAAACACTAACTTTTTAACAAAATTCAGTGGTGTTTTGCTCAGGTGATCAAGGACTGCATCCTGTAGAAATTCCATTAAAGCTATTTAAAATCAATTTATAATCAATCAAAGAATGTATTCCATTGTTTCCAAGAGGGCATAGATTCTCTCTTTCCAGGATACCACTTAAGGTGGACTTGTCAACAAACACAAACAAGAGAAGTGAGTGGGCACAATAGAGTTGGAAAGCTCAGAGACTGAAAAGAGCTGCTTCAGAATACTTGAAATTAAAAGTGCAGGTTTCCGTAGAGGAAGATGGTGCTGAGATTGAGCCTGAGCGCAAGATGATGGTGCCATGTGTTTGGAGATGAAGAAGGTGGCCATGGAGATTACTTCCAAGCAAAGTACATGTAAATGTTATTTTACCTTTTACTTCCAAACCCACAGTGGAAGAAGAAGCCTCAGGTAGACACACAAATAATACACAAAAAGATAATAAATCGAGCACTCTCCTAACCAAGCTTCAGATACACTAGGTAAGTTACAACTTTCAAATTCAAATGACCAAAAAATGAATGCAGATGAATTGGTTCACTGAGCATAGTCCTAAAACTATTCTCTTCTCCAATAAGGGTGCCCCAAAAATGCAAAGAAAAATTAGTTTATCCCAAGGTAAAAGCCCAAGCGGAGGGGAAACAAGTTTCCAATTGGACACACTGCAGCAACTTCCCCTACTGCCAAATGAGCCCATCAGCTCACTGAGAGACACAACAAACAAATAGGGAGAGACCAACAATCCTGATCCTTCTCTGAGATAAAAGCTCCCAAAATGCAGATAGCTTTGTCCCAGGGACATTAAGCCCAAATAGAGAGAAGGGATTATAGACTGTGCATGTCAGAATGACTCAACTCATAAAACAGATGATAGGCTGAAGCTCAAAGACATTTTCTTATTCTAAAAGAGCATATGCTCAGGGTGACAGATGCTAGCTGGGGAAAGCCTCTTCTGAGCCTCCAAGGCAAATGGACTTGGCAGCTGCTCATAGAGGGAACCCCAATCTGAGGCTGGTCTGCCATGGGCACTACCTCCTGGCTGACTCACCAAATTTTACTGTCCAAAGTTTGAGTGTTCAGCACTTCAAAACTCAAAATGTCAGAGTTTGGAGTGAGGAAAGATTTATTGATCAAGAAGGTACCAATTGAATACATAAAAGCCCTAGTAGATCCTGGAGCCCATCTTTAATAAGTACAGGCTTGAACAAGATGGAGTAAAAGACAGACTGTGTACTTCATTGTTACAATATCATAGAAGAGTCTCTCTTCCACAGACACAAAACAAACTTTCAAAAAGTGGGGTATACCTGTATATCTGTTAAATGTAGGTTAAAAACAACTCATGCTTGAGGGTTAAACACACAAATACACACACAGAAAAAATAACAGATACAGTGGTCATTGTAGCAAATGAATACATTTTTATATATCAGAGAATCATTGCTGATGTGAATTAATTTCGATTACTCTTTTCAAATGATCCTTTGATATAAAGTAAAATTATTAGGCAGGTAGGTAGACATGAGTGATGGGGAATGAAGGCTCAACCCAGAGATCTCCCTTAGGACCTCCCTGAAATACCCACTTAATAGTTAAAAATTACCTTTACATCCTGGGCTAGGAGGAAGTAAGAACTACAAAAATGACTGCCAGTTTAGTCCTGTTAAGTAGCTAGCCAGACATGAGTGACAAGGGAGAATAAAGGAATAGGGGCTCAGCCTAGAGACTACACAAAGAACACCCCAATGGTAGTAGAATTCTAGGTACAAACATGCACATTAGGCAGAATTATATAGCAGCTAGATGTAATCAAATTGACCTCACTTGCTAATCATCTAGGAATGCCTTTGAAATCATCCATCATGGCCCACATATAAGGTAGACATTCCTTCTTTGGGGTCCTTTTTGCCCTTCTGTGTTCTCTCTTCTTTTGGTGGCCTTTTGTGGTCTTTTTTGCCCTTTTGTAGCCATTTTGGCCCCTTTGTGTTGGTTACAGTACTGGGACCATGTGTCTACTTGAAGCATACTTTGTCTTTCTCCATGTGCTTTCTTGGGGCACTTTGTCTTTCTAAACATATTTTTAATAAAACTATTAAATCTCAATCATCTGTGATTCTTCACTGTTATTTGAGGAAGAACCAAGGAAAAATACTAACTACACTTTTGCGCTGTCATTATCCGTCTCCCCCATCCCCCATTTCCTTTGGGGGATCATGAACTCTGACCCGCCCCAACAGTGACAGTCTGACCATAAGCGTATGCGCAGTTAGTATATGTACAGACCTTTGCCCACTCCATTATACTGGCATTATAATATCATACATGTGCTGGAAAGTTCATGAATTTAATTATAACAGACTGAATTCTGGGTAACCACATGCACAGTACATGGGAGGTTATATAATAGCATCATGTCAATCAAAATGATCTCTCATGTTATCCCTGTAACCACCCACCACAGTCATAATATAAGTTATACTTTCTGGAATCCATGAGGTTATAGCCATTTCCAGCAAAGCTCATTTCTCTCTTAAAACATACTTTAATAAGCCTTACTTTTCTTAAATCTCATTGATCTATAATTCTTTACTGTCAAAAGAAAGGATCAAACATTCTCAGTGTTCCCTGTGCCCTAGGAATGGTAACAAAATCACAAATGTTAGCTTTGTTGTCTTTCAATAGAAACATATTAATTCCTCTGTCAGAACAGTAACATTCCAGTCTTTTATTCCTACATTAGTGATGAATTCATGCTGAGACACTCGAGTTTTTCTTGAGGACCACTTCTGAGGGGCAGTGGACTCCTCACCAAAGCGTCAAATGTTACTAGGTTAAACTAACTGGCCAATATAAGTTAAAATCCATGACCTTGGTTTCTTGAGCTACATTGAAACACTGGTTATTTTAACTGTCTTTGATAAATCTAGATTAAACTAAAATTGAATTCAGGGTCTAATTTATCAAAAATGTAACATTGAAATAACTAAAAGGCCCATTAAAATACAATATGGCTTATGTTGGTTTTTCTTGAAATGCTGGTGAAGAGGTGAAAACATTTTCCTTCTACCCTTTCGATTCTTTGGCTGGTCTAATAATCAGATTGATTAAAAAAAAAAAAAAGATTAAAAGGAGAAAAACAAATTTAATTTTGCAAGTACAGAGCTCCATAAAATCTGAGGTGCAAAAAGCAGCCAGGTAATTGAAGATTATGTAACATACTGAGGGATTTAGGAATTTTTAAAATAAGTGGTGGGGGAGAGGCCATTCACAAGGAAGGTGAGAGCAGATGTTGAAAAATAAAGATTGGCCTGCTATCCAGATAAGTTTCTTAGATAAAAATATATTTCTGTCAATAGCTCTCTTCCTGGTACTGGCCCCTTTTCCAATGTAAATTTAGGCAGTTAAGGGGGTTAGGATAAAGAGCTTTTCTTGATCTGTTGGGTTTTGAATGCCTTTATTTTAAATTAATACTCCCCTAAGTAACATATTTTGGGGTGGTAAATTCTACTTTCCTTCATGAGCTTGCAGATATGTTTTTCACCCATTCTTTATATAGTTCTATGTTTTGCAACTGTTTTGTGGTGGTATCTGAGCATTCCAAATGCCTAAGGCAAGATTTTGACTTTCACATCTTTTTCTTCAATCTTCTTTTGAAAAGTAAATGTTTTCTGTAAATAATACAAACTAAAAATAAATGTGGATATAAGAAAATATCAACTAAACAGTTGAATAACAACTGTTATTTAGGAATAATTTTAAGAGATGCGATAATGTATTTTTTACATTGACTATTTAGACCTGGCAGTCCACAAACAAAGGAAAATCTTTTTTTCCCAACACATTTTACTTTTTAATTTTTTGGAAAATATTTTTAATTTTTAATTTGATTTTAACTTTTTCTACTATGTTTTATTCATATGTATATATATATACATATGTATACATATGCTAATGTGTATTACATTATTTTTTACATATACTTTAGAATATTAAATTAAATATAAAATAAATATTATTTTATGTGACTGTAATATATATTTACACTAATTTATATTAACATAAGGTTATTTATCTTATAATACACAAATATTTATTTGCACTAATGCACTTATACATATTCCTTCACTTAGAGTGATAAATTACCTCTCTGTAAAATATCAAAAGTGTCTATAAAAATTTTTTTCAAAATATTTTATTTCCCTCCAATTTTTTACTTTATTGGACAGATTCTAAAAAGTGGCAAGCTCTACAATATAGAGACTAACTTGATTTGTCAATAATAAATGATTTTATTAAATGTGTTATGGGATCTAAATTTAGATTTATGTCAATAAAAATAGTTTTAGTAATAGAGAATAACTCTCATTATATATTTATAGATTTTGTTTTTAGTATTTGCCTTATGTCAGGAATTTTGTTATATTCTGGATATTGTTAAACAAAAAAATGTGACTTCCACAGCTGAAAAGATTTATTAGGCCATTGCCAGAAAAAAAAATTAAAGAAAAGGTCAGTCTTAGGACATGGAATCTAAATCACCAGAAGCATAGCTATGTGGGAAAGCCAAACATGGAGTTTTGCAAACATTTTTATATATTAATTGTGTGGTGATGTGTGTCAAGGATGGGGATGAAAGTTGTTTTTAAAGAATTTACATTAGCTGTAGTCAAAAGGGTGGGGAGATACCCAAAGCAGCCTCTGCCAGGAAGAAGTGTCACTCCTGTGGATTAGTTGTTGGCAGCAGAATGGAAAGTTAATGGGTAAACAAGAAGTAGAGGCCCCTGGGGTTCTATAATAAAAGAATATCCACCTGGAAATTAATTCTAAATTCCAACAGACACAGAAGAATGTGAGCAGTCTTTTGGTTAGTGCTGTTCCACAGTTATTACTAGGTTAACCAACCGTTCTGTCTCTTTCACTCTCTGGCTGCTGTAATTTTAATTTAGAATTGAACTTTTTTCTTGTCAATATACAAAGAAAATATTAAATATGCTTTGATTCCAAGGAGCTTATAGTCTTGTATGGCCATATGTACTTTGGAATGGTAAAGTGCATATGGTCATGATGGTAATATTTTGGAACTAGAGAGAATTGGTGGTAGCACAGCATTAGGAATGTGCTAAATGAAAGTGAATCTTTCACATTTAATTACTTAATTTTATGTCATGTAATTTCACCTCAAATTATTAAAAAAAAAATGCTAGTAGGGAGAGAAAAATGGAAAGGGAGTGAATTACATGTACCAGTTGTCTAGAACTAATGTAGGGAGGAGGCAAGAGAATTAAAATGTTCATCAAGCCATAAGCAGACTGCAATATGCTGATCATATGGCTAAAACCATGGGTATTGTACGGATTAAAGGCTAGAAACTGCCAGCAGGCCTTTCACTCTTACCTTTTCATAGCTACATGCTCTTCCTCTTCCTCACTGTATGTCCATATCAAAGGAAATGGGAACTAAAGAATGACATAAATTGAATTCCGTGAGCACTCAGGATCCCTCTCAGTACCTTTACTCTGTCTCTTGCACTGTCTCTCTCACTTTCTGCCTCTAAGGGGAGAGACCACACTCTGGAGCGCTACCCTTCTCTAATAAACTTTTCTTTTGACTCTAACTTTTGGTGTGCTGTTGAATTCTTTCTACAGTCTCTGCTAAAGAAGTCTTTTCTCTTGGTTCAAGGCTTGGTCTGCTCTCTGCACTTGGGGAAATTCACAATTTCCTTCATCAAAACTAATTATTTCAATATAGTAGAATTTTAGAATTGATTTATCCATATGTACATAGTTTGGGCAAGATTATTTAAAAATTAGTGCAAATTTGTGCATAAGCCATGTAAGAAAAATTTTTCTTATTATTTTCTGATTCTAGTGTTTAAATTTTTTAAAGTCAATTTTAGAAGCTGTGTAGTATAATAAGAAAGACCAAAATATTTATTGCCCAATAATCTTAGTTTCATTTTATTTTCTATAATTTTAAAACTGATTAACCCTGGGAAAAATGCTTTACTTCTCTTTAGCCTCAACTTCCTTATCTATAAAATGAAGATAATAAGTTTGTACTCTCAGAAATTAGTTTTAAAGATAATAAAACACCTGTTTGGTGCATACTATGTTATTGATTTTTATTGTTTTATAAATAGAATAAAAATATATAGAAAGCTAACTTCTTTACTAGACTCTTCCTTTTTATTGTTTTGTTTTAGTAATTAACATCAAGTACAGAGGCTAGACCAAATGAATTGATTATTAATTATAATGTATGAAATTATAGGAGTTTAAAACAAGTTGCACTGAGATGTGCTTCTGTGGTATGTGGAATATTTTGAGCTGAAGACAATTGAGATTCTGTGGGTACAAGAGAAACTTTTACCACTCTTTTAAAGAATTTAAATTAGGCATCTTGCTTATAATAAGAGACATTACCAGAAATAACTTTTTATGATCTATGTATACATAAGGCAGGGCAAACATCTAATTACTGAACATCTATTCTTCTGATTTTCCTGCAAATTACCTTCCTCTCCTCTACATTCATTAGGTCAGGATGTCATATGTGCCTCAAATTACATTTCTTTTACTGAACCTCCCATGTATGTGGGATTCTTGTACATACATATGTAATTAAATTTGGTTATTTTCTCTTGTTAAACTGTCTCATGTTGATTTATTAGACCAGCTGAAAGAATCCTGAAGTATAGAGGATAATTTTTCTTCTTCAGAAATGTGAACATCAGCATGTTTTATTTTCAAACATGAAAATATATAAAAAATATTTTAGGATCAGGATAAATCCAATAATGACATTTATTTACATATGATTTATTTAGTTTCACTAGTCAGTCAACCAGTGAAATATCCAGTTAAGTGATAAAGCAAGTTTCACACTTGAGTTAAAACAACACATGAACAATGAAAATCAATACAATTAGTTATATTGTACTTATTTTTCCCTTAATGGAAATTTTTGTCATTAATATCCACAAGAAACCCAAATCTATTATAATATTCTTAAGCCATATATTTTCCCTCTCTTCTTCTTTAGCATAGGTGATCCACACAGAAAAATTGCCTTCTTCTTGGTCTATTAATCTTCATGTCTTTGTATAACCAGAGTAAATTTATTTTGTTATTTATAAAGTTTTCATTAGAATAAACTTGACTGAGGGAATGGTTTTCTTGAGTTATGATGTCACATGTGATTAGGTACTGAGGACAGCACTCTAAAGGGGAAAAATACTTTTGGATATTTGAAAGTTGAACTTAGTAAATAACACTTACAGGCGATTGAAAGACTGGAAGGATTCCATTTTTCTGAGTGATCCCAAGATGAATTGTATGAAAAGTTCCCCAAAGGCCAGTGGTCAAGAACAATGCCTTACCACCTGGCCAAACCAGCCAAGCCAGCTAATCGGTGGGCCCTTAAGACACCCCCACCCTTATTTCCTCTTGCACATATTCTGATTACTGCACCCGGCATTACTGTCTTAAAGTCAATAATATTGTCTTACACAACAAAATAATCATAAGGTAGCACTAAACTACTGTAATATACCTTTAACATTTTTAAGAAGCAAAAATTTCTGCGAGAAAAAAAAATCATTTTCCTTGGAATGGCATTTTATAAACTCCTGAACTGTTTATCCATTTTATCATCTCTAGAAATCTTTAAAACCTTTTGGGAATATCTTGATGTTGAAAGAAGTTAATACACTCCACATCTGTCTATGGTTTTCTATTAAGTTCAAGTTGTTTTACTTAGAAAAAGTAAAACAAGGAATTCTTCTGCTTTTATTCACTTTAACTCGAGTCAATGTAGTTTTCCTGGATGACAGTCAGCATGGTATAATATTAAACACAAACACCTGATGGCCAAACACAATTTACTTGGTGTGTGTGCATCAATTTTCCCAGCTGTAAAAATGGCACTTATAATACATATGTGTTAGGTTTGTTGTGAAGACTAAATGAGTAATGTGTTATTCAGCAAAGTGTCTGACACATAAAAGGCTTTTGGAAAACATGATAACTATTTTTGTTACAAGAGATCTTGGTCTTTAGAAGCAGCCATTCTCTTTGGATAAAAATCTCTTTCTTTGCAAAAATAATAGAAGGTAGACTTAGTAATATCTCAGTAGCATGGCCTTCAATTTTCTACCACAGCCGGACTTGTGTCTTTAGAGTTCCAGATGACATTTGCCCAACCTACACTTGAATAAATTCATTGTTGCATGCACGTGACATTAGAACGGTGCTGAGATTGACAAAAGAGAGATTCAATTATTAAAACACTGTTCCACTAAATTCAGTTTTCTCTCCCTTTGAGAGTCCCACATGCTGGTATTTATTCTGCCTCTAGAACTATAATGAAATGTTCTACATGGAAATCCTTGAAATAACAAAACGTTTAAAATGTTTCTCTGCATTTTTTTCTTCAGGGTGAAAAAAAAAACTTTATGCACATGGATTATAGAATATTTATCTTTCAGTAAATACTAATTTCTGAAAACATGATTCAATTAAAGAATACATTTAAAAATGGTTACCCTCTCATTTATTCTTCTCTGAATTGATGTTACTATCAGTCATTCTTTGATATTTGGTAGACATGACAGTGATATCTAGATCTCTGAATAATAAAATAGGAACTCATAATACATAAAAGTTAGTCAAATACTTTATAGGTTGGTCAAGATAAAAAATGATATACCATTTGTTGGGGAACTATAATTAAAAACAAAATCTTCTCCCAACCTGGAATACTGCACAAAAGTAGCAGATAAAAAGATATTTTTTTGCTTGTTATTTTATGAACATTAAATCAGAATGTGATGTGCATCTCAAGTAATCCATTAAGAGATTTCAGAAACAGAAAAAAGTCTCATCCATTTACGAAGCCAAACATATCCCATTTACATATATGTTTTCAGGACAAACAATGACTAGGTTTAAAGAAAAAGAACTAAAGAGTACTATTTTTATACACAGTTTATTTTAAATCCACCTCTTTATTCGGGTGGCTACCTATAATGGTTATTTGGTGTTGTGCAAAGGAAAAATAAACTTCTCATATCTTTATGACAGGAGGTAGTTCTGCAACTGGGAGCAAGGCACCTGAAATGTGGCTCCTACCCTCTCATAGAATTTGTGAGTTAGAGGTGCTATCTCCCTTAATTACAATTCTAAGAGATGTCTTTCAGATCCTTGTGAAGGAAATTCCTAGGTTATAAAGCTGGAGAGGCTTAGAAAAAGAACTTATCAATACAAGTTTTCTAATGTTAATTCTCTAAAAATAGGAGAGATCTATGTCTTTATTTTCAACAAATATAATTGTCTCTTATTTTTAATTTTTACCTGTCTTTACATCCTATAATCTAAATTTGTTATTAGATTTTGGATTGTACAATTATCATGGAATAATATGAACTAGAGAAGTTCATTCTTAAAAACTAGTAAACCTAAGTATACCATATGCCATAGAGGGGAACGTGAGAAATTTGGAGAAAATAGTGAAAAATTGGAGTATACTGCAGATTTTGAAACTTCAACTTACCCATTAATGAGACAGAGTGATAGGATATATGTTATAATCTCTAGAGAGTCTCAGCACTTATCCTGAGCCAAGAAGGATGAACAGAATAATCTCCACTTCAAGGCCCAGTACAGCTTTCTTAAACTTGATATTTATAAAATCTATCTTTGAAATTCACACAGGCATTTTGAAGTTTCAATTAAACAAGGCTAACTCTCGGGATAGGAATTATAGTATCCTAGTGGAGCAGTGCTGGACATTCCTCTTTCTCTCTGTAGGAGTCCCTGAATTTGCAGCAGTTCATATAGCTCTTGGGGAGTTACCTTCTCCTCATATGAAAGCTCATTTTCAAGGGCACATATTGGAGCGATCCTGATTTAAAAACTTCTGCTTAGGGAATTTTCTGGTCAAAATGCCAGAGTAGTAAATACTGTGCTGCCTCCTGTCACAACCACTTCAAAATTACAACTAAACTACGGAACAGCCATTACCGAGAATTACCTTAAGTCTAGTAGAATAGAGTCCTACAACTGGGAACACACAGAAGAGACCATCTCGAGACTGGTAGGAGGGGTGGAGATATGGAATGGCTTGGTCCCACACATAAATGTGGTGTTAAAACTTGGGAGAGATGTTTTGGTAGTGGAGGCCCTCCTGAGAGGGAGAGGTCCCAGGCCCTCGCCAGGGTCCCGAACCCAGGGTTCCAGTGCCAGGAAAAGAGGTCTCCGCCAATTCCGGCAGTGAAAACTGGCAGAGATTGTTGCTGAGTGAGATGGAAGGTCACTGGAGTCATAGTTGTTTCTCTTACATGGCCCCCACATAGACTTATTCATTGATGGACTCACTCTGAGCTCCAGTGCTGATGCAGCAAAGGTGCCAGGGACATACAAGGTGGAACTAAATTGTCTAACTTAAGGCAAGAGCTAGAGGGTCAACTTTTTCCAGACAGAAGTGCTGGTAGAATCCATTGTTTTTTTGTTGAGTCCTTCTTCTTCCCAGAGTACAGACACAGGTGGCCGCTATACCTGTCTCCTTCAAGCTGGCTAGTACCAGTCACCCCATCCAGGTGATTCACTGAGACCCTACCTCACCCAACTTGTGCACACATCCAAGCTGCTTCCATTGGCTTTTCCATACAAATGACCTGTCTTGACTCATACTGTGTACTTTCCTAAAATCTCTCAATGGTTCACAAAACCCAAACAAGCAACATATGACCTCAGTGTGCCTTATACCTCTTGGTGAGCAGCCACAAGCCTGCCACTAGTAGTATCAGGCCCTAGTTTGTAGTTTGGCCTCTTGAGGCACTTCCAAGTCCAGCACATTGTTGACCCTCTGTAGATAATTTGGTAGCGCACACCAGGTGGCTCTGGTGGGGGTGCAGACTATAGCTAAACTTGGCCTGTGTCAGGGCCCCTCCCATGAGGCCCTGAGGCCTACACATCCTAAAACCTGCTTTGAACCTTGAAGGCTGCATCCAAGAATGATGTACCTAAAGGGCAGACTGGACAGGCACCAGAACCCTGCTAAAGTGAATTATGCTTTATAGGGTCAGCCCCTGCACAAATGTTTCTCCCTGTAGTCATTAGCCAGTCCTCACAAACAATCGGTCCATGGGTCAGTTTATCCCAGTGATGTGCAAACAGCAACCAAGGCTCAACTATAACAGGAGGGCATGCACAACCCATAGAAGGGATATACCTTGAGCACTCAGCTCAGATGACTAGGGACTGTGCCACGGGACTTACAGGATGCTTACTACCTAAGGCCATTCTACTAAGACCAAGAGATAGAGCAGCCCTACCTAATACATAAAAACAAACAAGGTGGTAGCCAAACTGAGGAGACAAAGAAACATGTCCCAAATGGAAGAACAGAAGAAAACTCTATAAAAAGAACTAAACAAAATGGAGACGAGCAATCTACCAGATGAGGAGTTCAAAACACTACTTATAAGAATGCTCAATAAACTTAATGGAAGAGTAGATTAACTCAGTGGAAACTTTAACAAAAAGATAGAAAACATAAAAATGGAGGTCAAAAACAAAAAAAAAAAAAAAGCCAGATTAAAGAATACAATAACTGAAATGAAGCATACATTAGAGGGAATCAACAAAAGATTAGATAAATCAGAGGACTAAATCAGTGATTTAGAAGATAAAGTAGCAGAAACAATCAGGACAGCAACAAGAAAAAAATAATGCAAAAAATGACAATTGAAAGGGCCTCTGAAACAATATTAAGCATACCAACATTCACATTATAGGGATTCCAGAGGAAGAAGAGAGAAAGCAATGAATTGAAAACCTATTTCAAGAAATAATGACAGAAAACTTCCCTAACCTGGAAAAAGAAAGAGTCATACAAGCTCTGGAAGCAGAGAGTCCAAAACAAGATGAACTCAAAGAGGCTCACACCAAAACACATCATAACTAAAATGCCAAAGAGTAAAGACAAAAAGAATTTTAAAAGCAGCAAGGAAAAAGCAATTAGTTACGTATAAGAAAGTCTTCTTAAGACTGTCAGCTGATTTTTCAACAGAAACTTTGCAGGCCAGAAAGGATTGGCAGGAAATATTCAAAGTGATGAAAAACAAGGACCAACAAGCAATATTACTCTACCCAACAAAGTTATCATTTAGAATCAAAGGACAGATAAAGAGGTTCTCAGGCAAGAAAAAGCTAAAGGAGTTCATCAACCCCAAACCGCTATTACAAGAAATGTTAGAGGAACAAAGGGAGGAGGAGGTGGAGGAGGAAGAAGAGGAGAAGGAGGAGGGGGGAGGGGGTGTAGAGAAAGAAGAGATCAAAAATATGAAAAATAAAATGTTGGTAACTGAAAGACTGGAATGATTCCATTTTTCTGAGTGATCCCAAGATGAATTGTACGAAAAGTTCCCCAAAGGCCAGTGGTCAAGAACAATGCCTTACCACCTGGCCAAACCGGCCAAGCCAGCTAATCGGTGGGCCCATAAGGCACCCCCACCCTTATTTCCTCCTGCACATATTCTGATTACTGCACCTGGCACCTTCTGCACTCCCTACCTTCTGCACTCGGCCCTTTCTGCACACGGCCCCTTCTATACGCAGCCCCAACTGCACACGACCCCCTTTTGCACGCGGACCCAACAACCTACCACCCAATCCCTTTAAAGGTCAACCTAACCCCCCAATCAGGTAACGCCAAGGCATCTCCCCAAGGCTTGCAGTTCTGCCCTTTAAATTAGGTCCCAGCCCCTCGGTCGGGGCTCCTCTCAACCACTGCTGCGTCAGTGAACGAGGGGGTCCAAACTTGAGTTTGTCAATAAACTCCCTTTTGCGCTTGCATCGGTGTCAGTTTCCTTCTTGGCTCATGGAGTTCCAAACCAGGGCATTACAGTGATGAACTCCTTTTATAATATTGTTCTTTTGTTCTCAAAGAAAGTAATCCAACCACTTCGGTGACCTACATGATACCTCTTCTAAAATGCATGTGAGCAATTTTTTCATTGATTGTGGGTTGTACAAAAGAACATTCCCATAAGGATTTAGAGAACATTTTCAGCCTTGGAAAATAAGAGAGAAAAGCGCTGTTAGTAAAGGGAAATAGGCTAAAAATTTTTGCAAAGGGTTTACTCAGATGTGCCAAGATTCAGGCTTTCCCACTCCTCCTCATATCTATTGCCCAATAATATTCTTCATGTTCTATGCTCAGTTGTAACAGGTAAATTACCTTTTCTAGAATCAAAGATTAATTAGCTTGAGAAGAAGAACTAACTCAATAGGACACTTGCCTTCCTCCAGTTACTTCCATAAAGATCAGATCACTACGGTATAGCTGTATTTTTCTCTACTGAGTTACAGAAATTTATCTATTTTAAATACATATTTGTCTTTATGATTAAATTGAAAAGATCATTCAAATTATTATTTGTCTATACGTCCATCTTTCTATCTGTTCACCCAATTATTTGTGTCAAGACAATAGTTATTGTAGCCTGGCTTTACTGCTAACTGATAAATAAAATGCAATATTTAAATGTCTCATTATTGAACTATATATCATATATAAATTGCTATAAAATTATCTGCAGCTATCATAGTGATGACATTTTAGTAAATTAAACATTTAAGCATATATCTCCTTAAAATATAATATTTTAATTATTATTAATTATAATCTTACTTTTATATTCTTTTACTCAAAATAAAAGTATCTTTTAATACTACTTTTAGGAAAAACAAAAAGATGAAAATTTTTGAGAGTTAGGTTTAATTTCAAAAGCTTATAAAATTTATATTTATTTTCACCCTTTCCTATTGCTAGCTCAAAGTAATAAAATAAGAAAGGACATAATGAACACAAAATTATGTTGATAAAATTTGATTTTGGATACATCTGTATTTTTAAATATTGTCTTCATTAGTATCACTATTTTTAGCTCAATCTAATTCTTTAGAGCCGTTGTGTCTCCAATGAACTTAAACTACAAAGAATTTATGCTTTTCTCTCTATCCCTACATTTTAATGATGAGTGAACAAGAAAGAGAGGACATCTTTAGTTGTGCTCAATGTTGTAACTTCTTTTTAATTTCTAAAAGAAGAATGACAATATTTTCAATGACATGTTATTTAGATGTGACAAGTTAATTTTACAACTTTTAAATGTATTAAACTTTTATAAACTTAATTGGGCAAGACAACTCCTAATTGAGCACAAAATCAAAACTGGTTCAGATGCTGGATGAAATTACTGTTGTCTTTTTGTTGTTAGGGCACAAAGATAATTTTCTTCCCACCTTCTAAGTTCTTTTGCTAGGCTAATAATCAAATTAACATGAGACAGATTAACAGGAGAAAGTAGACAAATTTAATAGATATGTACATACGGGGATACCATAGAAAAAATATAATACCCAAAGACAAATCAGGCAATTGAGGCTTACATGCCAGTTAGGCGGTAAAGAGAAAAAGAAGTTGTGCTTTGGGATTTAAAAGGGCAAAAAGGGAAATCACATGAAATGGAAAAGCAAACGACTGGTAAATAAATGTTTACTGGCTATTTTTAACATTGGGATACAGACAGGACTTTGATCAAATGAGCTTTACTAGGTTCTCTATCACACACTAGTTCATCTTAAACTACAGTTATCTTTGATGGTAGATATCTGTATGATGAACCCTTCCTGGAGCAGTTTCTTTATCTAAATTCCTTTTAAGCAGTTGAGGGGAAGGTCAAAGTATTTTCCTGACTCTTTTGTTGTTTAAAAATACCAGCTTAAAATAATGAATATACCTAAAGGCATATTTTGGGATGGCAAAAGCTATTTTCCCTCACTGTCTTAAGAGACAAATAAATTTTTTCTAAGCTGAATAAGATTAAGCATTATAGATCCATTGTGTTAGTCCTATATATAACAATAAAATATTTTTACCTATTGTTTCATACCTCAAAATTGATTCTCTGTATAGATGTAAATACATTGCTGTTGAGAAGAACAATAACAAGGAAGATATGGCATAAATATAAAACAAATAACCAGATGGCAGGTTATACAAAACCTTATATATCTATATTTAAATTGAATGTAAATAATTTAAGGCAATTCCATTAACAGTATTTATTTTACGGTCATCCAATTTTTTAATTTAAATGATCTTTATTTGTGAATATGCTAGTGCAAGGATTCAGAATTAATTGCCCCCAAATGTGGCACTCTGGCATGTAGAGTATTTCAAACTGAAACCAATTAAAGCCCAGGAGACTCAGGAAAAATCTTTTATCTTCTCCCTAACTGCCCAAAAGAATTTAGAAAAAAGACTTCTTCACAAAGGGAACTGTAATTACAGATGACCATAGTTTTTTTCTGAACTACACATGGTATGGAGAAATCTAGAAAGGGCCATTTGATTAAAGTCCTTTCTGTGTCCCATTGTTTCAAGATGGCCCAGTAAATGTTTATTTAATAAACAATAACTTTTCATCTCCCTGTGAATTGCCTTCTTCCTCTTTAGTTCTAAATAATCTATCTATCTATATCTATCTATCTATCTATCTATCTATCTATCTATCTATCTATCTATCTACCTATCTATCATCTATCTTTCTATCTAGCTATATCATTTTGCCTTACTGTGTTTGAAATTTTCATGCTTAAGTGAATTCCCAAGGTGCTAGTATTAAAATTTATTTATTTTTTCTTAATCTGTTGTATATCATTTGAATTATTCGATTGGCCAGAATTACTAAGAAAGCCAGGGGGACTGTTTCCCCATCATGACACTAGTAAAACCTGATAAATAAAATTAGCATTTAAAATATAAATAAAATAAAATTGCCTCAGAAAAAGTGGAAACTAAATGTAATTTTATTAATTTAAGTACCACTAAAGTGGATGATCTTGAAATGACTTAATCTCTGAAATTAGAAATTACATTATAGTGTGTTTACTTTTTATATTTTACTCAACATTCATTTTTCTACTTAACAAATATTTTTGAGTACTTATTATGTGCCAGACACTATACAAATGCTATTGAAAAACCAAAATGTACACATACATATGTGTGTATATATGTGTGTGTGTGTGTGTGTATAGAGAGAGAGAGAGAGAGACAGAGAGACAGAGAGACAGAGAGACGGAGAGAGAGAGACGGAGAGAGAGAGAGACAGAGACAGAGAGACGAGAGAGAGAGACACACACACACACACACAGAGAGAGAGAGAGAGAGAGAGAGAGAGAGAGAGAGAGAGAGAAATATAAGGGAGATTAAGAGTGAGTGGAAGGGAAGCAGAGATCAATTTGGACAAGGTAGGCCTCAGTATAACTGTAACATTTGAGCAGACATAAAAAGGTATGAAAATTAGCAAGGCAAATATCTGGGAGAGAAACATTCTACCTAGTGCAAATGTTCTAAGATATGAATGTATCTGGCCTGGTCAAGAAGCAGCAAGAAGACACAGATTGGGAAGCATGAGAGACAATGAAAGTTTTGTCTTTATTTTTAATAAAATGAGATACCACAGTGTTTTAAACAGAGGAGAGCCTGATTTGATATATATGTTTAAGAATATAGCTGAGGAAGGATGGAAACAGAGGTGAGTTAGGAGGGTATCGAGGTGGTCCAGATCAGAGATGATAAGGACACAGATGAGGATATGATAATGATGATGAAAAGAAGTGATTAGATCTTGACTATATTTTAAAGATGCAACCAACAGGATTTCCTGATGAACTTGATTTGGGTTGTGACAAAAAGAAGATGAAAAAAATGTCTCCAAAGTTTTTGGTCTGAGCAAATGAAAAAATGAATTTCCCATTAAACATTATGTGAAAGGCTGTTCTTGTAGCAGTTTAAAAGGTTAAAAGTTCAGAAGGTTAGCTTTGGACAAGTTGAGTTTTGATATTTCTTAGGGATCTGAGTGGAAATATCAAGTAGATAATTGGATATTCAGGTTTAAATTTTGAGAGAAACTTCTTTGATGGAAATATAAATTTTGTTATCAGCCAGGTTATAGTGATAGTCAAAGCCAGGAACATAGAAGAGATTACAAAGTGAGTGAGTAAAGATAGAGAAACTGATCAGGGAGTGAATTCTGAGACACATCAACTTCAGATTAAAATAAATAATAATATTATGAACTTGAATTTATCCTCCAAATCTCAGTTATTTTTATTTTTCCATTGTGCTCAAAATACACAATCTAGTACAAATATATTTAAAGAATTATAGGTATAATTTCATCACGTGTTTTCTTAATTTCTAGATAAAGCTTAGTGATGGCTTTTAGCAAAAATAAATCAAATTAAAACATAATTTCCCATTCTACTTACTGGATTTTTATTTTTGTTTTTGGAATACATTTGGTTTACAGTTCTTTATCAATGTTTGCAAAAGATAAGACTATCAAATGGCATTTGCAAAAAAGTCTAAATTTACGTTTAGATTGAAAAAGAAAATAAAAATATGAAATCAAAGATAATTATGTTTAGTAAGAAAATAAAGTAAATGCATTTTAGTTGTTTAGCATTTAAGTTTTTTTTCTTTGCTGAAATTCTATTAAGTGCATTAATCGTCTGTTTCCAAAATTTTGGCTGGTTCAAGTAAAAACATCAGATACACAATCTGCTTGCAACCGTTTTTTTTTTTTTTTTTATATAGAAAAAATATATAACACTTTCCATTATATTATACATGCTTTTCAAATCCTAATTGAAAACTTATGTTTTTAATCTTTCTTTATGTATAGCATTATAATTATTTATTTAAAGTTAGAATTTTACTTTTAAGCTCTGGAATCTCATCTAAATTTTTTTAAAAACTAAGTCAGCTCATGACAAATTCAAACTTGTTTTGTAACACTTTAGTTCAACACATTCAACATGAATTGTGAAGTTGATAAAGGTGATATTAATATTTATATAATTACTTTCAATATTTTTTCTAGAGACAGGATTACATCCATTGTATTTTTACCTACCAAAGTATACATATTCATATGCATAAATGTGTAATCCTTCCCAGTCACATCCCTTTCCTCCACAGAAGTAAGTAATTTCCTGATATTTTGCTTCAGTCCTTTGCTTCTCCTGCTTTTTAAAATACAAATAAATATTTCGTTAAATATTATATTGCTTTCATTTGTTTGAAAATTTGTGCCAATATTAGATAAGTGATAAACAAGATGTGTCCATATTCTGGGCATATGTTAGTAATCCCTTTCTTTCATTTATTTTCCATATAATCTTTGTCAGGTTTCTCAGGCCAGCATTTTTTCTTCCTGTGCTAATAAGTAAAATTCAAACATCTGTCCTTGAAAAATTGCAGATTCTGCTAACACTTCACTAAAAAAGGCTTCACAATATAGAGAGAAAACATCTTTTCCTTTAGCTATAAGAAAAGTAAATCATATTTAGCATCATAAACCTGTCTTTATAATGCTTATTACAAAGTATTTTCCAAATTAAGACCTGTAAAAATAATTCATAATTTTAAGGACTTTCTAATTGATTTTATTAAATATTTAAATAATAATAATAATTATTATTATTAAATTGAGGTATCATTCAGGGTCCAATTAGGAAGCCCAAGGATGTTTAAAAGAAATCCATCAATGATTTAAATCATTCCTCTGCTAGCAAAATTGGGAAACTGTTACTGCTCAGGAGAGTAACAGGCAGCAAGGGAGAGGAAATGGAGAGGGAGCTACAGCTGTAAGCACAACTGAAATTATGACCTTCGGCAGTGGTGCTTCATTCTTATCAATCTGCATTTTGACAAGAATAGAGCCATGACATTAAATACACTAATTTTACTGCCCTCCCATTCTCTTATTTTGTGCCAGTGCATTGTAATTTTTTGAACCTAATACAAGTTAGGGAGTAAAGTAGCCACACAGTTCAAACTTCTGGAGGGTAGAATGGTAGAAGGTATATCTAGATGGGCAAAGAGGGATTATCCGAGAAAAGTGGTAATGTTTATTTAAAGATATAAATATATGTGAATTCTTTATATTAAATTCTAGCAATTTATTCAGCCAAATTCTCAAGATCCATGGATATAATTTTATATTCCATTACAAAGCAGCAGTTTCAAAAATGTTTCCTCTACTATAGAATACAAGTTGCTATTTTCTAGCCTACAGCAGTTTTATTGCTACTTTCCCAAGCTCCATGAACAATTTTCTCACTGTTTTTCCACATTTCACCAACTCCTAAACCCTAAATGAATACAACATGTTTAAGGTCTTAGGTTTTTGTCACAGCAACTTTGTAACAAAATTTAGGTCATAATTTCTAAATAACAATTCATGTCTCAGTTAAATTTTTCTGTCTAAGAAAAAATCTAAAACTTAAAAATTTCAAAAATATATTTGGCTTAATAAACTTATTGACTTAAAAAGCTAATTATTTTATTTAGCTAATGATTCTTCTAGTGGCAAAGTGGTTCTTTTGGTCTGAGTTCAAATGACTTCTATAGATAGCTGGCCAGTAGGCTAGATAATCTAAAAATGACTACCCTGATATTTCTGGAAGTTATTACATTGTGACACAGGATACATGCTTTTTTCTTCCACGTAGTCCCTCACCTACTAGTACACTGTTATGGGCTTGTTCGTATGGTTCTCTTATGATTTCAAGTATAACAATCAAAGATAATCTCCAGTGTGCTAGTTGTTTCATGTCCCTGCTTACATTATATTTCTTTTCATCCACTCTTAAAATCAGGTCACATGCCAAGTCCAAAGGGTAAAGGAATGGATCCCACTTCCCGAAGGAGAGGAAACCTTTGCTAGCTCAAATCATACATGCTATCAGAATTAGAAATAGATATGTTATTTTAAGCCCTTGGAATACTGGCATTGTTACTATAGGATATGTAGCCTAGCCTAATCTAGCCTAGCCTGACTAATAGGAATAATGGCAGAAAGAATCATTGGAAGTGAGGTTGCCATATCAGAAGCCTAATTATGTGGCATTAAGGACCAGATGATGGCTAATCATGAAATTTAGATGTGAGAATAAAAAGATAGTATGCCCCAAGGAAGCACATGGTCCCAGCACTATAACCAACACAAAAGGGCCAAAATGGCCACAAAAGGGCAAAAAGGCTACAAAAGATAACCAAAAGGAGAGAGAACCCAGAAGGGCAAAAAAAGGGAGCTCAAAAGGGCAAAAGGAAGGAGAACACAGAAAGTCAAAAGGACTCTGAAGCAGGAATGTCTGCCTTATGTTTGTGCCATGATGGGTGGTTTCAAAGGCATTCCTAGATGCTTAGCAAGTGATGTCATTTTGATTGACACCTGGCTGCTATAACTTTGCCTAGTGCTCATGTACATACCCGGATTTCTACTACCATTGAGGTATTCTTTGGTTGGTCTCTAGGCTGGGCTCCTATTCCTTTGTTCCCATTGTCCCTTATATCTGACTAGCTACCTAACAACTTAAACAACAAATTTATTTTCTCACATACCTGCAAGACAGAAGTCCAAGAACAAAGTTTGAGTCTATTTGGTTTCTGATATAGGCTCTCATTCTAATTTGCAAACTCCTTACCGTGTTATGCCCTTACATGGTTTTTGTTGAGAGCAGAGAGAGATAGATGACGATCTTTCTGGTGTCTCTTCCCATAAGAACACTGATTTTATCAGATCAGGCTCTATATTTATGATTTTGTTTAAGCCAAATTACTTATTAAAGGATCCTTCTCCAAATATAGCCACAGTGGGGATTAAGGCTTCGATATATGAATTTGGAGGACACATGAACATTCAGTCCATAATAGCCTCCAAGACTGCAGAGTCAGAGACCATGGAGAAAAATGAACAAAGGAGCCAAGAGCAGAATAAATGCTTAATGAAGAAACAAATATTATTTCCAGGAAACGGTCTTACAATATAACTCTCACAATTTCACAAATGTTTTTAACAGTTGGGTTATCCAAGTTTCAATCACTATGTAAAGTATATGAGGAACAGAAGCTTATCATGTGCTCTGGGCCAGAGGAGACATTTCCAGAATCTTACAGATACAATCTCCCATCATCTAAAACTGCATACTTAGCATAGAAAATTTTGTGTTTTGTTCCCTTATGAAGGGTTTGATTTTGTTTCATTTAGGGAAAGAAAGGAGCAAAGAAATATTTGGAAATCAGAAGAAAATGTTAAGAAAGTAATATATATACCAAGTATTCTATTTGTTCATTCACATTTCCCAGCCCCCTTCCAGGTAGGCATGGCTATGTGACTAGTTCTAGCCGATGATCTGTATTTAGAACAAATGTATGCCAGGCCAAGCACTGAAGCTATCTTTTCCCTGTTTTGAGAAGATTGCCTGTTACTTGCGGTGCCACTGTGGAAGCTAAAAATTACATAACTTTTTTTCCCACCTTCTAAGTTTTTCTAGATGGGCTAATAATCAAATTAACAAAAACAAATTAATAGGAGAAGATGTACATGCCAGGGGTTTCGTAAGGCATGAAATCTAAAGAGATCTTTGGCTGTTAAGGTTTATATGCCATTATGGACAAAAGAGAAGAAGAGAGGGGTCTGAGATTTCAAAGAAGTAAGTGATTCTTCTTACTTACATGGGTAGGAGAAAGAGAAAATTTAGGAAACCAATTCTTATGGAGCCATTCTGAAACAATGGAACACAGAAGGAAACAAACTGCTAGATTTCTTCCTGTTTGTCACATGTGCTAATTCTTATGTGCTAAGGTAAATATGCTAAGGTGATTTTGTTAAGGTTTTCTTCCTGAACCTGGTTTTTCTGTACAAATTTTTTTAGGCAGGAAGGGGATAGTTGAAGGTTCTTTCTGTCTTTTGTTTCTTAATAACCAGCTTAAATCAGTATCTTAAAAGAAACATTTTAGGGTGGCAAAACTTTGAATCCCCCTCACAGCTACGTGGAGTCTCTAAAAGCCTGAGGCCCTGCGTGGCTGTTTGGAACTGAGTCCCCACATCCAACCAAGTAGAACAAGAAGGGTGAGAAAAAATGTTTACCTGTCAAGTCACTGAAGGCCTGAGGTTGCATAATACGAGAGTACATCATATCTGTTTGACCCATCTAATGTAATTAACTTTTACTAAAAATTAAAAAAAAATGTTTTCAAAATAAAAAATTATGCAATCCTACTTTTCTTACTGCAATGAAATAAAACTGTATATTAACAAGAATTAACATGAAAATTTTAAATGGAAATTTGTAAATATCTATCCTGAAATTATACAGGAAATCAATCTAAATCTGCAAATTAAACTAAAATGAGTAGAAGGAATAAGTAATAACTATATATTGAAATGTATCAGAGGCAAAGTAGCCCTCAGAAAAGTATAAGGATTAAAAAAATTAGAAAATAATATAAAAGGATAGATCAGTTAACAATAAACTAATGTTATGTATGATATAAAAATTTAAAGAATATATATTTATATAAATGATAATATTGAAAAATATGATGTTCAATTTCAGTTGTAATCCAGGAAAGGCTAATTGACAAAACAATGTGATATTTTAAAATTACTTTCTGGAAAAACTATAAAGATTTTTAATGTCACAAAAAGCAAGAGGGTATCAATTCAGCAAACATTCTTTGAGTTGACAATGTGCCTGGCATTTGGAATACAGTAGTGAAGAATAAAGAAAAAAAAAAATAAGAGCAAAAAAATCTTCACCCTCATGAAGTGAATGCAATTATATTTATGGTTGTTAGAAGGTGAAAAATGTTATGAAGACAAATAATATAAGAAAGTAGAAGGAATCACTAATGACAAAATGACAAATTATAATTTTGAAATGTCCAGGGGCAATGCTGACAATAATTTTTTGCTTTGGCCTTTCAGAAGAATTGCTGGCTGCTGGGGCATGAGAGCAAAATTTGAAGACCTATTGCTAGGCCAAGAGTTTACTTTGTGGTTGCTGGGTCATGAAGCTCCTTAGGGAAAAGCAAGTTAACTGGGGAAGTATAAGAACTGGGGGTAAATGTTACTTACCAAACAAGTATACAAATTATTTCTATATTTTAGGAACTGGTCTGATATCAGAACATACTATCTTAATATCAGTTTAGTACTGAACTTTTAAAAGATCTAAGATCTTATACTATAGAAATAATTCAATGTGCACAAAATCAAACACACTACAATTTTATTTATTTATATCCTGAATATAACATGCATACACAAACATATTTTCACTTACTCACAACATATATCCAAATAAACTTTTACACAGACAAACATATAAACATACACTGTTGATTATAAAAGTATACACAAAACTGAAAATAATAACTGATTATGGGTGATAAAGGAGAATATAAAAGACAACTTAAATTTTTAACTTGTAATTCCAACCCATGCATTTTTATAAGGAGAATGCAATCATTCTTGTATTGCTTCCACCATTGAAAATAAAAACCTTTGTTGCATACATTTAATATGCTGACTCCTCTCTTGAGAGGAAAACCAATTAAGCAAATCCATAATTTAAAATCAAGCCAAATGAATAAATATTTTCTTGATATTTTGTTACTAGAACTTCATAGAATATTCATAGAAGGGAGAAACGGCTGAACATAAATTTGCTGCCAAGTGGCTGCTTTTGCCACATGTCAATGTCACTTCATTCTTGGTTGTTTTGTTTTGGATGCAGGCAGTGGTTCTGAAGCTCATCAAACACAATGAACATCTGCTCTTCCAAGTGTAGAAAATCCTGCAGAGATTGAATTGCATTTTGCTGACAAACATTTTATGCAATATATCTTAAATACTATCTTGACTATGATGTGACATATTTTCAGGACATATTCTACATTTGTCTCATTTTCTTTTTTCATTTTATAACTGTCATTAACCTGTAGGAGCTCAATATGTGATATGTAAAAGATTTGAAAATGAAAATAGATCAGTTGTCTTTGTTCTGATGGACATTGTTTTTGTAGTTATGGTTATTATTACTATTTATTTGCTTTTTGGAGATTTACTGTGTGTTTGAAGTAATATATATATAATATTAGAAATATAATAATGCAATAGATTTTGAATTGCTTACTATTATGCATTGTGAAATTCTTTGTCACTTAACCTTTCTGTGCATTAAATTTCTTACTTTCTTACTTTCTTGTTTATAAAGTAGAAGCAAATGACAAGCAAGAAGGAAAATTCTCTTTAAAACATTGTAGGATTTTATCAATAAGGAAATTGAAGATCTTGGAAATGGAAAATCTTAGAAACAGGAAGATTCGCCCATAATTACACAAGCAATTTTTGAAATGAGAGAGGAGTCCAGACCCAAATGTATGTGCTTAATTTATCAATATCTCTCTTTTACAGAAGTAAAGTTAGTTCATTGTCAAAGATTATGTTGTGATAAAATAAAACCAAAGATATAGTTCCATAAAATATGATGGTCATAAATGCTATTTAAAAGAAATTTGTGATCATTTTCCCTCTAGACACAGAAAAGCAATTCAGTGCTCCTGAAGCTAGCTGTGCTTTGATAAATAAAGCATGGGTGAGAACATGCAAATTGTTTACTTTTGTTTGAAAATGTTGAACCTAGAAACAATTTACTATGTGTACTTCTTCCTGGCTCAGCAAACATAGAAACCCAATGATTGAGCCTATTTAGTCTGGGCCCCTGGGTGAAGACAAAATAGAGTAGAGCTCCCAGCCAATTCACGATGGCACTTGTCATTTGAGGTATTAATGTTGATTTAGTCAGCCACTGAAGAAGCGGGGTTGTTTTATCATATCACAGCCTGTCCTGACAGATACACATAGGTTTGCTTGCTTCATATATCTGCCCTGGAAGATAAATGATTTAATATAAGATTTTAGGCATAGGTCTCATTAGTTATGCCATGAAACTGTACAAGGTCATGAGTAACTTCTAGACACTTCACTTGAAATTCTAATGTGTTTTAACAGAATTTGAACCCAAAGATTATTGGGCCTTCTGCCCTTGTCTAATGACACATTTATCCATTGCACTACTAGTTATATTTAGATCATAATTTCCTCTTTAATTTCATCAAGTCTTTTTGTTTGCAAAAGTGATATTTTTGTTAGTTTTGCTAGCAAATGCCAAGCACAAAAGGCCCATTTCAAATCATCTAAAATTTTATTGATTAGGAAAATGAATAATTTTATTGCTGAGAAAACTGAAGTTTTATAGAAAGACTATCGGAAGATAGTCTTTTGCCTATCTTGCCCTTACATTTCACTGTTTGTTGTTGTTGTTTTTTTTAATGTATAATTCTAGGATTAATGATAGGCAAAACTTTAAAGAGACAAAGGACTTGATACTTTGTTAGTCAATTGGTATCAAAAGTTATTAATGAAACATCTTATGCCAGTCATAGTCTTACTAATTTGAAGGTGAATTATATTATTAAACATTTTAGCTTTTTTCTTATTTTTTTGTGAACTATCATGAGTATATATCTAGATATGTGTGTATTTAAAATAATTTTCTGCTTGACATTGGTGGACCATCTAAATGTGAAAATAAATTCTAGTCAGGTATATTTTCAATTATAGTTTACTGCATTAAATTCTCTCTGCTTTCTCCTCTTGACAATCCTATTATGTAAATGTTCAAACTTTTGGTTTTGTGCTCTATATCTTTAAACTTTTCAATTACATTTTATATTTTTTTATTTATTTTTGAAACTTTTGGGAGATTTTTACATTTTAAATTGCAGTTTACTCTATGTACATTCTCTTATCTAGGCATTCTATTGAAGTTTTAACTATAGAAATTACATTTTAATTTATAATTATTTCTTATTTTATGATTGCTTGGAAAATAGTTTTCAGAAAACTTAGTTATAATTATTTTTTAAAAAAATACTCTTGATTCTTATTATAATACTGACTACATAGAATTATGTTTTGTCCTCTGACTCATAGATCAGATTTTGATAGGAGTAGTTGTCCTCATTGTTTATTGTAAACTTTAATATTGTTTATGCTTCTTAAATATTAGTCTTTTATTGTGTTTTTATATTTAAAAGCAAAACTATGAGAAGTAATATATTTTCTTTATAGTTGTTCTAGTCTGTTTATTCTTCTGAATTAGCTGCCTCTGGTCTTCCTCTGAGCATGTGTGGTATGTCATGAGCAGACTAAAATAAAATGGGATTTAGTTGGACTGTCTTAGGGTAATGTTACATTGCTGAATTAAGGGATATTTAGAGTTTTTTTTTTTTAATCTGTTACCCCTATAGAGGTTTCTAGTGACACTTGACCATACTCTGCTTTTTAACCATATGAAGTCTCCATGCAAATATTTTGTTGTGGTTAAAAACTAATTTTCACAGTGTGAACCTGAAAGCAAATGCTGTGTGTTTTTGTTTTTGTTTTGTTTTTTTTGTATTGGAAGAAAGAGGTGATCTAATCCCAGTCTTGGGCAGCTGTCCATTATTTATTTAACTATGCTAACGATTCTCAGATTTTTTGGTATTAGGAGTCATTTCTACTCTTAATTATGTGCTCATCTCTTCTAGTATTACCATATTAATAGTTAAAACTGAAAAATGGTTAAAACCCAAGAATATACAAACATAAATTCTATCAGCCTTTAGAACAATTACGCCATTCCATTGTGTAGTCTCTGAGAAGTTTTTCACCATACATTATGACAGAATGAGAATGAAAAAAAACAATGATAATACTAGAAGTTTATATTATAACAAAAATAGCCCATGGACCAGTTTGTATGTCACTGAACTGTTATAAAGTGTCTTAGCTATGGTAAACAATTCTTGGACATAATATAACATATAATTTGCACATATTCTTTCTTCACTGCTTTTGCTAGAATTTAATCTAAAGAGTTATAAGTTACCACTGAGAGGTAGCTGGTGACATAGGCTACCTCTTCCTATCCTGTTTTGTTTTATTCCTGACCGAAAAGTTGTACCTTATATTTGTTCACTCTGAACTTAGACTCTTGTTGGAAAAATGATGGTTAATTCTGGAGCAATTTTTTGCTTGGGTTTGAGTTTTCACTTCTCTATACATTCCAACAGTGTCATCACCTCTGCTTACTGTTTCTTTGTAGTTAGCTAACTTTTCTCATCCTCAGCCCCTGGCAAACACAGATCTGCCATCACTATTTTATTTTGTCTGTTTTTAGAAGTTAAATGCATTCACATAGTTCAAGTGGTTTGTGACTGGTTTCTCTCACTTAGCATAATGCTTTTTGAATTCTTGCATGTTGTGTATATTAGTAATTTGTTGCTTGCTATTGCTTAATAGTTGGACCTATTTTATTGCTTGTTCACAGACATTTTACTTGTTCATCAATTTTTATTATTCTGAACACAGCTGTAGTGAATATTTTGTACTTGTCTTAATGTGGAAAGGTTATCATTTAACTAATTGGTTTTTAAATATATTACTTGATTATTATTTTGATCTTGAAATGATTTGCCATCTGCTGCAAACGTAAATCAATTTTTCACTTCAATAAGGTGACAGAAGATGAAATAGTGGTATTAAATATATTGATCTGAAACAGAAAGTTTGATACAAGGTCACTTGAAATGAAGGAATTATATTCAGGGCATTTTGAAAAATTTCAAAGGTATTGAGAACATTTTATATTATAAGGTGTCACAACACAAAGCAGAACTTTTAAATAAATTGGTTTGTTATAGGTTCTTGTGTCTTAAAATTGGTACTAGGCTAAAGTAATCAAACTTTTGACTTTAAAAAAAATGTCATAGGTCTTAGAGAATATTTTAATATCTAGTATAGAATTATTTCTAAATGTTTCGGAAAATATCGGGCTTTATTAAAACTAGCGAATTTCTTAGTCTTTGATTTTCATAGCCTTTCTCATTTTACAAAGTAGTTAATTTTACTCATTCAAAAATATTTACTGAGTATTATTATGTGTTAAGTAGTAGTATAGATTCAAAGGTCAGAAAGAAGAGATGTAAATATGCATGGAATATTTCACAGTCAGCTTAAGACATAGCTTCATCTGTGTTCCTGTAAGCATGGACATACTGACACAAAATAGTTTTTAAATATCCATTTTTAATTATGGTCATTTCGCTTCCTAGCCAGTTTTGGGGAAGGTTCTCTACTCACCACTTGCAACTTGCCTCCCCGGTGGAATTTTACATGTGTGGTATAACTCTGTTCTCTGAGTGAAACATTTTACTTTTCCTTGTGGTTGGTCAACAACAGTCTCCATTAGTGCTGAGACCTCTGAACTCTGAAAATCTTCAGTCATAGCCTATTTTTCCAAGTAAAAAGTTATTTTTAACAATTACTTTTCTACCAGAGACAACCTACCTACAAATTAAAACACTGGCCAATTTTTTTTTTTTAATCAGAAAATGTTCTTTATTTTTGTTAACAATATGCCAACCAATTATGGAGCTCTAAAAACTAGAAAATGATGAGTAAATATGAATTGAGTTGTTAAATAAATAGAAAATAAATAAATGAATGAAAAAATAAACGAAAAAATTATTCTTTATGTTTGGGGCAAAATTGTTCTTTTTATTATTTCTTAGGTTTCTATTTTCCCATTAGGATATTTAATTATATAATTTTAAGAAACTTATAAGAATATGGAAAATATGAACAAATAGAGGAAACTTCACAAAACAAAAAAATAAACCAGATCCAGGACCACTAGAATATAGAATGCAGTGGGATGCCCAAGGAAGGTGATATTACTGGCTAGGGAAACAAGAAAGTCTTTCTATGCTTAAAAATGCAATGGTTCAAAAAGATAAAGTTTAATCTTTTACTAAATAATATTTACACCAATTTATTCTTCATATATTCAGAAGTTTTTATGGACCTAGAAACTAGATCACTTATCCAATTCTAGTTAACAGTATATTATTACAATAGTAAGATCTATTTTGATTCTGAATATAGTCTGTGGGAGGACTTTGGGATTGACATCTCATATATAAAATATGCATAGAAAGTTCTGACTAGAAATCTAGATAATGCCTTAAAAATTCTAGAAAAAGAAATATAAAAGAATAAAATCTCCTTTTCTCTCAAATATGCATAGTATTATAAAAGTCACATTTAAATATGTCATAAAATAACCTCTTGCCATTTTGGCGGGGAGGAATTAATGCTGTTGCTTTGGAAATCATTGGAAGTCATTTTAGCAAAAATATTACTATAACACAGGAGCTTCAGGCCAGGAACCTGCAACTGGGCTTTTTATATTCCTTAGGAACCATCAGGAAGACCAGAGGAGTGAGACATGCCATTTATTTATTCATGATGCAATGAAGTTTTAGCACTTGTTCTGTTGGAGTTGCAGGGAAAGGCATCCAGCCAAGAACAGGCAACACTTCACATGTGAGCAGAGTGGGGTGGGGGGAGGGGGCGGGGGGCGGGTTACCGCAACAAAGGTAGCAAGTGTCTTTACCAGACAGATGGGAACAGAACCAGCTGTTTAACCAGTGTTTTAGAGCACAGTGGATCAGTTGCAACATGGAGCAGAGCTGGTAGATAACATCCATGAGAACAGATGAAGGGACAGATAGTACCCATGAAAACAGTGGAAAATGTCCTTGGAGGCAAGCACATTCTTTGTTCACTGTCCTCTTGTAGCTAAAGATCAAACAATCCTCTTGTATTCTGGTACATGGAGGAGCTGTGTTTGAATCAGCTCCACAATTAATAGTGCTTTTTACCAAAATTTCTTGAAGAAGCTTTTGAGAACTTGCTCCCAGGAGATATGCCATAAGTTTTGGCTCATATGAACTTTTATAAAAATTCGCAACAGTTTGGGACATTTCTTAAATCAACATTTACTTGGTGCGGTGTTAGCAGAATTCCGAAGAAGCCCACGCAGGAGCACCCTGCGAACCTAGACCAGGTGCTAGATATAAACTAGGGATCCTCGGCTCCCTGCTTCACATCACATGAATCTGGGTGAGTCTTCTTTGGAACTTGGAGCCTCCTTACTTTAAGTAATAGGCCATGGCTTTATTTGGGTGTTCTAGAAAAATTTCAAGATGGATAAAGGTTGAGATAACTCTGGGGGGAGTGGATGTGTTGCTGCTTTTTATTTCAACTTTTTATTGGATTGCATATTGAGAATCAGAACAAAATCTTTGATGGTTAAATGAGAGCCTGAACTCTCTTTAGCTCTGAAAAATAAAAGACACCTGCTTTCCCCATCACAAATAGCCAATAGAGTTAATTATAATTCATCCAGCACCAGAGAAACCAAGTGGGAACCCTGGGGAGAAGGGCAGGGAGCCCTGCAATAGGTTCACCTGGAGAGAGAGAGAGGACCCTGTGCCCTGGAAATTATTATGGTTCTGGTAGCTTTTGCTAAGCTCTCTGCTTGGGTATTCTTAGTGACTAAGAATCTTCGAAGGATGGTCTGGTCTGAGGAAAAAGTTCCTCTAGGGCATGGGCAATCTTATAGGGATAGCCACTGCATTTGGTTCTTCTGGAGACATGAACATAAAAGTTGGTTTTCTTAGAAATTTGTTCAGACTCTGCAGAACTCAAAATTAACATGGAAAATTATGCCCTTGTGGCCAAAAACCACAACAGCCTCCCATTAATACTAACATGACCAAGATGAAGAACCTTTGCTACTTCTAAATTAATTTTTGTGTGCGCAATTAGAAAAAGCCAATATAAACAGATACAAATGAAAAAAAAATATTAGAGACTTTTCAGAACTTAAAAATGCCTTCTCCCTAAGAATAAGTAAAACTATGTAAAATGATTTTCAAAATAGAGACAGAAGAGAGGTAGGAGAGAGAGAGAGAAAGAAATTGATTTAGATAAATAGATGTACTTATGATTTCATTTAGATGTTAACCCAATTATTTGAGGTATTAAAAATGTCTGTCCTTATTTTTTTAAAAAAGGAGAGATCATCTGGAACTTGAATTTTAAATGACACATGTAAATTGTAAATGCCTCCAAAACAAATCTTAGATCTACTGTTCTCTGTGTCTGCATATGTTTATGTATGTATGGTATAAATGTGAGTTAATATTCTACCTCTGAATGGCATTAAAATTAATTTAAAGGGAAGCACTTATAAGGATTGAGTATTCAAAAATTTTCAGAAATATATAAACTAACCAAAATGTTTTTCAAGTTCATGCGGTCTAAGATTAATCTTTGGTAAATAAAAGCTTGTTTAAGTTTGTTGATTTATATAAAACAAACATATCTTTATTTTACCTTGGTTTTACAAAAATAAGTGTGGATTAATAACTAATTTTGATGTCTATGAAATATGTTTTTAGTTTATAAAATGTCTTCATAATCTGCTGAGCTAAAGAACGTTAATTGCTTACTTCTTAGTTTTATTAGAAATTGAAGTTTTATGGGTTAAAATTGTTACTGCAGACTCAAAGGGTCTGTTTTGTCTGTGTGCATCCTAGCCAAACAGCCTGTGTGCATCAAAGCCAAAAGAGACAAACAGGAGATTGCAGCAAAGGAAGTAACGGTTTATTTAAGATATTAGCCAAGCCCAGGGAGACAGGTGAGCTAGCACTCTCAAAAATTTGGCTCTCCCATGGCCTCTACTGGCTAAGAGAAAAATCATTAATCATGGTTACTATGGGAGTTGGGGTCATGGACTCTCCTGAGTGGTCCGGGCTAAGGTAGAGGGCAATTGATAATGGGATTAGGTTCTGATGTCAGTCATGGCATTGTTCTGTCTGGCTTCCAGGAGATGTGATCTTTGGGACATTCTGTTTTCATGAGTCCGAAGATGAAATCTAACAGGCTAAGATGTTATCTTTGACTAAATCCTTATTCTAGTATGATGTTTGGTTATTGTATCTTAATCTTGATTGATAGACCTGAAGCTTTATTCTCAAGCGAATTTAATCTGACCTAATGTCCTAAGGGCTTAATGATTAAAAAGAATGGACGTATGGTATATGTACAGGTCGGAGGACCTACTGGAAAGAATGAAAGTGAGTCGTAGTTAATATTGGTTATAAAATCTCAATATATGTAGAAATATCTTTGCAGTGCTCCAGAAGGGCCCCTGGGATACTTCAAAATATTTGAAATTTCATGGAAAACATTGTACTACAAGCGATGGGAAACAATCAAAACAAACAAATAAAATTCTAGGGTATATTGTATAAGTAAACAATAATTATAAATTAAATGAATAGTCGGGACTATGAGAAACCCAAGATGGTTGTCTCGGTTCTTCCCAGCACCCTGACCTCATCATAATACATTTCAGCTGGACTTAGATAAAGGAACATATGAGCTGACATTATTAAAAAAAGATGTCTCACACTATTGCCAAGGTTTGATAGAGTCACTTCAAGAAAATATCAAGTTGATAAATATTTCCTTTCACAGTGAGCATCCTGAAGACAAAGACTTTAGAGATCACTGTCTGCCAGCTGGGTATTTTTTTTAGGTGAATATTAAATAAAAGACACTCTCTAACCTTTTTGGAAGGGAGCTTATCAGGTGCTTAACTATGAATGAACATCTACCCTTGTCTTCACCTACAAGAGATATCAAATATTCCTTCAAGGATGAGAAGCCTTTGATATCAGAGGTAGACATCTATTTCAAGATATTTCAAGACATTGGCAAAGCTTATATACCTACGGATTAATGTTGAACTCAGAAATTAATTATTTGATTGTCATTACCTGTCTGCTAATGATGTTGATTGTAATGACAGCTATACTTGTTCTTTAGTTTTTTCTATGCAGTCCAACTATTTATGGTTACTGAAGATAACCGTTAATTCTTATTTTTATGGCTTACATAAATGTTATACTAGACACAAAATACAGAAAAATGAGACCAATGGAAAAACTTGTATCATGATTTTTCACAGGATAGAAATAACCCAGAGTTTTTTTTTCCCCCTAAATAAAACCTTGACTGCCTTCTATTTACCTGCCCTTCCTTTTTTTGACCATCCCCAATGGTCAACAAGATGACATGGATACTGAAACTTATCAGGAACGAACATTTTTAGTGCTATGAGGCCAAACTATCAGGCTAAGGGTTGGTCATCAATGCATCCTTTGGATAGATTTACCACCAAAAGGAGGAACTGTAGATGAAAAAGAGATTTTACAGAAAGTAATCTCACATTGTGATCTGATAATAAATCCTAACTGGGCAGAGCTTGATGGGTCATGACCAAGTAAAGGCTTATTTTTGTCTCAACCAAGCTCTGGCCATCGTTTCTGTGCATCTAGGTTAACACACCTTTGAAATGCCTTTTTTTAGATCCCTCCTAATATATGACCACCATTTCAGAGTCCCTCAAGAGAACATATAATTTTATCAACTGTCTTGTAATCCAACCATGCCTTGCTTTCTCTCACCTTTGTGTAATCTTTGCTAGTTCCCTCCTTAATTTCAAATGCATAAAAGCAACTGCAAAGCTGTTATTCTCTGGAGCATTTGAGATCTTGCTCTGCAGCATATTTCATTAGTTTGGCCCAAATAGACTCTTATAAATTTTTTTTTAAATCTATCTTATTGAAAACCGAACAATTAACCAGCCAATCAACAACAAACAACTTTTCAAGTGGTGCTGGAAAAACTGGACAGCTACATGGGAAAAATAAAACTGGACCAGTCCCTTACAACATATAAAAACATAAAATAAAAATAGATTAGACATAAGTATAAGGCCTTAAACCATAAAATTCATAGAAGAAAACATAGGTAGTAAACTATTTGATATGAGTCTGAATAAAATTTTTTGACCATGTTCCCTTCAGGATTGGAAACAAAATAAAAAATAAACAAATGGAACTTCATTAAACTAAAAAAGCTTTTGCACTGTGAAGGAAACCATCAACAAAACAAAAAGACAACCTACTAAATGGGGGAATATATTTGCAAATGATATATTTGATATGGGGTTGCTATCCAATATGTATAAGAAACTCATACAATTCAATAGCAAATCAATGAAACAAACAAACATATCAGAAAATGAAGAGAAGACATGAAAAGACATTACTTCATAGAAGACACACAGATGGCCAAAAGACATATGTAAAGATGCTCAACATCACTAATTATCAGGGAAATGCAAATAAAGACCACAATGAGATACCACTTCATACCAGTCAGAATGGCTGTTATCAAAAAGTCAGCAAAAATCAAGTGTTGGCAAAGATATAGAGGAAAGGGACCCCTTGTTCTCTGGTGGTGAAACTCCAAATTAGAGCAGCCACTATATAAAACAGTGTGGAGATACTAAAAATAGATCTACCATGTGACCCTTCCATTTCTGGGTATTTATCTGAAGAAAATGAAAACTCTAATTCAAAAAGATATATGCCTCTTTACATTCATTGCAGCATTACTTAAAATAACCAAGACATGAAGCAACCTAAGTATCCATGGATAGATGAATGTATAAAGAAGATGTAGTATATACTATATATTCCTATCTATATTTAAATCTAAATCTATAGCCGTTTCTATATCTATCTCTATCACTATCTCTAATCTATCTCTAATCTATCTCTATCTTTATCATCTTTATCTCTATAATCTTTATCTCTATAATTTACATTTATATCTATCTATATCTATATCTAACTATATCTATAACTATCTATATCTATCTGTCTATCATCTATCTATCTATCTATCTATCTATCTATCTATCTATCTATATCTAACTATATCATCTGCATCTATGTCTATATCATCTATCTATATTTAGTGATATCTGCATTTTTATACAGAAATGGAATATTACACAACAGTCAAAAAGAATAAAATCTTGCCATTTACAGCAACATAGATGGACCTTGAAAGTATTATGCTAAGTGAAATAAGTCAGATAGAGAAAGATAAATATCATATGGTTTTACTTACATGTAGAATCAAAAAGCAAAACAAATGAACATACAAGATAAAACAAAATCAGACTCATAGAAACAGAGATCAAAAGAACAGTTACCAGAAGGGAGGGGTGGGAAGATAAGTGAAAAAGTGAAGAAGAATATAGCCAATAATAATGTGATAGGTTTGCACAGTGACAGATTACTAGAATTAGTGGAATGATCACATTATAAGGGATAAAAAAAGTTGAATCTCTATATTGTACACCTAAAACTAATGTAATATTGTATACCAACTACACTTAAATAAGAAAAAAAAAATCACACCAACAATCACCATTGAGATAGGATAAATTAACATGATAAATAAAATATTTTCCAGTTGTAATAAAATTCACAATTTTGTATAATAAAATGAAAAAAAAACACTAAAATAACTAAATATAGAAACAATTGTTTTAGTAAATATAAAATATTGATGAGATTTTTTGAAAATAAAAAATGTAGATTTCTCTACAAATAAAAACTCTTTACTTTGGTTTGCATTTTTTTCATCATTCTTTCCCAAATTCTTATAACCGTTCCAAGAAAATAAAAAAAGTCACTATTATCAATTTGAGATAACTTGATAAAAGGCAATATTGAATGTTGAAGGTAGCTTTGTATTTGTCGATTTGAATTAGAAGCCAAAGATTACATGTGTATAATCTTTGTGTATACATATACATATGTGCATGTGTGTATATATGCATATATATATATATATATATATGTTTGCATGTATATATGTATTTTTGTAAGCCTGATCTCTAAGCCTAAAGCCTTTAATTTCAAGACTACAATGTTGTATCAATGCTACAAACCCTTTATTACTTATACATAAGTTATCTGTAATAAAAAATTACATAAACTGAGATAAATACAGATAATTAGAAGGTGCTTTTGTAGTTTTGGGGGTGAATACATGAAACAAAATCTTAAAATTAAGAGTAAAAAAACTAATCAGTTTATATCAGCTTCCCTAATACAGAAAACCATTTCCTTCCACAGGTTCAAATCTCAAAAAATATATATCAGAAAATGTTTTTTTTTCTTTTTTTTTTTTTGTATCTAATTTGTCTGATTTGAAGAATCATGTATTTTTTTAAATAATCATACTCTTAAAAATAATCACTCTGCAGGGCTTAAATTAGTTGAAAATTGCTATAAAAATCTCAGACAATTAACTAACTGTAAGTTATTTCTCTTCCTTTTTCCTTCCATCGCAGCTAACCTCACTGCATTTATGACACTTTAACATTTTCTTCTGGGATAATTATATTTCTTTATGAAGTTAATCCTTTATACCTTTTTATTTTAATTGGAGATCTTTTTATTTTAAATCTTACCATTTATTTGCTAATCATCCTATATGAACACTAATTTTGGTGGGTGACAGTTCTTTATTATAGCATTTTATTGTATTCTACCTTTTATCCTTTTAGTTTTCTATCATTTCACTAGTTAGTCTTTTATAATAATGTCTTTTCAATCTGCATGCATTCTACTGTATTCAGATATAGATGTATTTTTGTTATTTATGCCAAAATTTTTGATTCTGTGCATTTTTACTTTTTTGAAAATTGCAAACTGCCAAAGCACAAACAACAACAAAACATGCTGTAGAACTAAAACATTCATGACTTTAAACAGAAACAAGTGAGGTTAAATTAATTCACTGTAATAATATGTTGGAAAACAGAACTCAGCAGACTGGAAAATTAAGTATAAAAGAAAGTAAAAGTTATTTCACAAATCTTCCACAACTATGAATCTTTATAACATTTATGAGACACTGAAATATTTTCTAAGAGAAAACTGTTCATGTAATTAATTTTTTATATATTATGAAAATTTGGTACATAATGAAATAAACTAAGTTTACTTTAAACTAATTTTTTTAAGACTTTTATTTTAGGCTTACAACAAAATTGAGAGGAAGGTACAGAGATTTCCCATATATTTCCTGCCCTCGCATATGCATAACCTCCTCCATTATCAACATTACTTAACAGAATGATACATTTTTCACTAATGATAAACCAATATTTGCATATCATTATTATCCAAAGTTCATAGTTACCTAACAGTTCACTCTTGGTGCTGTACATTCTATGGATATATTTATCCTATGGATAAATGTTTAATGACGTACATCTATCCTTATACAGAGCATTTTTACTGCTCTAAAAATCCTCTGCGCTCTGCCTACTTACCTCTCATTCCCCTCTAATCCTTGCAACAACTCATATTTTTACTATTTAAATAGCTTGGCCTTTTCTAAAATATCATAAAGTTGGAGTCATACAATAGTAGTTTTTCAAATTGTTTTCTTTCACTTAGTAATATGCATTTAAGGTTCCTACATATTTCTTTATGGCTTGATGTCTCATTTCTTCTTAGTGCTGAATAATATTCTACTGTCTGGATGTATCACGGCTTATTATCCATTCACCACCTACTAAAGGACATCTTAGTTGCTTTTATGTGTTGGCAATTATGAATAAAGCTGCTATAAACATCTATGTGCAGGTTTTGTGTGGACATGTTTTCAACTTCTTTGAGTGAATACCAAGGATCCTGATTGCTAGATCATATAGCATAAGTATATTTAGTTCGATTGTGGTGCATAAATCTTTTTATATATTTTTATTCAATTTACTAATATTTTGATGATAACTGCTGCAGCTACATTCATGAGAGATATTTGGTCTGTATTTTTCTTTTCTTTAATATTTTTCTTGTTTTGGTATTAGAAAAATGTTGACTTCTTAGATTGAGTTAAGAAGTATTTCCTCTGCTTTTATTATCTGAAAGAGATATTAGAGATATGGTTCTTCCTTAATATTTGGTATAACTCACCAGTGAGTCCATCTGAGTCTTGTGCTTTGTGTTTAGGAAGAACATTAATTATTGATTCAGTTTCTTTAATAAGTATAGGCCTATTCGGATTATCTATATCCTCTTCCATGAGTTTTGGCAAATTCCATCTTTCTAGAAATTTATCTATTTCATCTAATCAGTGGTCATACAGTTGTTCCTAGTATTCTTTGATTTCCATGGGATTTTTAGTGATGTTTTCTCTTTCGCTTCTAATATTAGTCACTTGTATTCTCTTTCACTTAGTAATATGCATTTAGTTTACCTACAGCCTGGCTGGAGACATCAATTTTATTGATCTTTTCAAAGAAATAACTTTTTATTTCCTTTTTTAAATTTTATTGCTTTTAACTCTAATAATTATGATTTTACTCTCTACTTATGTTAGATTTAACTTGCCTGATTTTTTCTTCCTAAGATGAAAACTTAAACGATTAATTTTAGATTTTTCTTCCTTCCTAGTATATGCATTTAATGTTGTAAATTTCCCTCTAAGCACTGCTTTTGCTGTATACCACAGACTTTGATAAGCTGTGTTTCCATTTTCATTTATTCAAAATATTATTAAATTTCTCTTGAAATTTCTTTTACCCTTGTGTTATTTAGACATATATTATTTAATTTCCATTTATTTTTAAATGTTATCTTCCTGTTATTTATTTCTACTTTAATTGCACTGTGGTCTGAGAACAAGAATTTATGTTTCTTTTTCCTTTTTTTTTTTTTTATTTGTTAAGATGTTTTCTAAGGATCGAAATGTGGTCTGTCTTGGTGAATGTTTCTTGTGAGTTTAAGAAAAATATGTGCATTCTGCTATTGTTGGATAAAATAATCTAAAGATGTCAATTATATTCCTTTACTATTGAATTCAAATCTATTGTTGAGTTTGACTGTCTTACTAATATCCTGCTTACTAGATCTCCATCATTGAGAGAGGGGTTTTGAAGTCTTCAACTATCATAGTGGATTTATCTATTTACTCTTGCAATTATATAAGTTTTTGCCACTTGTGTTTTATATTATATTATTAGGTGCATACATGTTAAGAATTTTTATATCTTCTTGGATAATTGAGCTCTTTATCATTACTTCCCTGATAAATTTCCTTACTTAGATAGAAATTGGCTCTTTCAAAAATTAATATAGCTATTCTTTATTTTTTTGATTAGTGTTAGCACAAGTACATTTTTTTCACTCATATATTTTTAATCTATATGTGTCTCTATATTTAAAGCATGTTTTTTATATACAACATATAGTTGGGCTGTGGTTTTTGATCCACTCTGACAATCAATGTCTTAATTGGTGCATTTAGATCATTTATATTCAATGTGATTATTAACATAATTGGATTAATATCTACTACATTTATTACTATTTACAATTTGTTGCCTACATTTATTACTATTTACAATTTGTTACAAAATGTTCTTTATTTCTAGTTTTGTCTTCCATTTTTTCTGCCTTTTGTGATTTTAATTGAGCATTTATATGATTCAATTTTTTCTTCTCTCTTAGAATATCAATTTTCACTTTTTTTAGGGGTTGCCCTAGAGTAGCAATACACATTTACATTTAATGCAACTCCACATTCAAATAACACAATGTTGTTTACAGGTAGTATGAGGGCCTTATAGTAACAAAATAATCTTAATTCTTCTGTCACATCCCTTGTATCACTACTGTCACTTATTTCACTTATATATATAAACAAACAGTGACACAGTGCTTATACATTAGTATATATTACATAAGAATACATACATAAGAATACATAATTTAATGCATTTTGCTGTAATTATTTTGAGCAAACTGTTATCTCATAGACCAATTAAGAATAAGAAAAATAAAGGTTTTATTTTACCTTCGCTTATTCCTTCTTAATTACTTTTTTTTTCTTATATAGATCTGAGTTTCTAAACTCTGTAATTTTTCTTCTCACTAAAAAATAAAATGAAATAACAACAACAACAACAAAAACCCAAAACCTTTTAAAAACATTTTCTGTGAGGCTAGTCTACTGGCAACTAATTCCACTTTTTGTTTGTCTGAGAAAGTATTTTTCCATCAATTTTAAAGGATAAATTTATATGGTACACAATTCTACCTTTTTTTTCTCTCTCTCAACACTTAAAATACATTATTCTACCCTTTCTTCTTGCATGGTGTCTGAGGAGTTGGGTGTAACTCTTATCTCTGGCTTTTGTAAAGATTTTTTTCCTTGATCTTTGATTTTATGTAGTTTGAAGACCAGATGGGTAGGTATAGTTTTTTAAGCATTTATAGTGCTTGATGCTCTCTAAGCTTTCTGGATATGTAGTTTTTTATATGACATTAACATGGGAAAATTCTCAGTCATTATTGCTTACAATATATTTTTTTTATTCTTTCTCTTTTTCTTCTCCTTCAAGAATTCTCAATATGTGCGTGTTATATCTTTTATAGTTGTCCCATAGTTCTTGGGTATTCTGTTGCTTTTATTCAGTCTTTGTTTTCTTTGATTTTTGATTTTTGGAGATTCTATTGATATATCCTCTAGCTCAGAGATTCTTTTCTCAGTTTACTGATAATTCTATCAAAAGTATTATTTTTTATTTTTTTTACAGTGTTTTTGATTTCTGGAATTTTATTTGGGTTCTTTCTTATGATTTCCATCTCCTTGATTATGTCATCCATCTGATCTTGCATGGTGTCTAATTTATCCATTAATCCCTTAGCATATTAATCTTAGTTGTATTAAATTCCTGGTCTGGTAGTTATAATATTATGCCATGTCTGATTCAGATGCTTGTTACATATCTTCAAACTATCATTATTGCTATTTATTTATGGCATTTGGTGTGCCTTGTAATTTTTTTATTGATAGCCATACTTGATGGCAAGCTGAAAGGAACTTCTGTAAATAGGCCTTTATCAATGTGGTGGCAAGGCGTGTGGAGGGGAAGTAGTATTATAGAATCCTGTGATTAGGGCTCAGTATTTTAGTGAGCCTATGCTTGTGGATTGTCAAGTTTACAAGTGTTTTCTTCAGTTTTTTCTTCACACTTGGGTGGGGTAGTATATATTTCAGCTATAGTGAGCTGAAATCGAGTTTTTCCCTTTCACAGGTCATTTAAGCTTTGATAATATCAGAGCAGGTTAGGCTCTCCTAACTAGTTTTCCTTTGAAGGAAGGCCTTGTTGAGAAGAACAGATGCTCTGACATTTCAAAATGGTTATTTTCTCCTGTCCTCTGTTTGAAGCCTGAGGGCATTTTTCTCTTATATTTACTGTGGAAATCTGTTGAGCTCCTGGAGTCAAATCTCACAATATTGTGGGGCTTACCTATGACATGATCCCTCTGGAGTATTTTTCTTGCATTTGTCCACACTACATCTCCAGCAATCTTTCAGTTTCATTTTACGTTTTCCTACTTCCTGCACTGGTTCCCTCAGTCATTTCCACTCATAAGCCACTGCTCTGGTAAGCCACACGTTCCTCTATGTGCCTGCTTGTCTCTTTAGTCTTTGGGGCAGTAGTTTTCCCCATGTCCTCTCCTCCCTTACAAATTCAAGAAGAGTTGTTTATGTTTCAGTCTGTCTAATGTTTTATTTATTTTAAGACTGAATGGCAATTTCCAAGCTTCTTACTTACAAAACCAGAAATTGGAAGTCCCACTCATATTTAAAAATCATTTTAAAAAGTAGGAAAACAAGTAAAAAGATAATAGTTGAAATCAAGGAATGATAAATTAAATATACTTTGTATTACTGAGTTCAATAGCTTATTCCTTAAAAAGCTTTTGAAAGAATGTATTTTAATAATTATTAGAGATTACGCCAGGAATATATAGTTGTTTGCTGCCATAGTTACCAGTTTAACTCATTATATTAACAAGAAAAAGCAGGAAACAAATGTATTATAACAACAGAAACAGAAAAGGTGTTCAATAAGAGCCAGTTAGTATTTCTAATAAAATTCTAGGTGACAAAAATAGTAAACACTCTAAGTATGATAAAAACACTGAGCAAAAATCACTGCAAATACCCTGATAAAATATTAAAATTATTTTAATTAAAAGCAGGACTAGGCAGCATTTTTGTACCAAATTATTGTTTCACATTATATTAGATATTCTAGCAAATCTCATAGCACACATATACTAAACAATAACAAGATAATAATTCTCATGTATCTGTTTTTTATTAAATTGTTTTGGAAAAGCAAAGTTTAGCTCCTTCATGATTCTTTGCATGTATCTTTCTTGATTGAACTAGGAAGATGTATTTTTATAACATTTTTAATTCTACAAATACATAAAATTGGGAGCAAAGTTATCATAGTCAAGAAGCCCTCTCAGATTCTAGATTTTATAAGATGTTTAAGGAAAAATATTGCTCTTCTTCCATGGTATTTTACTTTTTCTTATTTTTATTTTTATTTTATTAATTTAACATTTTGTTAATTTATTTTTTTAGTCACATTTGTTAATGAAATCCAGTGTTTCAGGCATACACTTTAACAGTAAAGTGCATATGTATATATGTGTATATATATATATATATATACACACATATATATGTGTATATATATATATGTGTATATGTATATGTGTATATATGTGTATATATATATATATTCTGCATTGTGTATTCCTTTCCCATAGGTAGATGTCTTTCTGTCACACATATTTGACCCCTTTTTCCCTATCTACCTCTTCCTCTCCCTCCCCCCTTATACTCTGGTAACCATTAGTTTATTGTCCATTAGTCTCTGGTTGTTTGTCCTGTTCATTTGTTGCCTTTAGGTTTATATCCCACACATAAGTGATACAAGTGGTTTTCAACTTTTTCTGTCTGGCTTATTTCACTTAGCATAATTACCTCAAGGTCCATCCATGTTGTCACAAATGGCAGTATTTCATCTCTTTTATGACTGAGTAGTATTCTATTCTATATATGTACCACAGCTCCTTTAGCCAATCCTCCACTGTAGGACATTTTGAATGCTTCCATGTCCTGGCCACTGTGAATAATGCTACTAAGAACATTTGTGTGCAAATATCTTTTTGGATATGGGTTTTCAAGTCTTTGGGGTAAGTACCCAGTAGAGGTATTGCTGGATCATATGGTAGATCGATTCTTAGTTTTTTGAGGAAACTCCATACTGTTTTCCATAGTGGCTGTATCAATTTGCAGTCCTACCAGCAGGGTATGAGCATTCCTTTTTCTTCTGCCTTCTCTCCAACATTTGTTATTACTTGCCTTGTTCATAACAGCTATTCTAACAGGTATGAAATAGTATCTAATCGTGGCTTTGATTTGCATTTCCCACATTCACAAAGGGGAATGGAGATAAGGCACAAGCAGAAGAAAATGGACTACTATATGTGCACATATAACTATCTTCTATGTATTAGTAATGATAACCACATGCCAAGATTCAGAACTCAAACATATAACATAAAACAAGAAGGACCAGAAGGAAAACTAGGACAACTCAAACAAATTAAAAAAAAAAAAAGCACACAAAAAACAGATGCACAAGAATAAGGAAGCAATGGAAACACCGGCTACTAGAAAGGAAAACATAAAATGGTTATAGAAAAAACTCACATTTCAATAATCATCCTAAATGGAAATGAACTGAACTCACCAATAAAAATGGACAGGGTTGCAGATTGGATCAAAAAACAAAACCCAACCATATGCTGCCTCCAGAAGATACATCTCAGCTCCAAAGACAAATATAGACTCAAAATGAAAGGATGGAAAATGGTATTTCATGCAAATGACATTCAGAGAAAAGCGGGAGTAGTGGTACTAATATCAGACAAAATAGACTTCAAAATAAGAAAGGTAAAGAAAGATACTGAGGGACACTTCCTAATGATAAAAGGTATCATACACCAGAAGACATAACACTTATTAATATCTATGCTTCCAATCAGGGAGCCCCAAATATATAAAGCAATTACTAACAAAACTAAAGGGAGAAACAGACCAAAACACTATCATAGTAGGGGACCTAAATACCTCACTGCTGGATATGGACAGATCATTCAAACAGAAAATCAAAAAGGAAATAACATCTTTAAATGACATATTAGACCAACTGGACATAATTGACATTTACAGAGCCTTTCATTCCAAAATAGGCTGCTTATACATTCTTCTCTAGTGCTCATGGAACATCCTCAAGGATGGACCACTTACTGGGACAAGAGATAGCCTCGACAAATATAAGAATGTTGAAATCACACCAACCATATTCTCTGATCATAATGCATTGAAACAAGAGATCAACTGCAAAAAGAATGCAGGCAGAACCAGACACATGGGGATTAAACAACATGCTACTGAAGAATGACTGGGTTAGAGAAGAAATAAAAAGAGAGATCAAAAGATACGTAGAAACAAATGATAATGATAGTGCATCATATCGAAACTTTAGGGACACAGCAAAAGTGGTCATAAGAGGAAAGCTCTTATTATTATAGGCCTATCTCCAAAAAGAAGAACAAGCCCAAATAAAAAACATAATGTTTCATCTCAAAACAATTAGAAAAGGAAAACAAATGAGCCTAAAGTCACAGAAGGAAAGAAATAATCAAAATTAGAGCAGGCTTAAATGAAATTGAACACAAAAAATGATAACAAAAAAATCAACAAAAGCTGGTTCTTTGAGAAGGTTAATGAAATTGACAAGCTGCCGGCTTGACTCACTAAAGAAAAAAGAGAAAGGACACAAATGTATAAAATCAGGGATGAAAGGGGGGAAATGACGACAGACACTGTAGAAATACAAAGGATCATATGAGAATATTATGAAAAAGAATATAACACCAATTTAATAACCTAAGAGAAATGGACCAGTACTTAGAAAAATAAATCTTCCTAGACTGAATCAAGGAGACCTGGAAAATCAAAATAGACCAATCAGGTCTACGGCCATGATACCCTGAACAAGCCTGATCCTGCCTGATCTCAGAAGCTAAGCAGGGTCAGGCTTGGTTAGTACTTGGATGGAAGACCACCTAAGTAGACCAGGTGCTGTAGGCATGAGAAATAAAAATAAGGGACTGTAACTTGACATGGTCCTTGCAATTTGTGAGGTCACCCAAGGGTTGTGTCGCCTAAAAAAAAAAAAAGACCAATCAGCAGTATGGAAACTGAAACAATCATCACAAACCTACCAAGAAGTAAAAGTCCAGGATCAAATGGGTTCACCAGTGAATTCTACCAAACATTCGAAGAAAATTTAATACCTATTCTCCTCAAACTCTTCCAAGGTATTGAAGAGGAGACAATACTTCCCAACTTATTTATTGAGGCCAGTATTACCCTGATACCAAAACCTGGTAAAGATAACACACACACACAAAATAGAACTACAGACCAAGCTTTCTCATGAACACAGATGTAAAAATCTTAAATAAGATATGAACAAACAGAATACAACAACACATTAAAAAGATTATACACCATGATCATTTGGGCTTTATCCCAAAGTCACAGGGATGGTTCAACATACTCAAATCAATTAATGTGATAAACCATATAAACAAATGAAAAAATAAAAAATCGTATGATCATATCAATAAATGCAGAAAAGCCTTTGACAGGATACAGCATCCATTCATGATCAAAACACTTAACTAAATTGGTATAGAAGGCAAGTATGTTAACATAATGAAGACTATATTTGACAAAACTTCAGCCAATATTATACTGAATGGTGAACAACTAAAAACCTTCCCTCTAAGATCAGGAACAAGGCCAGGCTGTCCACTATCGCCACTGTTATTCAATATAGCATTGGAGGTCCTAGCAAGTGTAATCAGGCAAGAGAAAGATATAAAAGGCATCCAAATAGGAAACAAAAAAGTGAAACTGTCACTGTTTGTGACTGATGTGATTCTCTATATAGAAAACCCTAAAGCCTCCACAAGAACACTATTAGAAACAGTAAGCAAATATAGTAAAGTTTCTGGATACAAAATCAGTGTTTAAAAATCCATAGCAATCCTTTACTCTGATAATGAATGTCAGAAAAAGAAGTGAAAAACATTGCAATTGCAACAAAAAGAATAAAATACCTAGGAATAAGTTTGAGGGAACATGAAGGACCATATAATGAAAACTATAAGACCTTATTAAAAGAAATCAAAGATACAAAGAAATGAAAAGATATTCCGTGTTCTTGGTTTGGAAGAATCAACATAGCTAAAATGACCATATTACTAAAGCATTACACAGATTCAATGCAATTCCCATCAAAATCCCACTGACATTTTCTAAAGAAATAGAACAAAATATCATCAGATTTGTATGGAAGCACAAAAAGACCCTGAATCGCCAAAGCCATCCTGAGAAGAAAGAACGAGGCTGGAAGCATCATTCTGACCATCTTCAAATTATTGTACGAAGTGACAGTAATTAAAATGGCATGGTATTGGCAGAAAAACAGACACAAGGACCATTGGAATAGAATCAAGAATCCAGAAGTAAATCCATATTGATATGGGCATAGAATTTTTGACAAAAAGGCTAAAGCATACAGTAGAGAAAGGAAAGCCTCTTCAATAAATGGTTCTGGGAAAACTAGAAAGCCTCCTGCAAAAGAATGAAGCTAGAGTGTTGTCTATTACCACAGAACAGATTTAACTCAAAATGGATTAAGTACCTAAATATAAGACCTGAAACAATAAAATTCATAGAGGAAAATATATGAACTAAGCTCAAGGACCTTGGCCTTAAAGAGGTTTTTATAAATTCGTCCTCAACAGCAAGGGAAGTAAAAGCAAAAATAAATGAATGGGACTACATCAAACTAAAAATCTTCTGCTCAGTAAAAGAAACCATCAACAAGGTAAAGAGACAAGCATTCAAATGCGAAAATGTATTTGCAAGCAACGCCTCCTATTAGGCCTAATATCCGAAATATACGAAGAACTCATACAACTCAAAACAAAAGAAAAGATTCAGTCAAAAAATAGGTAGAGGACCGGAACAGACAGCTCTCCCTAGAGGACATAAAAATGGCCAACAAATATTTGAAAAGATGCTTAACATTGCTAGTTATTAGGAAAATGCAAGTCAAAGCCACAATGAAATACCATCTTGTACCTATTAGAATAGCTATTATCAAGAGGACAAGTAATCATAAATGTTTGTAGTGGATACAGAGAAAAAGGACTGCTCATACACTGAAAATTGGTATAGCCACTATGGAAAACAGTATGGAGTTTCCTCAAAAAACTAAGAATTGGTCTATCATATGATCCAGCAATCTCCTCTACTGAGTATTTACCCCCAAAGACTTGAAAGACCGACATCTGAAATATTGATATTGTGCTGTCATTCACGCAGTGTTCATAGTAACATTATTAACAATTGGCCAGGACATGGAAATAACGTACGTGTACTATGATAGATGATTCACTAAAGAAAGCTATGGTACATATATACAATGGAATTTTACTCAGCCATAAGAATAGATGCAATACTTCATTTTGCAACAACATGGATGGACCTCCAGATAATCATACTAAGCGAAATAAAGCCAGACAGAAAATGTTGAAAAATCAAATGATATCACTTATATGTGATATAAATCTAAAAGCAACAAATGAACAGGATAAACAGAGACTCATGGATCATGGAATATAGACTGGCGGTTATCAGTGATTTGGGAGTGGGTGAGGGATGGGAAGCAGATAAAGCAAAAGGGGTCAAATATGTGGTGACAGAGAGAAATCTAACTATGGGAGGTGAACACAGTACAATTATATATAAAGTGTACCAATTGAAACTTATTTTTACTTCTTTAACCAATGTCACCATAAAAATAAATGCATTTTAAAAATATTTCTACTAAGCCATACTATTTATTCAATAAAATATTTGAAAATGTGTTTTCTCTCTTCTAATACTAGATATGTATATGTAATTAGCATACAGATTTTAACTATCTCATGGAATTAGATATAAAATCTTGAATATTTCAGATAGATGCACAGTGTAAAGTTAGCCTATGTTCAATTTTGCTCTCTAGCAATATTTTACTGATATTTTTAAACATTATTTAGTGTCAGGAATATTAGATATACCATTTCACTTAATTATCCATCAAAAGTGCTAAAAAGTAATTTTTATTATTTTAAAGGTTTAGTGGTTATAAATATGTTGACTTAAGGTTAGTTATCACCACATAGTAGTAGGATGGATGAGATTCAAAAGCGAGTAGCCTGGTTACAAATTTTTTTTTTTCCTGTTCCCTACCTTCTAGTAATTCACAGAGAGTCTAGAAAACTCATTGTTGTTCCTCTTCTTGCTCAGGCAGAGAGCAGGAACTACCCTGGAGGTACTTCCTTTTGTGTATATTGGTGTTTTGAGGGTAAATTAAAGTACCCAATGACATATTTCCTTCATCCCTTTCTTTCTTACTACCTTCCTCCTTAACTCCCTTACTCTCTTTGTTTCTGTCTTTCTTTCTTTGCCTAAATCATCCTGTTTGATATGCATTTGATCAACATTTTAAATTAAGTATTTACTATATACAAAAAATGTATTTTCCTATTTCCACCTTGGGAATAAGGCATATGTATGCATTGATATTTAGGTAGTAAAAGTATAATGACAAAGGAGGCAAGAATATACAATGAGATAAAAAACAGTCTCTTCGGTAAATGGTATGGGAAAATAGGATATATATATGCAAAAAAATGAAAACTGGACCACTTTCTTACACCGTATATAAGAATAGGCTCAAAATGTATTAAAGCCTAAATAGAAGACCTTGAAACCATATACATTTGAGAGGAAAAAATTTAAAAGTAATCTCTCCAATATCTACTAGTAATTTCTCTTTGTACATATCTCCTTGGGCAAGAAAAATGAAAGAAATATAAACAAATGGGACTACATCAAACTAAAAACATTTTGCACAGAAAAGGAAACCATCAATAAAACAAAAAAGGCAACTTATTGAATGGGAGAAGATATTTGTGTATGATATATTGTATAAAGAGTTAATATCCAAAGATATAAAGAACTCATACAACTCACAACAAACAAAAACAATCAATTAAAAACATGGGCAACAGACCTGAATAGAGATTTTTCCAAAGAGGAAATACAGATGGCCAATAAACATGAAAAGATGCTCAAGGTCACTAATCATCAGAGAAAATACAAATTAAAACCACATGAAATGTCACGTGACACCTGTCCAGAATGGCTATCATCAGTAAATCAAAGAACAACAAGTGTTTGGTGAGGATGTGGGAAAAAGGGAGCCCTTATATATTGTTGGTGAGATTGCAAATTGTTACAATCATTATGGAAAACAGTCTGAAGGTTCCTCAAAAAATGAAAAAAATAGACCTACCTTTTACTTAGAAATTGCAATTCTGGGTATTTACCTAAGGAAAACCAAAACAATAATTCACAAATATTTACTCATACTTATGTTTGGCAGCACTATTTACCAAAGTATGGAAGCAACCTAAATGCCCATCAACAGACAACTGAAATAAAGAATTTATGGTTATACATATAAGGAAATATACTCAGCCATTAGAAAAATGAAATCTTATTTATTTGCAATGATATGGATGGACGCTACAGGTGATTCTACTGAGCAAAATTAAAGACAGAGAAAGATAAATACCATATGATTTCACTGATATGTGGAATCTAAGGAACAGAAAGCAAAAATGAATCAAAAAACAGACCCACGAATGTAGAGGACAATCTGGTTCAACCATGAGGGGGAAAGGTATGAGGAAAGAGTGAAGGATTAAAGAAGTTAGAAATTAGTATAGTTGATAGAGGGTCAACAGGGATAGGGAACAAAGGCATAGGGAATGCAGAAGGTAATGGCCATGTATAGAGCCAGAGGGAAGATTAAAATATCAGGGAGATTGTTTCATAAGCTATATAACTGTCTAAACTATTGTACTGTATACTTGAAGCTAATAAAAATAATGAAAAAAAGTATTATGACAAAAGTATTCAAGAAAAATTAGCAGAAAACTATTATGATAAATATTTTTCCAGATTAATTATGCTCAAAAACTTACCACACCCATTTTCACATAAAATCATGTCTTATTGATTTAGAAAAAATAATTTTTTTTAAAATTTCTCAGATTATTTTGGAGATATAAAACGTTTGTAGTTTATATACAAATGGAGACAAATTCCTCTAGAGGCTCTGCAGAATCTGTATGAGTGTGTAGGGTGAGAAGCAAACCTACTAAGAATATGTGTGTGTTCTGTGTGTGTGTGTACTCATAAATATTATATACCTATATACAACTATTATATATATATATATATATATATATATATATATATATATATATATATATATAATGTCCCATCTATCAAGTACTATATATGATATGACTTTTTTTCCCCACATTTCTTTATCAAGTAGAGATAAGAATGGGGGAAAAGTAGAGGGGGACTTTTTTTTCATTGTCTCTGAGGTGTTAAACAAAGTACAACAATCTGACTAATGGTCACTTTATCTATATGCCCATGCAGTGTGTATACGTAATCAGTCTGAGATAAACAATTCCCAAATGAATGTTACCAAAATGTGGTTATTTTTTTTTGCAATTTACCTGCTTTGGCAAGCAACAGTTTTAAAAATATCACCTAAATGGTTTTATTTTCTCTATGTTCCATCTTTGCAAAAGAAGCTAATATCTTATATGTGTAGTTCATGTTCTGCACATAAAGCTCAATAAAAGAGTGTTGTTGTTGGTGAGAGCTGAGATGATGATAACATAATAGCCTTTTTTTTGTCCCTCTTATCTCTGACATAGTTAAAAATATTCTCATTAGTTTATTATACTAATTAAGTAAATATAATTGAAAATCCTATTGTCTATTTTTTCCAAAATCAAAACTGTTGATAATTTATGCTGACATAAAAAAAATAGAAATCGTCTTCTCTATTGAAGTTAGTATGTCATAACAACCTTAAGTAATTCATTTACTATTTTGTTTTTTAAACTGAGTTAATGAAGAAAAAACTCAAAAATTTAGATTTGGACAATGAATTTTATCCTTGTTATTCTTTAGGAGAATGAAATTTTCATCATATGTATTAAAATATATCTGCTTGAGAGAAAGTATTATTTAGGAAAGAAATAGTCACTTGGGTAGTTTGGAAGGCAGACACAAGTTACACAAAGCAAAGGCTAAAGGCTAATATTCATAGCATATGCTACATTAAGTATTCCCAACATATGGTTGCTTAAAGGAACAAATAAATGCCAAACCAAAGAAATAAAATCCTGATGCTAGTCATAGAATTTTGCTCTTAATAACAAATAAAATATACAATAGATGAAAGAATGTTTTATTTATGAGAATAAAATGAATAGCACCATAGGAAATAAGTTATAGGAAATAAGTTATTTGCTATAGTAAAACATTTGAAAAGCAAGAATTACAATTTGATACATCTCCAAGAAATGTGAAGCTCAGATAAAGGAAGTGAATCTGAAATTGGAAAGTGAATACTTAATGTTAATAGAAATCTTCACTCTGTATTCAGACTTTGAAGTGCAATATATGTTCCACATAAACCTTAGAATGACTTTTTTCATTTATTAGAAACTACCACTGCCTATCTTTTCAGAAGTTTGATTTGTTTATAGGAGTACAAAATGCATTATGATTCTGTGAAAACAAACAAACAAAAATATAAGTGAAAGCAACATTTAGAAAGATTCATGAGAGCAAATAGAAAGTAATAGTCCATATTATATTTTGAAAAACAAAGCCTAAAGTATTTAGAATTCAGTCAAATGCGATATGTTGTATATTTAATCTTAACAATTAACTCTTCCACAAAAATGACTTTTGATAGAGGTTAGGTGTTTACTGTGTGCCAGGTATCTTTCTAATCACTTTATTATGTAATTAACTTAAATTTCACATTTTTTTAACATGTAATTATTATTATTATTCAATTTTTTAGATTGTAGAAATGAACATTAGAAAATAAACAACTTGTACAAGGTCACAAAGTCAGTAAATGACAATTTAGCCTTCAAGTAAAATTAAAAACAGAAAAGTTAGTTTATGGTTTGCCTTCATTATCTATTACTACAATAGTTATTGTCCTAAAATTTAGTTAAAATAACAAGGAATATATACATATATATTTTTATTTCTCACAATTTGAGCAGACCAGAAATTTGGGAACTGCTTACTTAGCTAAGCAGTTCTTCCTTGGGATGCCCATGAGGTATCAGTCAAATGTCAGCCCAGACCTCAAACATCTAAAGCTTGACTAGGCCTGGAAGATCCACTTCCAAAGTGGCTTACTCAAATGGCCAGCTGGTTGTAAGCAGGAGGCCTCAGTTCTCCACCTAATTCTCAATAGGTCTTTCCAAGGGACAGCTTGATTGTTCCATGACATGGCAGCTAGCTTTCCCAAATGTGAGAGTTTCAAGAGACAAAAGCAGAAGTCATAATGCTTTTTATTAGTTAGCCACAGATATTACATATTGTCACCTCCATTTTATTCCACTGATCATACAATTCTACCCTAGTTTAATGTGAGAGGGGATCAAACAAGTTCATGAAAACTAGGACATGGGGATCTTTGGGGGTGCAGCTTGGAGGACTGACTTCCACAAAGCTACTTATAAAACAAGAATATATATATTTTAAGTACAAAAATATACCTTTTGCCCTCTGATAAAGCATAATTCTACTTTATTTTTACTATATTATATTAGAAATATTTCTGTTTTATTACCAACAAAATATTGGAGAGTTTATAGAATATTTTTCCTGTTTATTGCAACATATTTTTGAACAATTTTTGAAACACAACTCTAAAACAATCAATTTTGCAAAAATTGTGCAAAAATTATAGGCTGTGTTGGTATGTAGTTTAACTTTATGATATTTCAGATGACAGCTCTGCTGATGTTTTGTCATGGCATAACATACATCATTAGCTTTCTAGTTTGTTCTACTTTTATCCTTGTTGCTAGCTATAAACATAATTTTAGGACACTATCCTAGTTCTTGGTACCATTTTTCTGTAATAGTTGGGATACAGGCTAGAATGGTTGCATCAGTAAACTATTTTTGCATAACAAACCACCCTGAAACTTAGCATCTTACAAAAACAGGCACTCTATTTCTTTCATGTTTCAGTAGATGTGCTGAGCGTTTCTTCCAGTCTGGGCTGGCTCTGCTCATCTCAATTTAGTTTCTCTCATCTGGCTGTATTATTTTTGGCCATATTTGATGGTGGCTAGATTATCTAGGTTAGCCTTACTCACAATTTTAAATAGGAGATATTGATGGTAGTACCTTAGTTTCCCTTATATGTTCCAATTATCCTCCAGTAAGCTGTCAGAGTCCTAGGCTTGTTTACATGGTGGCCCCTGGTCAGGTCTCAATTAATAGACACCATTTACGTTGTTGATAAAACTATGCTCAATATTGGCCAAAGCAAAACACATGACCAAAGCCAGAATTCAGGGATAGAGACATATAATCTATTTCATGATGGCTGCAGATGCAAAATCACAGCACATAGAGTTCATGTAAGGTGTAAAGAATATGAAGCCATTTTGCAATCTTCCAGAGTCACCTTTTGACTACAAAATATTTACGTTCTTTGCATCTGAAAAATTATGCTAATCTCACTTCTTGTCTCCCAAAAGTCTTAATTTAATTATGAAAAAAAGCTTGAGATTTTAAATAAACTCTAAGAGTAAGTGTGTGACCTTTGGAGGTGGCTTCTCTTGACCCATAGATTTATCAACTAAAGTTATATGCCTTCCCAAACAAGTATATAATGAGGAGAGAACACATAGGCTCAATAGATGCTTTGTTTAAAGAGGGTAGAGGTGGCAGGTAGTAGTCACTGGTGCATAACCATTCTGAAGTCTCACAGGGCAAATATTTTTGAAGTCCTCTAAACTAGGGTAGGAGAATGTTCCTTTATTAGGTCCTGGTTCTATTCACAAGTAGTATCCCTCCAATCCAAATGTCCCCAACAATTTTTGGCACCAAGGACCAGTGGTCCAATGAGACTCTAATGCCTGATGATCTGAGATGGAGCTGAAGAGGTGATGCTGGCACTGGGGAGCAGCTGCAAATACAGATGAAGCTTAAATCATTTGCCCACTGCTCACCCCCTGCTCTGTGGCCCAAGTTCCTAACAGGCTACAGACCAGAACTGGTCCACAGCTCAAGGTTCGATGATGCCTGCTCCAGTCCATTTTTCTCCTTGAATACTGTCTTTAATTTCTGTATTCTTGGTACCACCTTCTGAGATATACTTCCTTTTTCTAAAAGAAATAGCTTAGGTCTGTAACTGAGTAGGCTTTTATGTTCTCTTCTTCGCTTATTATGTGTTGGGGAGTCCAAAGCTTCTTTTGTTTTCTACCACGATTAGCAAAAACTGCATAGGTTTCCTATGAATTCTTGGACTTTACTCCTTTAGAAAAATGTCACCCTTATATTCTGCCTTTCTGAGACATACTTTTTCACAATCTTGGGTAGTATATGAGACTGCTATAAAACAAAGTCTTTAAGATTCTTAGAGATTATATAATTTAAAGGAGCAAGGCTACAAGACATATTTTAAGCATTTTAAAAGGTATTTTGTGTAGCTGAAAAGAGCTACTGTTAGGTAGTTACTACCCTAACACTATGATCTGACGTCTTAACATCCTAAAATACCTTACTGCTGATGCTGATTTAATATCTGATTTGAAGTTATTTCTTCCCCTCCATGTGTATTAAGACATAACTGACATATAATATTGTAGAACTTGAGGTATACGACATAATGATTATACTAGATGTATATAGTAACAAAATGATCGCCACAGTAAGTTTCGTTATCATCCATTATCTCACACAGTTACATGTTTTCTGTTATGAGAACATTTAAGATCTGACTTTCTTAGCACATGTTAAATATACATAGTATGTAGTCACCATACTGAGCATTACATCTCCAGACTTGTTTATGCTATAACTGGAAGTTAAAAACTTTTGATCACTTTCAACCATTTCCCCACCCCCACATCACTCATTGAGGCTATTTCTTACTTGCTAATTCTTTGCTGGAAGAGAACAAAATGAGAAACACATTGTTTAATGTATTTTGTTTTGTTTGTTTTGATAAAATGTGTATGGACCTTTGTCATGTAATAGCAGAAAGTTTGGCAACACCATTGCATGCCACATTGGGGAAGCTTAGCAAAGTACTTAATGAACTTGTAGATCTGGTTGAGGAGTCTTCCATACAAAAAAATAAAAAATGGCTTTTTAAAAGCTGCTTGTAATAAAATAATAGATGCGCTAAACAAGAAAATAAGTTTTTAGCAGAATTTAGAGAAAATATAAAAGATCCTGGGTTGTGATGTTAAACACAATTTTTTAAAAAGCCCATTTTTATATTTTGTATGGAAGACTCCTCAACCAGATATACCAAGTTCATTAAGTACCTTGCTAGCTTCCCCAATGTGGCATGAATTGGTGTTGCCAAACTTTCTGCTATTACTTGACAAAGGTCACTTTTTTTCTCTACCTTCATAATGGTTGAAGCAGTCACAGGCCAGCTCATACTCTACAGGAAGTGAAAATAGACCTGCCTTTCAACAGAAAGAGTCGAAGACTCTGAAGCCACTTTAATCTGATAAAAAATGTTAAATTGCATGCAACACTTGAGACTCTCCTGTTTCAAAAATCTTAAATTTAGAACTTTTGCCCTGCTTATTCTCTTGTTGTAATATGTCTGCTGTGTGTAAAGTAGGAGAAAACATATTGCTTTGCATTGGAAATAAGGCAAAACCCCCATACAGAGATGTTAACCTGCATTCACAAATTAATGCCCAAATCAAGCCTCGTTATCTATGAGGCTTGGAAGTAGCCTGTGGAAAAAATTTTTCTGTTTTACATTTATAATTATAATGATAAAAAATAAACTGTCAATTTTAGTGAAGCCTGTCTGGTCCTAGATCCAGAAATTTTACTTTGAAGAATTTCATCTCATTTAGTTTTCAAACCAGAGTGGGTGATGCTTAAAATTTTATCTCATAAGAAATATAGGTAATAGTGAACCCACTTTAATTAACCTATTTGATTCTTTATTGTTCCTTAATTTTCTTCTCATTGAGATCAAAACGATTACAATAAGGACTGCACAAAGAGAGAGGCAGAACCCATTAACTGGGACACTCTGATGCTTAGAAGCAGGAACAAGCAAAGGAAAGCAAGAGAAGGTAGGTTACTTGATTAAAAGAAGAGTTAGATCAGTTTGAGATAATGAGAAACAAGCAAGCAAAATTATTTCAAGGAGAAAACGGTCGAAATTTAGAATATTTCAGAAAAATTTTAGTAAAATTAGAAGTGCCTATTGAACGTTTTAACTTAGAATTTATTGGGTAACCTTTACAAAAAACAGTTTAAATATATGATGGGGCAGGAAGCTAAAATGGAACAGTTTAAAGAGTGAATAGAAATGGGGAAAGAAGATCAGAAGGGAGTACTTATTCAAGGTTTCCCTGAAGGATATTTCAGAAATAAAATCATTCATCTCATTATGACCAAAACCATGGGAACCTGTGGCTTAAAGGATGGGAAATGCCAACAGGCCTTTCAGGCTTCATTCTCTTTCCTTTCCCCTCCTCACTGTATATTCATATCAAAGGAAATGGGTAAACAAAGTCTAAGATGTAACTCATGGGAATTTAAGAAATATGAATATAACTGAATTCCTCCAACACTCAGGGTCCCTCTCAGTGTCTTTACTGTCTCTTCTTAGTGTCTTTACTCTGTCTCTATCACTGTCCTTGACTCTACTGTCTTTGTCCTCTCAGTCTCTCTTAGGTACCCTCACTCTCTGCCTCTGAGAGGAGACCACGCTCTGTCTATGGAGTGTTACCCCTTCTCTAATAAACTTTCTTTTCGACTCTGACTTTAGCATGTCTTCAATTCTTTCTACACTCTCCACCAAAGGACACTTTCTCTCAGTGCAGAGCTTGGTCTCCCCTACTTGGGAAATTTGCCCTGTTCATGCATAGTTACATGCAACTGACAAATAAGAAATCATTTTATGTCAGCTGGGTGCACATATGCATGTATAGCTGAAAATGTATATTACAAGACAATTATATAATAAATTTTAGTATTTTAATTTTAGCCTCACATTCTTAGTTAAACTAAATTATTGTTTTATTTTTTTAAATTCTCATTCTCTCATGAGTGTAAACAAAAGTTTTTGTTTTGTTTTTTATAAGCTGTGTATGATGTCAGCGCTCTTTTGAATAATTGAGATTATGATTGTATATTGATTTTCTAGTCATTTCTAAGTTAGTAATTTTCAGATCTGAACTTGTACACATTCAAACATTAAATCATACTATTCTGGGTACTTCTGTGTTTTTACTCTCTTTAGTTATATTTGTTATCATCTCTGCAATCTCACATTTGTTTAATAAATGTTAGGACATAGGATTAGTAGTTTTTTTATTTAAAAAGTTTTTTATGTTTTTTTTCTAATATTTCAAAGTGTATTATGTGTTTAAATGGGGGAACTAGAGACTTGCTTTTTTAGTCCTCATTATCTATGCCTAATGATACTGAAAAAGATGCAATGGATATATAGATTTTTGATGCATGAACGAGGAGTCAACTCCAAACAAAATGGTTAGATTATGTAAGTAGTGAACAGAGGCAAATACTTTCACTCTTTAGGCATTAAAAGTTAATAATTTACCTTAGTGTGTCTGATGAAACAAAAGATTTTCTAATAATATGCTGCCAGTTAAGGTGTAGCATCATTTTGAGACCAATTACATTGATTTTAAAGATAACCGAATTAAATCATGTAGATGTGAACTTGATGAGCTTTTCAGGAGCCCTATATTTTATTTTATAATTTTTCAAAGTGAAAATGAAAAAGCCACTGAAGCATTTAAGGAGTTAACTTATATTTGTTTGAAATGCATACAGTGGCCAAATAATGAATAAAGCTTTCTGAAATTGACATTGCTTAATGCCTACTTGGTGAGAAGTTAGTAATAGAAATCACAGCACTGCTTTTTTACAACAGTGCAATAGTTTGTCCCATTAAAGATTTACTTGAATTGATCCTGTACCTTATCTGTAGGATTATTATTATCCGTTACTAATAGATGACTGTACAGATAATAATGTTTTAAAACTCATATCTGTCAACATGAGCTTGACAGCTTCTCAATACCTAAAGACTTTTCTGATAAGTGATATGAATAAATGTGGTTGTTTTAACGATGTTTAAAAAAGCATTAATATTTGGAAGAATTTGATGCTAGAATTTGGAAAAGTTATTCTACTCAAAAATATTTTTTGTTAGAAAATAACTTACCTTCTATGTCTGCAAAATTTGTGGAATAAAAACAAGTTTATGGAATAAAAACAAGGAAGTAAAAAGAAAACTCTAGCTAGTTAGCTGCAGGCAACTGCATAATTTTAGAGTATAAAAAGTAAAAACTTACGGAAATAGAACGAGGGTAGAAGGAATCTACTGCAGAGAATTTCAGGATTCTCAGCATATCCAGTAACATTTTATTACTTAACCGTGGCTAGAAAATCCTAAATCACTCTTTTTGAAATATTTATTATTAAATTATTGCACGATTAGATTACAACACTAAATATTTTTTTTTCAAAATTAGTTATAGTTGATATCTATTTGCTTCTTCAACCAACTAAGAATACTAGAAGAAAAGAGAAATTAAGTTAATGTCTTTTTTTCTTGAGCTTACATTACTTATTAATTTCTAAAACACCTATACTATCTTTAGAGACTCAACATCACTGATATGGCAAATATTAGGCTATAATAAGAGGCATTTTCTTGATTGAAGGAAGAAGATTTGATACCAGTCTGCCAAGTTTATTTTCTCCTTGTTCACAAAGGATCCTTGTTAAAAAAGTTTTGTGACTGCCAGCTTGGATATCATCAGGGGAGGCCTTCAGCTGTTATATTGTTGATTTCCAAAATAATAGTTACCATAAATAAACCAAGTATATTAAGAGATCAATAATTATAGTCAATCATCTTTCTTGGTAGATTATTGAGGTCTCTATTTTGAATTATGTAGAACTTGTCACATAGTGGTTGAATAATGACAATCACTACCATATGCTATATTTTGCAATCTGTGAACACACTGAATATTCTAGGGTAACAGACAGTTTTCTTCTCATTTTTCATTTAAATATGACTTGAATATTACAGCATAGGGAATTATCAAATTTAAAAATGGCTTCAAGGTGAATTCCAGAATACAAGCAATTTACTTATGCTAATGTCAGTTAATGTATACATGAGCAATTTCAAACAACTGCCAATACTTTATTACCATAAATCTTTCCTAAGGCATTGATGCTGCTTAGAAATATTTAAACTTAATATATTAACTTTTTGGTTAAGAAGAGATTAACATATACATATTTAATGCGACATATCTATATTTATTATTTGAGGTAACATAAGTACCTCTTCAATTACTCTCATCTTTCATACACCTGTTTTGGAAATAAAGCTAATATGGAAAGGTTTTTCCCCCCAAAAAAATAGAGAAAATGTGAAAACACTGCTATTAAGACATCTTATATCTCTGTCCTAATTCATGTATTGTATTTTGGCTCTTCCACTGAATAAATGTTTAATTTGCATATATGACCCCTGTTCCCTAATCTCTAGTTCCCTTATGATTAATTGGAATTAGTAGATGGGATGGATTAAAATAGTTTTCTTGAAACAGAAAGAAAACATAAATAGAAAAACTTTTGAAATTATAGAAAGATACCAATGTCTGGTGTCTTAGTTTTGATAAATGTGCCTCAGTCATTAACATTAGGAGAAATTGGGTGAAGTATACATGAAAACTCTCTGTACTATCTTTGCAACTTTCTTATAATTCTAAAATTACCCCACTCCAAAGAAAACATCATTTTTAAAAAGATCTATGACAAACACATTTTTGAGTTCTTGTTATAAACAAACAAAAACGTTCCTGAAAAGACCTAAAAGTGATTGATAATTACAAATTGCTGCCAAAGAATTCTTATTGCCAATTTTCTCTTGTACATTGTCTACCTTCCACAACATGTTGTGGTTCAAGAATAACTCACAAAGCTTACACCACTCAGAGAGTCAGTGGGTTAAAATATAAATGGGTATTATGACTATGAAGAACAATTTATCACTTATAAAACAAATAACGTTTTGATGTTCTCACCCAGATATAACAGTTTGGGGAGTTTATTCTGGAGAAATTTTATTTATGTACAAGGAGACAGCTATAACAATTATTTGTTGTACAAGTTTTAATTATGAAAAGTAAAGTCTATCAATAAGGGAAGTAATAATAAAATATTATATGTTGAACACTAAATAAATTTTAAAAGTTTCTAAAATAGGATTTACCACTTATAACTTTAAATACATTTTTTGAAATTGAACTAACTTTTACATATTAGTTTTTTAAAGTGTTAAAAATTAAAATAACAAGATATGTTTATGTATATTTTATGTATAAAATAGAAGACAAACAACTGTTTTTTAAATAGAATTTTAAATATTAAAACATTTAAATTTGATCTTTAGCTATTTAAGCAGGCAGAAGATCCTGAGCTTCTTTACGAAAATTGTTACATTATTGCAAGTTTATTTTCTTTGTGTTAACTTGTTGGGAGCCATTTTGAGGTGGATTAAACTGCCAGTAAAGCAGGGAGTTTTGCAGAGTTGGCAAGCGGTGTAGTCTGCTGACTCAGGAGGAAGTATACTTGGCTTGGGGCGAGGAACTCAATGTTCTTTGACCATGGGAAAGAGGATGTTAAGATAGCCACAAAGTTTCAGCGATTGTTTGTATTTCTTATGCACTCCGTAGGGTATAAATATACTGTGCTAAATAAACTTGGGGCTGCAGTATTCACTGTTAGCCCTGCCGAATGTATCTCTTGTCTCTGTCTTTTTCTTAATCCTCACTCCCCCTCTCAGGTGCTGTTTGACCTAGGCCGGCTGGCTCCGGCATTAACTCTTAAAACAAAACCCTACAAAGTAAGATTTATTGTTTGATTTCACATTTAGTACGTATTGAATCCACAGGTGAACTCTCTGACCTGTTATTGCCTCAGTCCAAAAAGAAGATGGTATTAGTTGAACACCCAGCAGTTTGGTTCTAAAACTCGAGGATACATAATAATAAATAAAGCAGGGAAAGGAAAGTGAGAGATTATGGTTTATTTCATCACATTTGGTACACTCTTACTGAACTGTCATTGACGCTCCTTTCAACTTGCATATTTTTTATTGTTGTTTCTAAGTAAAAATGTATTTACTACTAACATTTCTTGAATTTCTTTATATATCAGACAACACGGAGATCAAATTGTGACCAAAAACATTGTCACTTGGTTGAAATAGGAACATAAAATTATAATTCTCTTCAATTAAATTACACACCCATGCACACACACACACACCTGTTATAAAAAAGAAGATACATTTTTGGAAGATAGGTGTATTTCATTTCATAAACATTTCAAAA